>JAKTVX010000024.1:0-170075 GCA_030581755.1 Crinitomyces ghanaensis
TTTTTTTTTTTTTTTTTTTTTTTTTTTTTTTTTTTTTTTTTTTTTTTTTTTATTTCCAAAGTATAGCTGGTGATGCCTTTCTGTCAAACCGTAACTCTGTTCTCCCCACATTCCATGCTGGCATTCAGTGTGTGGTTATTTACCACGCTTTGGTGTTTCGCCACGGCAAAAGATGTCGGTGTCGCTCTCAATATTGAAGCCAATTGGCCTACCGTGCCATTCGTATTACAAGCAATGTAAGTATGGAGCCGTGTATGTCTTTGCTTTCAAGCACTCTAACCAGCGAATCAATCGCCCACGAAAATTCCTCGGCTTATTTTCCATTGCTTACTGCCATTGCGTCCTACGCGGATTCATCTCAAGGCTTATTGCCTGACGATGAAAGCTTGTATAAAATGTTGATAAATCACTCCTTGGAAATGGGATTTTTATCCGAGTCCCAACGGGCTTATGTCGACACTTCTTTAGCCATGCATCGATATTCCGCATTAATTCAAGCACATTTTCAATATTATGACTCGTGGCTATCGTCCGACTACCGCTTAGATTGTGACAATGTCCTGGTGTACAACAACGAACAGACATCTTGTGACATAGGCACAGTATTTGCCCTGAAGACTGCCAAGAAGAAAACTTCGGAACCATCATTGTTCCCGTTTGACAGAATACTGGGCTCTAACAACGATGCTCCCCTTGTGATTTTGTATGGCGACCTGACTTCGGAACAATTTTCTACGTTTCATGTGCACCTCAGTTCATCGGCTTTGGACGGTAAAATCCGCTATGTCCTGCGATATAAACCGCGCAGTTCTTCTTCATCTTTGTATTCTTCGGATACTGCTAATGAGCCGCTATCTGGCTACGGCGTTGCCTTGAATGTCAAGCGTACGGATTATATTGTCATTGATGATAGGCATCCTGCAGCAGTTCCCGAGCAAGATGACGAAGTGGAGAAAGTACTGGCAGAATCCGTTGAAGAAAAGAAGGGTTCTCAGGGAGGCTACAAGAAACTCCAGGAGACTTCAGAGTCAGCGGTCATTGATAAGGCTGCCCTACCGTTGCTGGGGTTTAGGACCGCGGGTCACATCATGAATAGCGAAGATCCGTTTGACTCTTTGCTGGATGTATGTTTGAACTTTCCAAAATACTCAAAGGCAATTTCGGAGTCTGCTCAGGGACTAGAAGTGTCCAGAGACGTCCGTCATAATGTGGACAACGATTTGTTGAATCCTGGACAAAATCTAATGTTGGTTAATGGTGCACCGGCATTTTCCACGGAAGAGAATGTTTTTGAATTGCTCGAAACTATTGACACAGAACGACGCTTAGTTCATAAACTTGCCGATCTTGGCTTTCGAAATGTGACATCTGCGCGAATGTTTATTGAGGACAACGTACTTGACTCCGTCCATTCCTTTACCACGAGGTTCGACTATAGAGGGCTAAGTAATAGCAGTGAAGGAGACGAAGAAGGAGACGAACCTGTTTCACCCCTCGTATGGATCAATGACATTGCGCTTGACGAGCCTTACATGCGTATGTCTCCTGATCTGTCGATCTACAACAAGCCTCTTCCTGCATTAGGTGGCATCCATCCGGTCCGACACAATACCCATTCTATGGTATTTGCTCTTGACATGGCTGACGGTCAAGCACTTCAGAATCTTGCCCAAGCATTGACATTTGTCATGCGCGGTGTGCCCGTTCAATTGGGTGTAATTCCTTTGGGGTGGACGCCGAAAGGAACTACAATGGCCAAACATATCTATGCGTTATCTACTTTTGCTCATCGATCTGAAGTGCTTGCTCGGTATTTGGCCTTGTGTATGATGGGACAAGATCCCGAGGCAGCATTTGATCAACTTGCCGGCTCTAAGGGCGATACAGCACTGAAAAGCCCTTACGTCAAAGACATGTTAGCTAAATCAAAAGACTGGGCCAAGACTTTCGATTTGTCGTCTAATGTCGTTAAGGACCATAGTGTTTGCTTTGTAAACGGACTTGTGGTCGACCAGAACCCTGCCACCTTTATGCGAGAAACTGCTCAGATTCTCAAGAATGACGTGGATCTTATTCGGGAATATATGAAGTCTGAGGATTTTGATGCTTCGTCGGTCTGCCTACGAGATTGGCTAATTCGTGACGGCCTGAAGACCAGAAATTCGCTTGTAATGCCTTCTGATATGTCATCCGTGCAGTATATTGACACCTCGGATCTGTGGGTGCATTTTGCCGACTTAGAATCACTGCCTCTATTGACCGCCACGGCAAGTGAGGATGGAGAGAATAACTATTACTACTCATCCTGGCTGTTCGCCGACATGGGACAAAAAGAAAGTATTGCCCAAGTCGCTGAATTGCTGCAGTTCGTTGAGTCTCAGAACGGCCGCCATAACGTCCGTATCAACATCGTACCAATCCGTGGGCCCAGGGGCAATGCAGCCAAGCGGCAGAAGGCAGAGATTGTTATGATGAATCTCAACCGAATGTCATTCGCTGAAAAGAAGCTGGCTTTGGGAGAATTATCTGACAGCGAAGCTGCCACTGTTGGGGCCCACGAGCTGTACGAACGTTTAGGTTTGGACTTCAATTTGGATTCTTCGAAACTGATCTCAGCGGTATCAGAGGTTCTTTTGTCCACATCACATCCTGGTCTCTTGCGGAAGAATAATATCATTGTGGTGTCTGGTCGGGTGAGCGCAATCGGAGATGCATTTTTGGATTCATCGGACTTGTTTACTTTGTTCAATTTCGAACGTCCCCGAGTTGAGGCCATCCTAGCGGCTTCACTTATCCCTGTTGATAGTTACAAGGCTGCAGATAGCTTGGTGTCATTATATACAACTTCTTTTTACCGTCCAACTGATCGACCTCTCATGAGCCAAGCTCCCGGTAGAGTAGTCGTCAACTGGAAGGGGACTCATTCTAATTTTACCATCGGCGACTCATCTGTATCGGACATTCATATTACTGCTGTCATTGATCCCGTTAGTGAACGTGGACAGGAATATGTGGCATTGCTTGAATCGTTGATCAAACTTCCTGTGTCTGTCACCGTCTTCTTGAATCCGAAACGACTGAAAACTGATGCGTTTCCTTTGAAGCGATTCTACCGCGGAAACTTCCCAGTTAAACCAGATTTTGGCAAAACCAACTCCCAACAAGTGGTTCGCTTCGATTCGATGCCTCAGTCCACGTTGTTTACTGCAGCGCTCAATACTCCGTCGTCTTGGATTGTCATGCCGTCTGAAAGTATATATGATTTGGACAATATTGTTCTTGAGTCCGTCGATGGGACAGAATTGGAAGCCACATATCAGCTTGAGCATATCTTGGTTGAAGGTCATGCTAATGATCTCACCACGACCTCAGTGCCTCGAGGAGTAGCGCTGGACCTTTGCAAAGGAGCAGATTCAAACCCAGTAACCGATACGCTTGTCATGGCTAATTTAGGCTACTTGCAGCTCAAGGCTAACCCGGGCCTGTGGACTCTGCGTACGAAGCCTGGCAGATCCAGTAAGGTATTCAGTTTGGTAGGATCTGATCAAGTTTGGGTGACGAAAATGACCGGCGTGACATTATACCCTCAATTCAAGCGAAACAAAGGAATGGAGAATGTCGATGTCTTGGATGACACCTTGTCATCTTCTTCGTCATCAGCATTCGGCGGATTGTTCAATAAGCTGAAAGGGGGCAGCAGTTCGACCGCCAATGAGGCCAAAAACGCGGACATTAATATTTTCAGCGTAGCAAGTGGACATTTGTACGAACGGTTTTTGAGCATTATGACGTCATCTGTTATGAAGCATACAAATCATACGGTTAAATTCTGGTTTATTGAAAATTTCTTATCCCCATCGTTCAAGCAATTTTTACCTGAACTGGCTGCCCATAACGGGTTTGATTATGAACTCGTTACTTATAAGTGGCCGCACTGGCTCCGCGGTCAGCCTGAAAAGCAGCGAGAAATTTGGGGATACAAAATTCTGTTTTTGGATGTCTTGTTTCCCCTTTCTCTTGACAAGGTGATCTTTGTAGATGCTGACCAGATAGTTCGTACGGATCTCAAAGAGTTAGTGGACGAAGACCTTGACGGAGCCCCATATGGATATACACCAATGTGTGATTCCCGTGAGGAAATGGAAGGTTTCAGATTTTGGAAACAGGGATATTGGGAGAAATACCTTGATGGGCTTCCTTACCATATTAGTGCTTTGTATGTGGTCGATTTGAACCGATTTAGGCAAATGGCTGCGGGCGATATTTTGCGTCAACATTATCAACAGCTGTCCGCTGATCCAGGTTCGCTGTCCAATCTAGACCAAGACCTGCCAAACCATTTGCAGAATATCATCCCAATTCATTCTCTGTCTCAAGATTGGTTGTGGTGTGAGACCTGGTGTTCAGATGAAGCTCTTAAAACTGCTAAGACAATTGATCTCTGCAATAATCCTCTTACCAAAGAGCCCAAATTAGATCGAGCCAGACGCCAACTTCCAGAATGGACCGGCTATGACAATGAAATTGCCGAATTACGACGACAATTTGACTCTCGCAGGAATGCTGAAACAAAAGATGATGTAGAGGGACGCATTCCAAAATCTAAGAATGATGAGGATTACGTGAATGATGAGCATGAGGATCATGACCATCATGAAGATCTCTAATTAATGATAAATGATATTTAACTTTTATGCTATCTGCCTATTTGATTACGTATATACTTATACACATATATGCTTTTTAGTAAATCAAAAAATCTTTCCAAGCACATTGGATAATGACCCTTCAGGATCCTTCTTGCTCTTTTTCGAGCTACCTGCTCTGCGGTCATTAACATCTCTTTGATCAAATGACCGCTTAATGCCTGATGATGTCTGCCCTCGCCTTTCCAACATCTTTTGTTTCTCCACACCTTCAATAAATGCCTTGTTCTCAGCAGTAGCCTGTGCAATCTCTGCTTTAAGTTTCTCCTGTCTCGATTGAGCTTCTAATGCAATTTGTTCTGTCAAGTTGTTCCATTTAAAGTTGTGAAGGTATTTCACACTGAGAACGTCATCGTGGTAATAGTTACCTTTTTTGCCTCCAATGATATTACCGTTTAATGTCTCAGCTGCCAACTTTGCATGTCGCTTCTTAACAAATTCAACCCAGCCTTCAGTGTAGTTGACTTTCTTGTTTCCTCCGCTTTTTATTCGTCGCATTCTCGACTTAGGGTCTTCGGGCGCAAGGAAAATCCGATTCACCTCTCCAAATCTCGACATGATGCTCTTCATTTTTGCAGGCTTCATAAATGGGGGCACCCTTGAAATGTATACAACTCCCGAATTTTTAATTTTCATTAGATTCTTTTCTAGTTGCTTCTGAGATATTGGTTTCACTCGGTGGTTAGTATTAGCAGCCTTCTTCCCGGTCATAATTTCTTGCAGTTCCTTATCGTTAGAATCGTCCACTTCCATAGAAGCACTTTTCTTTTTGTTCTTCTCGTTATCTATAGGTGTCATCTCCGTTCCATCTATATCGTCCTCCTCTTCATTATCATCTTCATCGTCGCTATCGTCGTCATTTTCGTTCCTGTTAGTCCTGGCTTTCGGCCTTTCAAATTCATCATCCTCCTCCACTTCAACCTCATCATCACTTAGATCTCCACCTAAGATCAGCTCTTCGGCTTTCTTTTCTTTATCGTCAAAAAAATCAACAGCTTTCAGTCTTTGGCCGGGCATTCTTTGAGTCTTCTATGGATCATTTAGAGTTTCCATACAAAATATTTTAGAGTTATCGTCAGCCGTGCCATTTAGGCATCGCGCCGGGTAACCCGAAACGATGTCACATTTGATAGTATTGTTCCTCTGAGTAAAAACGATCATACAACTTAGCGAAGAAGCAATGCGCATCTCGGAGATATATAAGATCTCAAATATATTTGTTTGTAACGTTGATAGTTAACTAATGTATTAATATTTATCCTAGTATGGGATAACCTTATTGTTTTGTTAGTACAACTTTATTTTTGTGTGGTGTCTAGTGAACCACACCCCGAAAAACAATTTTCGGTGCTATTCCCAGCGAAACTCAAAAAACTCGTACAGCACCCGCATTAAACTGGCGTATTTTTTTAAGGTTGGGAAAATACGCCATTTTTCGGAGGTTTTCGCCTTGGCCAATTAGAAATCGCTAATTGCTTAGTAATAAATGACGTAAAATCTTGTCTGTAATTAACTATCTGAGTTACGCGCTTACGGAGCGTTATTTTCCTCGCCACGTTAATGGCAGAAAGCGAAGACGCCGCACTTACACGCGATGCGACAGTGGATAAGATAGATGAAAACGCTCTGTCAAGTCCTGCTGCAGATGCGCTTCTTAGAACCAATGGTGCTTTGGGTGTTATAGGTGAATTCATGCGTACGAATAAGATCACGACGGCGTCAACAAAGAAAAAGAGAAGTAAAGCCGCTGCAAATTTTTACGACAAGTATGCTAAACGAAGACTTAGAAGCATCAAGGATGGCGCGTCTTATAAGGTAACCCAAAGTTTTTGTGCAGCTGCATTCAAAGTGCCGCTACGGACACTCTCCAGGAAAACCGGAAAGGTTGCTAGTACTCCTTTACTTCGGATCGCACGTTCAATATTGACTAAGGGAGAGGACGAGGCGCTTGCGCACATTGTTGCATCGAAGTCTCAGACCGAACATCGCTGGATGAAAACAAGTAGCATTCGTAGGATGGCGCGATGCATTTGTGACTCCGATCAAATAGATAACAGGTGGGTTGAGAGGTTTCTTAGACGACAGAGCCCAGTGCTAGAGAGAGGGTTTGTTGTGGGTGTCGAGCAGAAACGCTACAAAGCAGAAGATCCAGAAACTGTCCGCCAATGGTTTGAACGGCATCGCGAAGTCTTGGCAAACACCCCTCCCGAGCGTATATTCAACGTTGACGAAGTTGGATATGATATGTTCAAATCATCTAAACAAAAGGCAGCCGCAGCCAAAGGCGTCCCTAAGAGAATTGTAGCTGAACCGCGATCCCCGCACGTCACTGCAATTGAATGCGTTTCAGCCGCGAACACAGTCATACCACCATACATTATACTTGCCAAAACTTCCACTCCTCGAGCGGAGAGGGCACTCAATGAAGTGAAGAATTTGAGAATGGTCTCATGGAAATGCATTGGAGAAGACAAGGGTATGTGAATAATGACATTTTTGAGCACTGGTTGCAGCATTTTGATTCCTGCACTGCTGAAGGAGCAGTTGAGAAGCCGAGGCGTGTTTTGCTTCTCGACAACTTTTCCCCACATATACATCCGGACTTAATCACGTATGCTGAGGAAAATAATATCCATATAATCCCGTTCGCTCCTAACATGACTCATATTATGCAACCTTTGGACGTGGGAGTTTTTGGTCCCTTAAAAGCGATAATGGGGAAAAGGATTGGGGAACGCCAGAGACCCGAGTTAGGTTTTGTAGTTGATAAAGAGGACTGGCTTAGAACATACGACGAATCTCGTGAGCAATTACGGCAAAACACGCGTGCTATCTCCAAGGCGTTCCGTGCGACAGGGATTTATCCTTTCAACAGCGAAATTGTTTTGACACAAGTGGAAGCACGTCTGTCGAAGCTGAATGAAGAACCACCGGAAATTCCTGTTGATCTGCCGTGTCTGGAAGACGATTATAATTGGGAATGGTCGTATGATATCTGCCGCGATCACTCCCGACTCATTACTGATGAGGGTCATATTCAGAATGAAACGTCTATCGAAGGCGATCCCTCTTCCGACAATAGCTTGAGTCTGCCGACTTGCGGGAGGGACAATTCGGATCGGAACCATACGAGTTCGTTAGGCGCCTCTAGTTCCTTGCTGGCGCCTGATTCTGGGTCTTCCATTGAACTTCCCACTTTAAGTAGCATTGCTTCAACGCACCCTGGTGACGTGTCGAATGACTCCATTAACTTTCCTAGCGATGGCTCGTTATCGGAAGGCGAATATGAACGTCAGATTCATGGTCTCATATTGAAGACGAATACTTTCGGTACTGGCACCAGACCCGAGATTGCTAGCCAAGTGCGGAACATTCGGCGCCAATGTACCAAGAGCTTCAGCCATCTAATTGATAAGATAATTAAGCAGGAAGCGGCGCTACAGGTCTCGAGCGATGTGATTGAGCACCTCTTTTATATCTTGGGGAGGGCCCAGCGTGGGATTGACAGAACACGACTTGAACAAACAATAAAACGGAAAGATTTTAAAAATGCCGTAGTAAATTTGATCCGCTATTGGCCAAACGTGGATGTCCTCCCACGAAGAACGGTGCCATCAGGAGCACCGTTAACGGATATTACCAACATTTCGACGCCGGTAGCAGCTCGAAATGTCAGCATGCCACGACGTTCCGATCTGTCTTCCGATAAGGGGCCTTGTAGACATTGTGGCCTACAGGGACATACAAGGAGATCACACTCAGCCTGCCTTAAAAATATAAGGAATATACAAAGAAATCAAGACAACATCACGCCTACTGCGGTCTTCAACGGTCCTTAATTCATGTATCCAATAAAAGAATCTCTACGCATGTATTTTGAAAATTTTTAGTTATTGTTTCGAACCAGTCTTGAACTAACCAACTATTCATATATATTAGCTATTTAATGCCCACACAGAGCTGGTCAGCCGTGCCATTCGTGCTTTCTGATTGGCCAAGGCGAAAACCTTAAAAAAATACGCCAGTTTAATGCGGGTGCTGTATTTAAGGTTATGAACTTGTATGTTCTATCTCAGTGGGAACTGCGGGTTGCGATTATGTGTCTTGCTTGAACTGTCCCTGCTACGGATATTGCACATCAATTGCAGCAAGTTGATAGGCTGTCACTGTTATTTTTTATTTTTTTTGGAATATATGCGTCGTCACGGTTATGGGAAATGCGTTATTTCCAAACTGTGAATTGAAAAATCCCATCCTTCCGCGCTGCTCCATGTCAACGGAAACCCCTACCCTGTGGGCCGCCCATCTTCAAACTTTAAAGTATTCTGTCGGTATATGCATATTTGATCACTAAAACACTACAAATGACCCATGTCGTCTATATCTTCATTTCTACCTCGACCTAAGAACCTGAATTCAAGTAGAACAGGCCGAGCGTCATCGTCATCCGCATTATCATCGGATTCCGTTTTGATAACTTCTCAACTAACTGGGCAAGAGCGATCTTTGGCAAAGTCTACTTACAATGTTCCACCGTACGGCGAGCGCCACTTGAATGACTGGAAGCCCACATGCCAAGCGGACTTCGCTGATGGCGGTGCATACCCTGAAATCCATATAGCTCAGTACCCTTTAGATATGGGTAAGCCTAAGGACCAGGGTCGACAGCTCGTTCGAAAAGGCGATGATTCTACTCTTTCTGTACAAATGGACAGTCAAGGCAATATCGACTACTCGGGCATAATTGCCCGTCAGGGCCACTCAGACAACCGCATAGTGCATTCATCGTATAGCGCCTTGGTCCCATTACGACAGACCGTTCAAGGTGCCTCCTTGGATGTGAGTCGGCCTTCTGAGACCCAGGTCTCGGAGACAACTGCGAAAACGAAAGAAGCTTTTGATAGAATTTTGAATGATAAAGCGTCATCTAAAAGCACTAGCATTGCAAAATCAAGCGGACCCACCTATATTCGTTATACTTCAGTGAATCCAATAGATTCAAGAGAAAAACAGCGGATCATAAAAATGGTTGATGTCCAAGAGGATCCATTGGCCCCGCCGAAGTTTAAACGCAGCAAAGTTCCTGCTGGGCCTCCTTCCCCTCCACCTCCAGTTTTGCGATCACCCCCCAGAAAGTTAACCAGCAAGGACCAGGAGGATTGGTACATTCCGCCTAGCGTCTCTAACTGGACGAATCCTAGAGGATTTACTATAGATATTGACAAGCGCGTAGCATCCGACGGACGCAATTTGCAAGAGCATGTAGTTAACAACGACAACAAGTCCAAACTGGCTGAAGCTCTTTATATGGCTGATAGAAGTGCTAGAGAAGAGATCCGGCAGCGCCAGTCAATGCAGCAGAAACTTGCGGAGAAAGAAGCCCAGGCTAGAGACGAAAAGCTTCGGGAACTGGCTAGACGTGCAAGAGAGGAAAGACGTAAAGTTAATGTCGATAGGGATGATGAGACTCGTAGTACAGACCGTAATGGCGAATGGAGCCGGTCAAGAAGATCGCCGACTCCGGAAAGAGATCAAGAATCAATGACCGCCGCAGAGCGACGACGATGGGAAGATCGTGAACACCGCAAAAAAGAAGCTGAAAAAGAGCTTCGAATGTCTCGAATGGGCGCAGAGAGACGCGTTAAAATGCTAGCGAGGGAAGAAGGCCGAGACATTTCCGAAAAAGTCGCGCTAGGGGTGGCGCAGCCATCAAAGGT
The DNA here is from genome assembly GCA_030581755.1 of Crinitomyces ghanaensis. Lineage (NCBI taxonomy): Eukaryota > Fungi > Ascomycota > Dipodascomycetes > Dipodascales > Trichomonascaceae > Crinitomyces > Crinitomyces ghanaensis. Next base: position 10,424 of record JAKTVX010000024.1, read on the forward strand.
ATCCAGCGAATCGCAGTTTGATTCTCGGCTTTTTAATCGACCAACTGGTATTTCCGGCGCAATCAGCGAGGACCAGGTGTATGACAGATCGTTATTTGCAGCCCATGAGGCAGTTCGATCTATATATCGCCCCCGACTTGGAACCAGTAACGCGAATGAGGATGAGGACGAAGAAATTAGTCCCGATCAACTAACGAAAGAAGATAGATTTAATTTGAAACGTGGGATGCAAGAGCGTGAAGAAGGGCCAGTGGAGTTTGAGAAAGATGATGGTTCTCTGAATGTGACAGCCCCTGATTCAAGTTATGGATTAACTGGCGAGTCGTCAGAGAAGCCCTCATCAAAACCACCTCGAAAGAAGAGCCGTTGGGATAAAAAATGATTTTTATATATTTATTTATGCAGATAATTCTAAGCAGAAAAGATGTCGGTTTTTCTTCTTTTCAAATAAATGTCAGATTGCAATGTGAGTACATGTCATATATCGTATATCACGCCACACTATTATATAAATAAAAAAAACAAAAAGATTACAATCTCGTTCGGTCAAAAATCACCTCGAAATACCCAAATAGACACACATACCTACACAGTGTCCTGTGCAAAACATATAATCCATTCGAATATTACCCTCGGGCTGCAGCTGCGCTATCTGTTCACAGTTGCTCGTTCTTGGGAGAAACAGACATATCTGGTCTGTCAAATGTCGTCGCGCATGTTTAACCATGTCAAACACTGACCCTTTTTGTTCTCTGATTAATTTCTCAAGATTCTTCGGGTTGGGCATTGTATCCTCCAGGTCCCATATCTTTTCCTGAGTATATTCGGGGCCACCCCACGGCGGACTCAGAAACACTAGCGTTTTATCGCGGTTCTTTGGAGGCAATGCTAATTCAAAAAAATTCCTGCACCCAAACTTCATTTTGTCGGCACATCCGTATATTTCCGCATTATGCTTTGCATCCGCCATGGTGGACTCATCAATATCATAATATGCGACCTGATTGAATTCTAGAGCAAACTGAATCGCGTTCCCTCCCGCTCCGCCAAACGGGTCGATGATGTACTTCACGTCCGGGTACAGCTTGCGAACTTGCTGGGCCGTCATACGAGCAACCGGTTCCGGCGTAACACTATACCATTGCTGTTCGCTCAGTTTGATCCCGAGATCAAATTTGGAGAACAAGAAATGCCGTCGGTAATAGTACTTTGCGAGTTCCTTTTTCTCCGGCGGCCCAAGCTGTTGGTTTGCTTTCCTTTTCCTTGACCGGGCCATGCTGTGACTATATATTAGAGCGTGCAGTCAATTTATACCGCTGATCTAGAAAGAATGATTCGAGTCAACACTTGTTTAGCCTTCTGAGCCTTGGTATTGTGTGGAAACCACAGTCGCACGGCTATTGTTGATGTTGGTTATGTCTTCGTCGACTCTCCAAGCGATTACACTTACTTATCGATTTGCGGTTGATATGAACTCTTATCTAAAAAAGATTCTATTCGACAGAATATTGGATGCTGCTGTATACCACGCCGTTTTCGCGCGGCTGTTTGGTGTGATGGATCTACTTTTTTCAGGCCTAAGTCAGTTGCATTTCGCCAACCTTAATTTATTTTCTTTCTCATGGTCAGACTCAAGACACGGTACCTCCTATTCGAGGTCCTGTACCCGCAAAATATTAATGCGTCTGACAATTCTAAAGGAAGCGCCCGTGCCTTACGTTCAATGCCGGCTGGCGTTTCAATAGATGCCCGTACTCTCAACAAACTTTTCAAGGACTCGATCCAACAAAATTTCGGTGATTTTGGCCTTGGCTCGGTCGCTAGCTCTTTGGCAGTAAAATATTTTTCTCCTTCGACCTCAACTGGAATTGTTCGGGTTGGCAGACAACATTTTCGAACCGTGTGGGCCGCATTGACCTATATCTCAAATTTTCAAGGATGCCCGATAATAATTACCGTCAAGCGAGTGAGCGGTACGATACGGAAGTGTCAATTGGCTGCCGTTTCTAAGGATAAGTCTGCCATTTCCGTGCAGATGCACGAAAGCGATAGCGACGAAATTGAGCCTGCAGACATGTATGACTAATCGCGATCTTAAGACGAACGAAGCAGAAGCAGCTTTAGCATCCGTTTGTAAGGTAGCCATACATCTAAGGGGGAGGTCCCAATTCTCTACGATCGTAATCCCAGTCCGGACGCCCTTCATACGGACTGGCGCGTTAAGCCGCTCCCTCGACATGGATTCGCTGGTATGTTACGTTTCAGACCTGCACTTATTTTGCCGTATGCTTCTACGTGCTATTGGCATTGTCAAGTGCTTGGCCCTGCAAGTAAGGCCACTCAACAGGACAGGAAACGCATGTCCCCGTAATGAGCAATTGGCCTATCCATTCAACACGTCTTTTCGGATCCCGTCGGCAATGAGCGCGACACGACTACAAAGCACAAATAGATCTTAAGAAAAATAGTGATGTGTATTTTGTTTTAGCGTAAAATGGCCGTCGAGAGACGGAGACGAGCCTTTTAGTGACCTTGAACCTTGGTTAGTGTTGAGGCCTACTGGAAGTTTGCCGCGGTGCTGACACGAAAACGAAATCGTGAAATTTTCATTGGAAGACAGCTTGTAGAAAGAGATTCTAATCCTGTTATAATGACTAAATTTGTGTTCCTCTGCTTTGCTTCTTCCTTTAGGTTATTTATGTGCATGCTATATGTCTACCCTACCCCGCAAGTCCAACCTATCGTCCTATAAAATCACGAATAAGATCACCTCATCTCACAAGCCCTCTCTTATCAATATGATCCGAACCGCCGGTTGCTTGATTATTGGCGATGAAGTGCTCAATGCTAAAATAAGAGACACAAATTCCAACTTTTTTGCCAAATTCTGTTTCGACATGGGTATCAAGCTCAAACGTATATGCACGGTGCCCGATGAAGAAGAGGACATAGCTTCTCAGCTATTAGATATGTCAAACAAGTATGATTTTATTGTCACATCAGGAGGAATTGGCTCAACCCATGACGACATCACTTATCAGTCCATTGCCAAGGCCTTTGGGCTTCCAATGGCTCTGCATCAGCCTACAGTTGATCGAATGAAGTTGTATAGCACTATCAAGCTTGATGCGGTGTCGCAGGCAGTATATAAGGCGCAAATGAGAATGGCAACGTTCCCTTCTGGCCCCAACGTGGAACACCACTTCGTCTTAGAAAAGTCCTGGGTACCAATCGTTACGCTTGATAAGAAGGTTCATATCCTGCCAGGGGTGCCAGGACTGTTCCAGCCTCTGTTGATGGGCCTTAAGCCAATAATTGAACCAAGGGTCGTCAAGAACGAGATGCTTCGATTCTTCGTCAACACTAAACGGCCCGAGTCAACCATCGCGCCTTATCTCTGGGAACTGCAAGATACTGTCAACCCTCGCGACGTTAAGATCGGCAGCTATCCGCACATGACCGAGACTGCAAGATCCGTTACCGTCAGTATTATAGGCCCTGTCGCGGAGCGCGAATATCTGCGCGATCTCGTAACTCAAGTGGAGCTCGAGGTGGATGGCAGAGAAGTCACAGCAGAAGAGGAGGCCGAACTAAGTCATCACGGCTAACCCACTATTACGACTATTGTTGCTTTTACTGTTATTATTATTATTGTCATCATCCGTTTACCTATGCAAAGTGTATTTACTTATATAGATCTATTAAATATATATCATTAAGCTCCTATTAAAGCTTCTCGCTCAACAAATCAATCAACTCCTTAATTGCAGCCTCTACTCCTTCCGGCTCAACTCCTGATCCTTGGACAGTCTGTCCCTTACCACCACTGCGTCCACCAACGTGTTTGGTTACAATCTGTCCCATGTCAGTGGCACTAACGCCCTTAGACATCGCATCTTCGGACACAAAGCATCCGTGAGCAACCTTGTCGTCAGCTGCAAACAAGTAGACGGTCTTTTCTGGGCTCTTGGTCTTCACATGGTTAATGGCCTCAATCAACGCCTTGGAGTTTGCAGAGATTTCTGGAACTCGAGTAACCAAGAACTTGGAATCCGGTGAAGTCTCAGTGAAATAGAAATTGACAGTCTCAACAGCCTTCTTTCCTTCAGCCTTTTGCTTAGCCTTGATCTCGTCATTGATCTTCTTTTGAATCTTGTCAAAGCTCTTGGTAAGCTCAATCTTGCTAAGCACAGCAACAGACAGTCTCTTGAGCTCAACTCCCAATGCCTTTGCCTTAGCTTCCTTTTCAGGTCCCAATGGGAGCTTCTCAAGCGCGACCAGTTCAGCCTCAAATTCCTTAGCCAGTCGTTGAACCTCGTATGCCTGGTTTCCTGTAACGGCTACAATACGTCGGATACCTTTGGCAATTCCTGACTCCTCAACAATCACCAATTCCTTAATTTCTCCGGTTTTGGCAACGTGGGTACCACCACAGAACTCCACGGACACCTTTGTCCATTTCTCGTTGTTGACATCTCCGAGCAATTCCTCAACAGGAACTCCCACGGATACAACACGGACGGGATCAGGATATGTCTCGCCGAATACTGCTCGGACACCTCTGATAGCTCTGGCTTGTTCCAGTGACACTTCCTTAGCGTACACAGTCTCATTGCGCTTAATGTAATCGCTGCAGATGTTCTCAATTCTCGCGATCTCTGTCGGCGATACGGCTGCCTTGTGACTGAAATCGAATCTCAGCTTTTCCGGTGCGACTAGAGATCCCTTTTGATCAACACCGTCACCGAGAACTTCCTTTAATGCATAGTTGAGTACGTGGGTACCAGTGTGGTTGTTGCGGATAGGCCAGCGTCGGAGTTCATCATATTCTACAATTACCTCATCGTTGTTCTTCAAGCTACCGTATTTCAGATATCCAGTGTGAAGAACATATCCAGCATATACTTGCACATTGTCAACTTGGAATTCCGCTTTGCCGTCAATGACAATTTTTCCTTGGTCATATTCCTGTCCTCCTTGTTCGGCGTACATATTGGTCTTATCAAGCAAGATTCCGTATTGAACATTGAGATCAGAAATTGAGCCATCGACGAAATCCTTTCCGTCGTAGATTCGAACGATCTTGGCTCCGCTCACATCTCCAATCAAGTACTTGAAGCTGTCATCAGTTGCCTTGACACCCTCCAGATTAGAAAGAGCATGAACATCTAATTTGACCAAATCTTGCTTGGCTCCAGTCTTGCCACCCTTACTGGCTTCCTTGCTTTCCAATCTAGCCTTTTCAAAAGCATCCTCGTCAATCTTAAGTCCGGCTTCCTCAGCCATCAATCGAGTCAAATCAACCGGGAATCCATACGTATCATATAATCTCCAGACATCCTTACCAGCCAACGTCTTACCAGGCGTTTTGAGAGCTGCCTCAGCATATTCGCCGAACAACTTCTCACCACGATCAAGCGTGCGGGCAAACGCTTCCTCTTCTTCGTTCAAAATAGCGAAAATGTCCTCAGTATTCTTGTGGAGTTCAGGGAATACGTGGCCGGCTTGCTCGATCAAAGTAGGAGCAAGTCTAGAGAAGAAGGTTCCAATAGGGACGTCGAACTTCTTTCTGACATATCTAGCGCCACGTCTCAAGACTCTTCGCAACACATAGCCACGACCGTCATTGTTGGGAACTCCACCATCGGCAAGCGCAAACGTAAGAGTTCTCACGTGATCAGCAACAACTCGGTATGCGGTGTCAATACCGTCCACATCTTCCGCACCAAATTTGCCGGCGTAAGGTCTAGCTCCAGTGAGCTCTTGAATCTTGGCAAACAACGGTTGGAAGACATCGGTGTCGTAGTTACTATATTTGTTTTGGAGCACTGATACCAATCGTTCAAATCCCATACCGGTATCAATATGTTTAGCAGGCAAAGTTCGCAGAGTTGAGTCGGCCTCTCGGTTGTATTGAATAAACACAATGTTCCAAATCTCCAAAACATTAGGATCATCCATGTTGACTAAATGAGCAGCGTTTCTGCCACCAATTCTATCGTAGTGAATCTCAGAACAAGGTCCACATGGGCCTTGGTCTCCCATTTCCCAGAAGTTATCCTTGTAGGACCCCGGCAAAATATGGTCTTCAGGCACGCCGATATCGAGCCACAGCTGTTTAGCTTCTAAATCGGGCTCCAATCCAGATTCCGGATGTCCACCAAAGTATGAAACGTATAGTCGGTCTTTCTCAAGTCCGTACACTTGAGTAAGCAATTCCCAGGCCCAGGCGATTGCCTCCTTCTTAAAGTAATCCCCAAACGACCAGTTGCCCAGCATCTCGAAGAACGTGTGGTGGTAACTGTCCCGTCCAACATCTTCTAGATCGTTATGTTTACCACCAGCACGGATACACTTTTGACTGTTAGCAGCTCGCTTCAGCTTGGCAAGCGGAGATGAGGGATCGACAGTTCCCAAAAAGATGGGCTTGTATTGGTTCATACCAGCATTTGCGAATAACAAGGTAGGGTCGTCATAGGGGATTACAGAAGATGATGCCACGAAATCGTGGCTTTGCTTCTTGAAAAAGTCCAAGAAGGTGGCTCGGACTTTTGTAGCCGTCCAGAATTCTGTGCTTGTTGTTGTGGTAGCCATTCTTCTCGATAGTAGTACTCCTCCTGACTTTTTCACAATCCTCAGCATAAAATGGGGAAGGTTATATTTTTTTATCCACGGCCGGCCCACCCACCTTGAGCCGCATATGCTCAGGGGATGCTTTCTTCAATGAAGAGTCATCAAATTAGGTATCAGATAAGGGCTTTCACTAAAGTTCTCCCGCATTTGCAGTGGACTTTCTGGCAGAAAATAAGATGCAAACGATTGGCGAGGATTTCCCAGCTAGCAATTGGTGTGATTGAAATCTTTCAAGTATTGTTCCATTTTTAAATGTTTCTATTTTTTATTCTACTTGATGACAGTTTCCCTTCCCCACAGGGTTGGGATTGCTATCTGCATTGTTTGATAAGAATTTGAGGCTGGTGACAATAAAGTCTTCTCGGCCATGACTCATCATCTATTATTGTCATTATTATTATTCATATTGTTGTCAGACTAATATTCGGTTTCTGGTGACAGTTATTGTATCGGCCCCCATCACTTCTCAGTTCATATACCCTAGTGCACGTATCATGCCAAACTTGGAATCTGTTAGGTCCCAGCTTCTTGACTTTCTTTCCCTGGCATCCGGTTCTGCATGGCAGTAGGGCTTTTTTGTCTTGGTGCCAGCTGTTCTCCAATCTAAGAACTTTGATCCATTCATCGCAGGTCATTAAACCAATCTTATCTTCTGGCGGTGAAAATGTTAATTCATGGTGACTACGGTATTTTCCATGTCGTCCCAGGGTATATCTTTGTCCATGGAAATTCACAACGCCGCCGCCGCTAACCATTCCCATACTACCAGCGCTGTTTCTCACTTGGTTCGCGGTGCCGCTAAATATCTCGCAGTACTGCTTCCAGACAGAATCTAGATCTTTGCTAAAGTCTACATAGTACAATGAATTCTTGGCTGGTCTCACCCCTACAGCTGTAAGCTCTAAGAATCTTCCATCATCGTACGCTCTCCAGCTGTATTTGGTCATTCGGCATATTCTCAGCTCTTGCTTAGAGTCGATCCGTACCAATCTCGTGCCCCTTCTGGTGTCTATTACAAGGAATTCTCCATTGCATAAAAACCCTCTGATGTTGAATAGGTAATCATCCAAGCAACATTCTGCAATCGGTTGCCCCTTGTCACTGTAGTAATCGATTACCTTTAACCGTCGGCCATGCTTAATAGCTATTCTTCTGAAGCTCTTGCTGATTTTTATCGCCTGGCATTCATGTCCTTTATATGCTGTCTCCAGTTCCCTGGATAGATTTGTTAGGTTAATTTTCCAAATTTCAACGTCCCCATTGCGCCTATTGACGACAAGTCTATCAACAATGTCGTCACATTCGAAAACTTCGAATGTGACGAAGCCGCTGGTTGGTTGTGAAGTGTTCTGGAAGTTCTTGTTAGTGTTGTCATCATTGCTGCCGGTAGAAGTGTTGGAGCACCCTATGTGATCATCTCCATCAAAAGAGACTTCGTATGACGGAACAAATTGCTTCCCCGCAAATAATGTGTGATACAATAGTAAAATCCTGTCAGGATCTTCGGAGTGGTTGTTTATCCAATAATCCCAGTCTATGTTTTGGTCAGTATGATCAGGCTGACAGTATTCATTCACCAGTTGAACTGCCTGAGCGTATCTGACCTTTGTCCTGCCCGCCAACTTCTTCCAGTCAGTACATGTGGCTCGAACATTCAAGTATGAAGTAGGATCTGAATAGCAGAAGATCAATTCTAGAACTAGATCCGGAAGGTTTCTGCTGGTCATCGTTATGACTTAGAAAATTTATTAAATCATCTCTCATAAATCTCATTCTCAACCGTCGACTAACCGTGTTTGGTTAGTCTCGTACAGAATGGGTTTAGTGGCCGTTTTCAGTAGAAATCCGAACATGTCGTCAGATAAGGGATAATATTCACAATAGGTTAGCCTATTTAGAGATTTCGGAAATTGAATTTATGCATACCATTCAAAAGATCTTCTAGGCATCCCGAGTGAACAATTTTGCAAAGTAGGAAGGCGATTGTATCAGCATGCCTAGTTTTGAAGCCTATATAAAGAAAATGTATTAAAAGTATGTTGCAAGGTTTATAGACGTCCGATTTATCTTGTAAAGCATTCAGCTGAAAGGAACGACTGGCAAGCATATAGTGTTATTGGAGCAAAAACATTGTCATAATCGAATGCATTTCTAACAGAGACGAAAATAAAAAATACAAATCTTATTCACAGTATATTTTCATCTACTACTAGTCTAGTTGGCCTCAGCTGCAATCTTAGCACCCTTGGAAGCAGCCTCCTCAATACCGCCAACCATATAGAAGGCAGCTTCAGGAAGGTTGTCGTGCTTACCATCAAGGATCTCCTTGAAAGATCTAACGGTATCCTTCAAAGGAACAAGACGTCCCTCAAGACCGGTGAAGACGGATGCAACGGCGAAAGGTTGAGACAAGAATCTTTGAATCTTACGAGCTCTCTCGACAGTAAGCTTATCAGCCTCAGACAATTCATCCATACCAAGAATGGCAATGATATCTTGAAGAGACTTGTAAGATTGAAGAGTTTGTTGAACACGGGTTGCAACGTCGTAGTGCTCTTGACCAATGATAGCAGCATCAAGCAATCTAGACTTGGAATCAAGAGGATCGACAGCAGGGTAAATACCCAACTCAGAAATGGAACGGGACAACACAGTGGTGGCATCCAAGTGAGCGAAAGTGGTAGCAGGGGCAGGATCAGTCAAATCATCGGCAGGGACGTAGACGGCTTGGACTGAAGTGACAGATCCCTTGCGGGTGGTGGTAATACGTTCTTGCAAGGCACCCATATCGGTGGCCAAAGTAGGTTGGTAACCGACGGCAGAGGGGATACGACCAAGCAAAGCAGATACCTCAGAACCGGCTTGGGTGAAACGGAAAATGTTGTCAACGAAGAGCAACACATCTTGACCTTCCTCATCTCTGAAGTATTCGGCAATGGTCAAACCAGTAAGAGCGACACGAGCACGGGCTCCAGGAGGCTCGTTCATTTGACCGAAGACAAGGGATACCTTGGAGTCACCGTCAAGGTTAATGACACCGGTCTCAATCATTTCTCTGTAAAGATCGTTACCTTCACGAGTTCTCTCTCCGACACCAGTGAAAACGGAGAAACCACCATGGGCCTTGGCAATGTTGTTGATAAGCTCCTGAATGAATACAGTCTTACCGACACCAGCACCACCGAAAAGACCAATCTTACCACCACGAGCGTAGGGGGCAAGCAAGTCGACAACCTTAATACCGGTTTCAAGAACTTCGGCCTCGGTAGATTGCTCGGCGAAAGTAGGAGGGTCAGCGTGAATAGGTCTGAACTTGTCGGACTTAATAGGTCCTCTCTCGTCAATAGGGTCACCAGTGACGTTCAAGATACGTCCAAGGGTTCCTCTACCGACAGGAATGGTGATAGGAGCACCAGTGTCCTGGACGGGGGTACCTCTAACGAGACCCTCAGTACCGTCCATAGCAATGGTTCTAACGGTGTTCTCTCCCAAGTGTTGGGCAACTTCAAGAACGAGCTTCTCTCCGTTGGGCTTCTTGATTTCCAAAGCGTTCAAAATGGCAGGCAACTTGTCTTGTTCGAATTGAACATCCTGGTTAGTATAAGGCAAATTTACAACTATTATTATAAACTGGGATCGTTTTATCAAGACTTCAACACTTGTCTCTCATTTTTTGCTGTTATTTCTTATTGGTCAGTCGGCTGGCGCCGCCGCCGGACTAGTCCGGGTAAGGCCCCTTGAGACATACTGGCAAATAATGAAAAATTTCCTCGATGAGAAGTGTTGAAAATCTGATAAAAAGGCTGGCAAATATGTTTGCTGAAATATACTTACAACAACGGCACCAATAACGGTTCTGGTTAGTATAATGCGAAATAGACATAAAACACAAAGAAAATTTTTCAAGAAGAAAAATCAACAGGAGGACTCGGCGGGCTTCAACATAAACAGAAACTTGCGAGATCTGTTGAGCATTGCTGGAACAAATAGAGAAACCTGCCCTGAACGCTCAGCTTTGATCTAGTATCCAAAATCTCGAGCCATCATCGAACAAAAGTACTCACCTAATGCTACCGGTGTTAACGGCTTGAGTGGCCATAGTACGATAAGCATTGAACAGACGGTTGTTAGCCTGAGCAACGCGGAAAGCGCTGTTAGACATGCGCGGAATTAAACGAGGCAGTTGGACCATCCTTGATATATTTTATACCGCTCAATCTTCTTGAGTTTGGTGGAAGGAAAACTAAGTCTAAAATACCCAACCAATAAAATTGTCGAGCCCTAAGCGTACGTATGGGACCTGCGAAAATTTTGGTATGACTTAAACTACAGCCAATGAGAGTTCGAGCCGCTGCCCGACTTTGTCAGGGGGACGTAGGGGAGATTTCAAGGATCAAAAGAAAAAAAAATAAACTAACATTATGGCCAACCAAAGGCAATGCGGCTCGCGGCACGTAAATCACGACGACAGAGACAAAAACAAAAGATTTAAAGTTAACGTTGTAGGCTGTGGGGTTGCGTGAATCTGGCGACTTTATCTGACAAGTCATCAGTTGATCTATTGGAGTAAGGTAGATCTATTGAAAAAAACAAGAAGAAAAGAAGAAAATAAAGCGGAAAACAAGATGTCTTCACAATTGATGTCTGCCCGAGTTAAATCGGTTGTTTCTGGAGACACAGTCATTTTGGTTCCTTTGAAAGGAGCCGAGTCTGAACGGCAGCTCTCGCTGGCATTCGTTTCCGCTCCTCGGTTGTCTACCAATGAACCATTTGGGTTTGAAGCTCGGGAATATCTACGGACTCTTTTAGTCGGCAAACCTGTTCAATTTAAAGTATTCTATAACGTCAATGGCAGAGAATACGGTGATATCGCGGCCCCCATATTTCCTAGCTTAATCGTCAAGATGGTTAGCGAAGGGTATGCCAAGGTCCGGGAAGACAGCACATCTAAAGACCATTTCGACGAATTTGATTTGGAACGTGCCCAAGAAAAGGCTAAGGAATCTCAATTGGGGGTCTGGTCAGGCTCGGCGTCCCCTGTGCCGGAGATCGTGGCCACTTTGCCGGTGTCCGCGGATAAGACCTACAAAGCAATTGTTGAAAAGGTCGTGTCTGGCGATAGAGTGCAATTGAGAGTTTTATTAGGAGATGGAACTAACACACATTTTTTAGGTCAGGCTTTATTAGCAGGTCTAAAATCTCCTAGGTCAACTTCTGGGCTAGCAGGATCAGAGCCTGGTGAACCGTTTGGAGACGTTGCGAGAACGTTTGTAGGCCAACGCCTTTTGCAAAGGTCGGTCACGGTTGTAGTTTTGGGAACGTCAAACACGGGAATACCCGTAGTGATTATAGGACACCCTGCCGGGGACATTGCTGAACTTATTCTTAGCAATGGGCTCGGCCAAGTAGCCGATTGGCATTCTGCACTTTTGGGACCACAAAAAATGAAAAAGCTTAGAGAGGTCGAAGCAAGCGCGAAGGAAAAGAGATTAGGTTTATGGGGAGACGTGTCCGCAGGTGTTGGCGGTGCAGCAGCTGGTCCAGGTGCCAATTCATTCGAAGGGGTTGTTAGCAAGGTGATTTCTGCTGATACACTAGCCATTCGAAACCAACAAGATGTTGAAAAGACAGTCCAACTGGCTTCTTTACGTGCCCCTAGGAAAAGCGAAGATGAAGTCCTATTCAATGAGAGCAAAGAATTTGTGCGTGCCAAATTAATTGGCAAGAAAGTTAACGTCACTATAATCTACGTGAGACCGAAGTCTGAACAATTTGATGAAAGAGAAATTGTGAGCGTGAAGATGGGTGGTCTCACCGATAATGATGACATAAGTCTCGCAATCGTTCGTGCCGGTTACGCTTCAGTCATTAGGCACAAGGGCACGGCTGAAGATCGGTCCCCCATTTGGGATGAACTTGTGGCTGGCGAAAACGAAGCGACATCATCTCAAAAAGGGATCCATTCAAAAAAGAAGCGATCCGCTTCTCGCATTGTTGATGCATCTGAGAATGTCGCCCGTGCACATAGTTTCGAGTCTTCCTTTCAACGCCAAGGAACGGTTTCAGGTGTGGTAGACTACATTTCCTCTGGAGGTAGGTTTAGAATAACAGTTCCGCGTGAGAACTGCACGCTGTGGCTAGTGCTGTCCGGCATTCGAGTTCCTAAGCCTAAAGAGCCATCGGGAGACAAGGCTCTAGATTTTGCGGTTCGCAGGTTGTGGCAGCGTGATGTCAAGTTCGAAGTGGTAGGCGTCGATAAGACAGGCGCGTTTATTGGTCACCTGTATTTAGCTAGCGGAGGCAACATTCCGTTTTCAATTCCTTTAGTTAAAAACGGATTGGCGGAGATACATGAATACTCTGCTCAACAGTCAGGATTCTACGATGAACTTATGAATGCAGAAGCTGAAGCCAAAAAGGGGCAACTGGGTATATGGGAAGGTTACATTGAAGAAGAAGAAGAAGAAGGAGGACAAGAACAGGGCACAGACAATGGGGTCACTGAAATTACTTCCCAAGTTGCATCAGTAAATGTAGGAGGAGTTTCCGGAGCTGGACCCGCTAAGGGCTGGGCTTCAGTGGCATCCTCGTCGGGTGCGACTGCTGGCGCAATCCCTGCTCCTATTAAGTATATTGACGTGACCGTGACTAATATCGACGCCAGTGGTAACATGTTTTATCGCGACACTGAACAAAACCAGAAATTTGAAAAGCTGACATCTGAACTGACCTCATACAATAGTTCATCTGCCAATTCAGCATCGTTCGCTTTGAAACGACATCCAAAGTCCGGTGACGTCGTTGCTTTGCCATTGGGATCTAAATGGGCTAGGGCAAGGATTACTCAGTTCACAAAACCTGACGATTATGACGTGTTCTATATAGATATTGGCGCCAGTGACGTTGTTACCAGTAAGTCAATGAGGACTTTGGCCTCGCATTTTTCTGTTGTGGCTCAACCGGCATTAGCCAAAATGGCCGTATTGTCATACGTGGATACGCCACCTAGAGACTATTTGGAAGACTATGTGACATATCTCAAGGAGTTATTGGTAAATAAGAAGGTTGCTTGCCGCGTCGATGCCACTTTGTCGCCCACTTCAACATCTGTGACTCTTTTCCTCGCTGATTCCAAAGGTGTAGATGACTCAGTAAACAACTCGGTAGTGTTTGATGGGTATGCATTTGTTTCACGGCGACTTCCCACATGGGCTGACAAATCTGTTATTGAGACGTTGAGAGCGTCTGAGGCTTCAGCTATGGGTGACCGGGTAGGCGTTTGGGAGTACGGTGATCCACGAGAAGACGATTAAATCCTTTATGGCACAAGTTGGGAGCTCTCTGAGAAAACACTTACGAAACATAACATAAATGAAGAAATAAATCATATTGCCTAATTACTACTGTCTCCATAGAACTTTTTGAAAATGAAATGTAATGTCAAATTCGTGTTTAGGGTCACCATATCATCGAATAAGTTAATGTATGTGTTGTTATTGTATTGTTGACCTAAAAGGTCGTCTAAGGTCAGTGATACCGTGGCACCAGGTAACACAATTGAGCCATATGCTGCTTCGATAGTAAAGATTCCGACAGCATCTGATGAAAATGTGAATGTCACCTGTCCGTATTGTCTTTCCGCATATCCTTTAACATCTACCAAAACCCCACGGGCGACTAGGTTAGCCGCCGAATATTTGTATGATCCAAATTTGGGCATTCTTCCGCTTCTCTGCAATCCTCGTATATGGAAATACTGCTTGGTAAACGGAAGAACAAGTGGCCGTTTTTTGCCCTTTTTACTCTGCAAGGTCTCCATCATTTGCTCAATATAATCATTGTATGTCTTAAGTTTCGTCTGCAGATATTTTTCCTTATCTGCCAGATCCACCAAGGTTTGCTTAAGGCCGTGAAGCTCTTTCTGTCTCGCTATCTTGCGATTTCGTTTGGTCCGAATATCGGTCGCGATTGAGTTCAAAATCCCCTGATAGTTATCATCTCGTGAGATTGTACCCAGCGATTCGAGTTCAATAATCTTTTCCAGAGCCAAAGCTTTGAGCTCACGGTAGGCAATGCGAGAAAAATCTACGTGCGACGAATCATGAGCCTGCAAAGATGTCGGCGAGTTTTTCTTGTTTTTTATTTTCTCAATTGTTTCCTCTTTCAGAATAGCCTTATACTTTTCATCATGTTCAGGAAGGACAGGAGACAACAAAATTTCGAGCAGATTTCCTCCAGCTTGGACTCGCAAAATGTATACCATACATCTTTTGACAGCCACAAGCAATGTTCCAATTTCTGCCTCTGCGCTGTCAACTCGGCAAAAGCTAGGGTTTAGTTCAAGTTTGACATCAGTAAATCGAGCGTTAAGTACCTCTGTGGCATCATTGGGCAAATCGCCTAATTGTCGAAGCACGCCTGCTAAGGAGTCATCATCAATCTTATCTTCATCAACGAGGTGGCGTAGCTCGTGGGCGACAATGGAGTGCATCGAAAAAATATCGGCCGTTCTCAGCTGTAGAGTCGGCCGAGCATGACAAGTGAGGTCGTCAAACATGGACATGCCATACTGTTGTTCAATGTCACAATTATCGTCTGCAATAATTTGCCGGAATATCATTTTAATTCTTGTCACTCTAGACTTGATATAGTCGTTAAGCGGTTGTAGGTAAACGTTTTCCCTAGAAAAAAGGCGTAAAGATCCAATCTGCAAAAGAAGCTTGGCGATCTGATTTAGATTCCGACCGTCCGCAGGAGCCAGCACCGAATCTACAATCCCAAAGCTGTCTGCCTGAACTATCGCAGGGTTAATGTAGTTGGCAAATAATACTTGGCCAACGGCTGACAATAATGCAGTCTCTGATTCTATGGACCCAGTATCCGTAGCATATTTATTATTCGTGCCCCATTTATTTTGGACTGCCACAAAAATCTGTTTGGCAATGTACCTCACATAAAACGGGAATGTAGCAATATGTGCTTCAATCGCGTCCAAAAACTCGGAGGTCAGTTCTCTGAGCTGTTGCAGGTTAGAAATGTACACGGCACGGGTTTCCGGATCTTGAATCGCTTCATCCACTAAGATTTTGGCTGCGGGCGTCCGCTGGCTCGGTCGGCCAATTCTGCTCTCTTCGGCCGCAAGACAGTTTCGATAAATAGCTACAGGATCGTTCTCAAGGTCTAATCCAGGAGTCCTTGTTACCTTGGACAAAGGACCTTTGAGGAAATGCAAGCTACTTCGGTTCCTTCGGTTTAAAGCCATCATAAGTTTCCACCACAAGAAGTTAGAGCGCATAAATGTTTTCAAGTTTTCACTTATTTTTACTTGTTCCTCCCCGCTTTTCGCAATTAACTTAAGCAGGAAAAATTCCTCTCGCGGTCCACCCTTAGATCCTCCAAATAATGTAAGTATTAGTGCCTCCATGTCTTTAGCATCTTTATTTGAAACATGTGTCAACTTGGAAAATAGTTTCGCCAGATATTGAGGCTGGGTTTGCAGAATATAAAACATTCCTTGATACAGTTCTAGTCTCCGCCGTGATGATTTAGTGAGGGCCTTCAGATCAAATATGTCACTAGAGGGCCCACCAGAAACGGTACCCGCCTTTGCAGCAGAAGATCCAATTTCCAGAGCCAATCGGCCCTTATTCCTGTGTTTAATTAGTTCGTCTATGGTGATTTTATTTTTGAGAAGAAGGGCGATCTTAACATCCAATTGTGTAATATACTGTTCTAGGAGTTCATTGTTCCGCACCTCTTCAACGACCTGTTTCCTTAATTGTTCAGTTTCTAGCTCTTGATCGAAATCAAGATCACTATCACCAAGCAAGTGAACAAATTTTTTGACCGTGGACACGGGTGGAGACGTTCCCGTGATTAGCGATTTATACGCGTCGCCCTGCTTTTTTGCGCGAACATAGCTCTGGATTTTAATTACGCTGCTAATATTCTTCTTAAAGTAGGCCATCCGGTCGGCAAATTCCTTCCGTACCAGCGCGCCGCGGATCCCTGCCTGCAGACAGATCACTCCTTCTTCCGCATCATATAATTCGTCCATAAGTTCATCACGGGCAAACCTGGTCATGATCCCGCGAAATATCGATTGAATCCTAATAATTGAGCTTTCATGCATTAAAAGCTGTCGTCGGAACATCCTCATACCTTCACGAACATCTCCACCCCGCATCCAACTTTGCATGCCCAGGATCTCGGTTTCCCATAGGCTAAGTTCATGCAGCTTCCGTTTCGTATCGCGACGGAGGAGATATCCTCGACAAGCTCGTTGCAGTTCGACAACGTGCATATCAGCCCATTTTTGTAATTCGAGCTTCGTGATTTGATGAATTGCTCGAAAACTAAAGCCACGTATAGCTCTCTGCATGTTAATAACCCATTCAGCATGATCAAGAACATACTCTACCTTGGAACGGAATTCTTTCCTTGCACGTCTCCCACGTATAGCACTTTGGATATCGATAACTTTAAGATTGTTCAACGCAGACTTCTGTCGGCTGACTCCTGCTCTTGCTAACGCTCCTCGAACAGCTGACTGGAGAGCAACCAGCGTGCCAACGGTATTTTCCGAACTAAAGATATTTTGTTGGTGGATTAGTCGGCTTCTCAGTAGATTACCTCTTATTGCGCATTGAATGCTGATGATTTCATTCTCACACTTTGCCAGTTCAGCTCGCACTTTTTCTTGTTGTTTTATCACTAGAAACCTCCGGATCAAAGACTGTAGGTTAACAATCGGAATCTTGTCATATTTTGCTTTTTGCTCGGAGATTCTATTTCTTATCTGCAAACCTCTAATCAAACTTTGCAGCTTTGTTAGAGATTGGGCATGATCAATGGTACTGAGATCCATTTTTTTGCCATTGTGACTCTTTCGGAGCAAATATCCACGACATAATGATTGGAATCCAATCAATTTAGCCTGCGGGAAGTGAGAATCAATTTCTTTTGTTTGCTTGCTGATACTGCGGCGCGTAAGAAATCCTCGGCACACGGATTGAAGTTCTATCCATTGCTGCCTGTAGGAAGCCTGTGTTTGGTTTTGCTTTAGTAGTTCCCCTCTGACTCTCTTTCCCCGAATAACGCGTTGCAAGTCGAAAATACGATCTTGAGCCAGATATTTCAAATCTGCTTTGATTTCTTTTACGTTTTGGCGAGCCCTACATCCACGCACAATGGCCTGAAGAGTAGTTAGGTTTCCAAGGTTAGACATGTTTGTTAGGTTTCTGGTTTGCGACTTCAATCTTGAACGAACGAGTCCAGCTCGATACACCGCTTGCAGACTTGTTATGGCTTCGGCACAGCAATTAAGCACATACATGTCTGCATGTAGCCGGAAGCGGAATAAATACCCTCGGATAATAGCCTGCAGCTCACTAATCTGAGGAATGGATTCGGCTAATTGTAGTGCGATTAACTCCTCTTCACTTGGTCGAGGCTCCGGTTCTGGTTGATTGAAATGACGATTCATGTTGCCGAAATTCGGCAGACTAACCCCAGAGGCGTCCAGACCCTTCTGCGTACGATGCAATTCGTCGTCGGTAAATTCCAGCTTACCCACTAAATTACCAATATTAGGGGCAAGATTCGCAGAGGATAAAATAAAAGACAGCGCGTGAATGCAATAGATGACCTTGGGTACGTTTTTACCGTCGTATAAGTCCGTCAGTTCGAAAGCAAATAAATCTGGCATCCCGATCTGGTCCACAAATGTAAAGAAGTAATTGATGTTCTCAGTGTGGCGGAAATGTAGTTTAGGTCCGCCTTCATAAATCCGTTTTACTATCTGTGGTGCAAAGGCTTTCGTTAATTTAGCTAGAACCACTCCGTTCCTCAACGATTGTTCTAACTCGATAATTGGCGGAATCTCTTCTTCAATACATGATTCAATCCATCTGGTCAGTTTGTACATTACAAATAAGTTCCTAAAAACTACTTACTCTTTGGCCTCTCCTATATGGCAAAGATATTCATAAGCTTGCAGGTTCCTTCTTTGCTTGTCCATCCAATTTTTGGAAGCTATTGATGTTGTGACAGTCTCATCGCGTTGTAGCCGTTTACGTCCGTGCAAACCGGTGACATCCTCATCCGTAATACCTGGAATGTGAATCTCGCTTGGATCGCTTGCTTTACCTATAAGGCTTTTAATTGAGTAATTGGTGGAGCTATAGTTTGGGATGTTTTCAGCATTTGGATTATACCGATCCAGCACTCTTCGCGTGGTCATGGTGCCTAATCACCAGCCTACCTGTGGGGTGTGCTTAAAGTTTGGATTACTCCTGTCCGGCAAGCGGGGTTTGGGATTCCGTTGATGACCTTTCTCCCGAATAGTGATTATCACGACAGATACAGGAAGAATGTAAACAAATAGATCTCATGATGTCAATCCCAATGTCGTCATTGGCATGACTCACCTTCAGTTTTAATGCAACACTATAACTGTATCAACTGACTTAGATATAGACGAAATGCACAGTTCGATGAATATCTTATTATACTGTGCAAGTTTATCTATTTATTTATTTATTTATTAAAAAAATACAGTACATGTGGTCGGGAACACTTTAAGTGCTTATATATATTTATATGTTGGTTAGTATGCTAAATTTAATGTGTCGACTAGTTTATCCATGCGAAACTTCAGGGTTCGTGCTTGGCCAGAGGCGGCAGTGGGTCTTGTGGACAGCATTTCCGCAGTGGCCGCCGATGATGCGGCCACCCCCGTAATTGCTGCAGTCGTTAGCGGCCTCATCATCAGATGTCGACCGATATCTATCTGTTCATCAAGAAAATCGGCTAGCCGTAAAACTGTCAGCGTAATGTCACATATCGAGGATCCAACCGCCGTTTTCAGTGATCCATGGATTTTTTCTATTTTAAAGTCCGTCTTCGCCTCGGACCACGGCTGAACCCACGCGTTAACAAAATGCTGTCGAAAAGTCAACCACTGCTCAATAAATCCACCAACGGAGGGGTCCAGCTGTGCAATCAAGTCTTGGCGCCTCGCAGCATATTCTTCTTCGTTGGCGCTATTTGCAACATATAGCCATCCAATATACACCATTTTACCGTTTTGCGGTACCATCTGACAAACCTGGCCCTTGACACGCTTGTCGACAAAAGCGCGACTAATGAAACAATATGCCGTCGAAAACAATTGGCTACACATTCCAATAAGCTCCCGTACGTGATCGGTAGCCAGGATTATAGTACTTGGACAGAATTCAATGGACAGGCTTCGGGATGACGTTGAAGAAACTAGTCTATTGCTCACCTCCGCGTCTCCATCCAACGGCTCTACAGATGCTCGGTCACTCACCGATGACGAAGCGGAAGAACCCCTTAGGTCTTGCGCGCTATCGCCGCTGACATCGTTGCTCAAAACTAATCCCGCTAGGTGCTTAAATTCCTCTAATGCCCAAGAAATCTCTTCCGTACCAAGGGATCTTAAAAACGCGAAGCCAACATATGTCTCTTCGACATCAGCTGCTTCCTCCGCTGGGACCGACAGAAAATAAATCATCTTCATGTCGTTTTTATTTGTCTTGTATGTTGTGTCAATCCCTAGTGTTCGGGAAAAACTTGACGCCCAGGCCAACCTTAGAGAGCTTTTGTGAACCACAACAATTCTATCTAATTTATCGTCTTCATCCGCTATCGCGTTATACTCCCAGATCTTGTCTGCATTTTCAGCGTTCGTTCGCAACAGTACATTTTCAGTAAAAAAGCTCATGGAGTTTCTGGTCGCCAACATCCGGGCCTTCAGTTTACTCCTTAAATTCTCAACATCTTTCAAAGTTAGTCGAGACAGGGGTTTTCGAACAAGTAATTGAGACAACGACTCTTTGCTACTTTTGCCTTCACTAAGATTCTCCTGCACCTGCTCTTCATCGCTCAGACTAAACTCACGGGCACTAGGATGACCTGCTGCATCAGGCTCCGGTGCGTGGTTATGCCGGGGATTTTTAACTTGAAGCCTCCATTTGCAATTGTTAGGTTCACGTCGATTGTGTCGTAAAATCATCACACTAAATGGACAACCAGTCTTCTCGCTGCCACGGGACCGTCGCCTTTTAGCAATTGATTTATCTCCACCATCACTGGTATCAAGCTGTTGATGACTATTTGCGCTTTTAGGTCGGCCTCCTTTTACACACTTCCATATTACGTATCCATTTTTGCGGGAGTCTCGTTTCGAAACAAGGTATCCTTGACTGATTGCGTGTTGTTTGAGGCGTTTTTCCAATTCCTCCATACTGTCCCCCACCATTTCTGGCGGTGGCTCCAGCATGGTATCAGTAGCTGCGGGGAAGCGTGAACAGGGGTTGGAGAAACTTTATCGCAAACGAGAGATCGAAGATACGAAGCGAGGCCCAGTCCTGCATCCGCGTAATTTTGCAAGACCTAACTCACAGTAGCAGCATTTTTTTTTTTTTTTTAACGGTTTTCTATTTTCATTTAGATTAATTCCTTTCCGTTTCTTTTCTTTGGGATTTAGTGATCCTTTACAATTTTTTTTCTTTTTTTTAAAAAAAAGGATAAAGGAGAAACTCCAACTTTGTTGATGCCTCCACTTCGAATAATTTAATTCATTAATTTTATTTCTGTCTATTCAATGGACGACGACTTCGAAGACTATAATCTCCGCACTGAAGACGTTGTATATATTTACCATCAATTACTTCGCCATTCCGAAGAAAAATGCGATCTCAATCTTCCTCCAACTGGCGACGAGCAACAAGATAGTTTGCGCGCCTCTATCAAACGTAAGAATATTCAATTCGTATTGGAATCATTTGTGCAGTGTCGCCATTTATTTACAGTAGATTCAAAAAAATTAGATGCTGATCAGTTGAAGCGCGTCTTCAATGCTCATCCACTACCTCCTCCGGGGCCTGGAGACATGGACAGACGCGTCGACGCGTTGGAGTCTTTGAGTAGACAAAAGTATGCAGAGATTGCACACCTGAGAAAACACGTTCCTAGCGAGGCTTGCAAAAGATTTGTGGAGGCTTTAATGCGACAGTCAGAAAACTTGGATAATTTGTTAAATGGAATCAGTCAGCACCCTTCGATAGATACTAAACACGGTACGGCGCGCCCGTTTGCGGTATCTGACCTTGATTCGGATATCAATGTTATCCGGAAAGAATATACCAGCCTTATGCGAGATATCGCCATGTTGAAAAACGTGAGTTGTCTTCTTTTCGTTGCTTCTTCCATTCATTTTATTTTCTTTTAAACTAACAAGACGTGTCCCGAATCCTTAGCTGACCTCCAGTGTGCTATAGACAGTATCCCCACCCATCTGATATAGGATAACCTTACAGCTTCCAATTTGTTCCATAGACGTCTATTTGACGGGCAGTTGGCAGCGGGTGTAGGGCTTGATAAACCTTATCTAGCCGGGTAACCATGTCTCCCCCTCTTCGAAATGAGTGAAATACCGCCGCTTATATAAAAAACTACCCCGTGTTCTTAAATTGCATAACACTTTCTCGGGGAACTTGCCCACTATCAGCCACTAGAACAACACCCTTTCCAAAGACCTTTTCAAAATGAACCCGGCTATGACAAACCTGGGCATCATGCTCTTTATGATGCAAGTATCCAAGAAGATCAACTTCGAAGACCCTGATGTAGTCTTCTATGTCCGGTTAGGATATATTTTGTCCAACGTGGTTATTTTGTCACTCTACTTGTACACTAAATTCCAGATCAACAAAAAGAACGATTTAACTACTTTGAAATATGTCGAGCCTCCATCTCTTATGTCGGGAACTACCGAAAATAAGCTGATCACTACAACTATTAAGGAATATGATTTGGGACAGATCAACTCGTGTTTCAAGGGAATGCTCCAAGGCGTGGCTATGATGGCATTTATGCATTTATACATGAAGTACACCAATCCTCTTCTTTTACAATCTATTTTGCCCATTAAGTCTGCTTTTGAACAAAATATTGTTCAAATTCATGTGTTTGGCAAACCTGCTACCGGCAACTTGAAGAGACCTTTCAAGCCAACTAGCATGTTTGGTGGCTCAAGTCCTGATGTAAAGACAGACAAGAAGTCTATTGCAGACGCTGAGGTTTCCGGCAAGGGAGGTGTCAAGGAAGAATAGACGGTGGGGCCATAGAAAGCAAGAGAAAAAAATTGAAAGGGCAAAAATGAGAGTTTTCTAGAGAAGTAATACATAAAATATATTTATCTACCGAACAACAGAAGATCGTTTTTCTTTTCCATTTTCTTAATGGCTCACTTTAAGCTTCTATCATTGAGCCATTATGATACCATTCGTCGGCTTCCCGTAAGGCCAATTAGCGGGTTAACAGGCCCTAAGTCACCTGTGAAGAGGTATTAGTTTCCAACTGGGTTCATTAGAAGGCTAGCATTTTGCTATTGTTGCTGATTCATTCATACGCGATACAGGCTACTCAATCGGCTTGTTTGCCCTAATATTTAGTCGTCAGAGAGGAATTTCACAGAGATGGTGAGCGAGTTTTGGGAAAAGTATGAACTGCATACCATTTTATACGAACGCTACATGGAGTAGAACAAATCATTTCATTCCGCAAATCTCAATCAAATTTGGAATTACAGTAATAAATGCAGTATATTATACGATAGCCCTAGCGCTACATGCTATAATAGTTAGGAGTGTCACAATTTTGGTGGCCCACCATATATGCTGGATGCCTAATGTACATAGAGAGCTTTCAAAAGTCCAGAACGAATCCTGCCCATGTCGGGCAGATATCAGCGCAGTATTTCCTCCATATTCTCCCATCATGCTGCGGACTGTCACTTCTTTGACTGGGCGACTGTAGGTACCATCCGTGGCGGCCTTAGGGTCCTCATCGGGTCTGTAGGTGTTCCACTCCCCAACCCCCTTGTCATATGCATAGTCAACCTCACATCCTTCGTGATCGTGTCCCGCCAGAACAATGCCTCCATATTTATTAGACTGGCCAAATACGCATGAAAGTACGAAATTCGTCATAGGGCCTGACAGATGATTCTGTCCCTTTAGCAAACCGGAATCAGCGTAGTAGTTAAAATACGTGCCGTCCTTGCACACGCCTTGCTCCTTATGTAGAGGAACATGGGTGAGCAGCACCGTAGGACCCTTGAACTCCTCGCTTGCTAACTGGGTAAGGAATTCAAGAGTCTGTTCTTGGTATTCATTGTTAAGGATTGGCCCATCTAATGCCAAAGAATTAATGCCGACAATGCGGACTAACGTGAGGTTGTCCTTACAGGGAACATATCTGACGAAATTTACATCTCCATACACGTCCTCGAACCGCTGGACCCGCTCCACACTCATTTCACCAGCATACCCAATATCGTGATTTCCGCTTAAGTTAAACAGCGGAATATTACTCATTGGACGAAATATCCGTTTTTTGTACCTTTCTGCACGTCTATAGAACTCGTCCGTAGACACCCATTGACTGGAAATCAAGTCGCCCATCACAAATCCGGCATCCGGTTTGAGATGGTTCATTGTAATGGAATATATATGTCCTAAATAGTGATCATTTCCATAGATGTCGAGCCTTTTTCTATATGATGTATTGGCTGAGCTTCCTGTGATCTGGGGGTCTCCATATGCCAAGGCTGTGAACTTTGCATCTTCAGGAAACTTGCATCCACGTATACTGTCGAAATTATAAATATATATATTTAGCACACCCGCGACACATAGTAATAAATATGTTGTCCATTTGATCAGTCGGCGGGCCATGCATCGCAGCTTTCTATTTCGGTCCACCATAGAGAAATTTCAAGCTAACTTCGGCATATAGGTTATATAACCTGTGAGCCGCACCGGCTACCCCTGCATAGAGCTTATCTGGATTGACATTGACGCTAAGCCTGATTTGGTTTAGTTCGGCTGGTTCACAATAATATGAAATTAATGGTTATTACTTCTTATTAGATGTTTATCTTATCCTTTTCCTTATTATAGTAGTAGATTTTATTATCCTTAGGTGTACTATTGTCGCTGTCGTTCCTTGTGACCGGCCCGACTACCAGCATTGGAATAAAACACAAATTGCCCAGCCAACACTATATTCAGTACCGCAGCGCCGACCACTGATACAAGAATCAATTGGTCGTCTACCTCCCTTATGGTCGTGAAGACCCGCGCTACGCTACCAAGAACATAGGATGCAACGGCAAACCCACTCAGTTGGCCCACGCTTTTGGTTCGCCAGATTGTGTAAACCTGAGGAATCTTGCTGGCCAACATGGTAGGTACTGTCAAGGTCTGCAGATTGACCAAAGTAGCGTACGGAATCTGTTGGGAATTGACGTCATAGATTGTGGAAATCACGCCAGCGACAATTGCCAAAAAGGCCACTGCTACTGCAGTTTTTTTCGAATACACCAAAAGGAGGGCCGTGATAGCTATATTTTGTACTGCAATCAATCCACTCTCGCCATATGCACTAAACGGAAGGCTACTACGATATCCATATGCACTGGAAATTATATAACACACAGTTTCAAGTATATAACTCAATACTGAGATTCCTGCGGCAGATTTCGATTTCAGCAGTTTAATTAATTGAGGCATTTTGACCACACTGGACATGGCGACAATGCCCCAGCTCATGCCACGCGAAATTCCTAGAGAAACACAAGCAGGCTGAGAAACAAAATCTACTTGCCGGATCAGCACATCATAGCATTCCTCACTATCCAGAAGGTATATTCCCAAATCCTCGATCGGCTTGGGGATAAGCGCTGTAAGTTTTTGTAGGTGAGATGTCATCGAATTATTAGTAGTGAAATTTCACCAACATGGACAGATATTCAAAACATTTCAATCCCACAGTCCACATCGGGCCCCTAACCCTTTTCAACAAAATCAGTAGGTACACGTGCCTGGCGCCGACAATAATAAGCTATTAAAAAGAAAAAACAAACAAACATAAATGCGAATTTTATATTGCAATCAATAATAAATAACTACTGTGCATATACTCCATGGTATCCGCGGCCATCTGCGTCCAAACGATCCAATCGTCCATCTCTGGCCGCTAGATAAAGCTCATTGAGTCGTGCGACAGGCACAGGCTCAGTAGGATCTTGACCTAAACCGATAGGTTGACTATTAGGATAATCAATTGCTGATGTACTCAAAGAATGCGAATGATGAGAAGCTCGAGGTTGCAAAGTTCCAAAAGAACTGCTGGTTCCGCTGAACGAGTCGCTTCTTGCAGGATATACGGGAGGCATCAAACCATTTGCGCGATAGGTACTAGTAGTACCAACTGCCGGTGCATTGGCACTACTAGTTTGAGATCGACCCCAACTCAATCGAACTCTAGAATTTCCAATAGGATAACCTTGCATTTGAGTAATCGCCGCTTCAGCACTTTGACGTTGAACATATTGGACGAAGCCACATCCCTTACCTGCAGGGATTCTCACATAAATAATGTCTCCAAAACCCCCAAAATATCGACGGAGTTCGTCCTCTGTTACATGTGCAGATAATCCTCCTACAAAAACTGTTGTGTTGTTAGGGTCTGTAAATTGGTTGGTTGGGTAAAATGGGGTAGAATACATACTCGCAGGCCCCGTAGGCACCATGCCAGGTAAATTGGCTGGAGCACCCGTGGCACTGGCTGTAGCCGACGGCGCAACAGCTCCAGAAATTGTTGCCGCTGTGGTGGCGGCGGACGGGACACCCCCAGCGGGACCCGAGGGGGTAGTGGTGGTGGGTCCTGTTTCAGGTACAAAACTAGGAGAACCATAATTTCCATACATTGCAGCAAAATTGTTCGCAGACATAGAATACGAACGATTTTTTGGAGTGGCGGTGGAAATACGAATAGGTCTGGAGCCTATAAGATATCCCTGCATTTCAGATAACGAGCGTTGCATATGAGACTCATCGGAAAATCGAACAAATCCATATCCTCTCGAGACATTTGTTTGAGGGTCGGTCATAATTTTAGCAGATTTGCAGCTGGGGTACTTGCTTTGAAATACTTGCAATAACTGATTCTCGGTAACTTCGGCAGCTAGATCTCCAACGAATACGCTGTACTCAGGAGACCTATCATCTCGTTTATCAACCAGTCCACCTCCTGACGCCCAATTTAATCGAAACACTTTGTTAGTCGAACTTGGCATTGGCTGACCGTTGAGGTTTTGTAAGGCTAATTGAGCAGCATGACTCGATCCAAAATCCACAAAGCAATAACCTGCGCTTGCTCCCGTAAATTTGTCACGAATTAGTTTAACTTGTACATTTGGTTGACCAACTGATGCCCATATAGCCTTAATGGTGTTTTCATCGTGCCAGGGCTCTAATTCGCCCATCCATAGTGTACTTTTGGAGATGTCGTATGAGGATGCCATGCAAGAAAACAAAACAAAACAAAACACAAAACAAAAAAAAAAAACAAAAAGGAAAAAAGAAACAACAACAAAAAATCAATCAACAACAATCCACAATGAAAGATCAACGAAGAATCTTAGAAGTCGTACAAGAAAAAAAAAAAAAAAAAGCGACCACCTCACTTGCAGAAAAAGAAAAGAGAAAACAAAAAAAAAAATTCCCGACTCAACTTAAGTGTGAATGAGAGAAAAAAAAAGTTGGAAAAAGCAAAAAGAGAAATTTTGGATTACGGCTTACCCGGATCTGTTCTGCCCGCCCGAGAGAATTTGCCGAAAGCGAAAAGACAGCAAAATTCTGTGAGAATTAGAAACACCGCAGTAAACAATTCATTTTTTTGGAATCAATTTCAATGTATTAATTTTGAATCGTCTATCTATCTAACCCATCGGATATGAATTTTTTGGCATCTTGAGGCACTGCCAAATAAAGCATCGAGCTGAGTAAGCTGGCGCGCCGTACCCCTGCATAGTATTTCCCTTCTGATGAGCATGTCTTAGTTCGTACTAGCTTTGCAAGTCCTGTGGCTGAAAATAACGAGGCGAGGTAACATTCAACAATGACATGTATTGGACCTTGTTTTCACATGAAATAAACTATCCGGCAGTGTTTGACCCCGCTTTGACTTATTTCCATTTTTTTAGCACTTTATGCATTTCACGAGAGCTTGAATATTCTGGAGATCTAATATCAGTCCAGATATTCTGTACCATACGCTTAGAATAACAATTGAACTCTGTCTGTTAGCTAAAAGTCTGACATGTCAGAAAACAAAAATAAAAACATTTCACTCACCGCAAGCACTCGCTTTCTTGTCATTGTTATCAAATTTCTTATCTTTAGTTTATTTTTTATCTAATACATTTGGTTATATATTGTTATCGCCACATTGTTCATCTAGACCTGTCAGCTGACTCATCTTATTGGCCATGTTGTCTGATTGACCGCCACCGCATGATGCACGTGCCAATTACTAATCAGATGTCACCATTTGTCATAATTAATAAATAAACAGTAAGCAATCGACAGCAGCTTAGCCCATGCATTTATCAGGCTTTTCCTGGTCCTACAACTGCCTTGCTTGCAGAAAGAGGAGGATATGTTGCGGTACAATGCAACTAGTGTTTAAAAATAGTAGTAGGCTCCCGTAGTTGCCGATAGCCGAGATTATCCTAAAAGAAAATCCGCGTGACACACCTAAGCCGGGCACGTGATCGGTGATTTTATATCACGTGACTAACATCTTATTCGGTACGGCTTCCCAGCCGCCGCCGGCGGATGATCTATCTGCGGCTTAATTTCAAGAATCTTTGTTGTTACTAACCTATATCGATAATGATTATCAACCAGCCTAGCGGATCTATTAAACTAACAAATGTCTCTCTTGTGCGCATGCGCAAGGGCAAAAAGCGGTATGAGATTGCATGCTATCAAAACAAAGTACAGGATTGGAGAAAAGGCATAGAAAAGGACCTTGATGAAGTATTACAGATTCCTCAAGTATTTGTAAATGTAAGCAAAGGTCAAGTTGCAAATAATGAAGAGCTCAAAGCGGCGTTTGGAACAGCTGATCAACAAGAAATCATTGAATTGATCTTGAAAAAAGGTGAATTACAGGTAGGAGGTAAAGAACGTCAGGCTCAGTCAGAACAAACAAGAGCGGAAGTTTTACAATTACTAGCAAATAAGTGTGTCAATCCGAAAACAAAACGACCATATACTACATCGATTCTCGACAAAGCGCTGACCGAAGTCGGGTTTAATCTTGCACCAACAAAGCCAGTTAAGACACAAGCGCTCGATGCTATAAAGTTACTCATGGAGAAGAATGTAATTCCTATCGTTAGAGCTCACATAAAGGTACTGGTTACCGCCGATGCTAAAGACGCCAAGAAGTTTGCAGATAAAATAAAACAACTTTGCGCCGAGATTCAGGACGAAGATTGGTCGACCGAGTGGGAACTGACAGCTGCCGTAGATCCGGGAAACTTTAGACCATTGGATGACTTAGTTAGAAATGAATCCAAGGGCAAAGGCTCGGTGCAGGTGTTGGATACCGCGGTGATTGAGGAGGGAAACCAGGAGTTCTAATTTAGAGAGATAGATAGAGAAAAATAAAGAATCTAATGACGATTAACGTGTCCTTAGGAGTTGCGGATGGAGCTGCATAGTATAACATGTGTATACTTCATCTACCATACTCTGCACTGCTGAACCAACCTGACCACTTCAGCCAATTGAGCCCTATGGCCATCGGTCAATTCGCTATCGTCGCCGGGCTTTGGGCCAAGCTTGGGCCCTAAGCCTATTACCACAGTTCTACCTTCCGACGGGGCTTGGCGCGCAATCACTGAGGCAATCATACTGGCATACATTCGGCCACTGATATCCTGGTCGCTGCTTGATCCTATTAGCGAGACTGGAGTCAGATATGGTAATGGTGTAAGATTTTGTGACCCGGATTCATCAATTTGCAAGTGTGCAGTCGAACTTGGGCGCA
Source organism: Crinitomyces ghanaensis (assembly GCA_030581755.1). Classification (NCBI taxonomy): domain Eukaryota; kingdom Fungi; phylum Ascomycota; class Dipodascomycetes; order Dipodascales; family Trichomonascaceae; genus Crinitomyces; species Crinitomyces ghanaensis. The sequence goes on from JAKTVX010000024.1 coordinate 39,992, forward strand.
GACCCACAGTGAGCATCTTGCCTATCCGGCCATCTGTCCATACCATAACGCAGATCTTGTCAGAGAAGGCGGTGACGTCGACAGCGATCTCTGAATCATCAAGTGTAGTTTTTGCTTGCTTCGATGGGAACGTCATGATCTACAGATAAAGCTGAAAAGGTAATTATGTCCGTGGTATAATACTCGCTCAGATAGCGCCAATAATGGCCGGCTCTTTTCTCGCGCCTGTCGAGCGTTAGGTTTAAATGCTAAATTTCCACTTTGCCCTTTTGCAAGTCAAGTTCAGCCGTGTCAAAATATTCCCCGACTTAACTTTATTTCAGACGACCTGGCCTAACCACGGTAATCAAAAAGCTCAATTAAAGAGTCTTGTGACCTAACTTCATAATGTCCTCGAGATATGCCTCTAATCTGCACCAACGAGACAACCGCACACAGCTATTTGGCAGTTTAGCCAGCAATCCCTCATCCTCAACATCTTCGTCCCGTTCTTCAACGCCCAACGTTCAGAACCAGCCGAAGGGCCACTTCTCGCAATCTATGCTGTCACAACTAGAAAGTCAAAATGATGAACACATTGAGGGTCTATCGGCGAAGGTTAAGATGCTTAAAGACATTACGGTGAAAATTGGTGATGAGGTCCGAGACTCTTCGAAATTATTAGGTGACATGGAAGAAAACTTTGAGTCCGCGCGGGCGTCATTGAAATCAACATATAATAGAATGATGTATATGGCCCAGCGGTCAGGAATAAGTATAAAGGCTTGGGCGCTATTTTTTCTAGTGGTTTTTGGGTTCTTTTTTTATGTATGGTGGTAGAGAACACCCCACAAAAAAACGGAAGAAGAGGAGACGGAGAAGGAAAAGGAGGAAAGAGAACAACAAGAGACTTTACGACATATTTACCCCACATGTACATTCTATTCTAACTTAATATACATACTTACTAATTAATGCATGGTTCAATTACGCGATAGTGTCTGTTCGGTTATGTTTCTTCTTTATCTGTGTGCCAGTTCTTCTATTTCCATTGTTTGGCCAATAATGCAGCTATTTTGACCAAATATTCCTTATCAACTTCATCAAACGTGCCAATCTTAACACTATCGATATCAATCACCCCAATAGTCTGCCCGGATGTCGGATCAAGAATTGGCACTACAATCTCGCTTTTTGTATCACCATCACAGGCGATATGTCCAGGGAACTTTTCTACATCTTCGACGACTTGGACTTCTTTAGATTGAGCTGCCGTTCCACAAACGCCTTTTCCAAACTGTATAACTTGACAGGCTACCTTACCTTGGAAGGGTCCTAGGACAAGTTGCCTAGAGTCCTTATCATCCGTTACATAGAATCCCGCCCAATTAACTTGACTGTTGAGGCTATCGTACATGTGCCATAACAAAGAAGCTGTATTCGCGGTATTGGCTACCCAGTTATCTATAAGAAGTGCCTCACATGACATAAGCACCTGTTCATATGCCTCCTTTTTGTCAGTTGTTCCAAATTTCGTATTGTCAGCGTGAAAGCCCATGTTGAGTTTTAGGTTGGAGAAGATATTTTGGGAAATGTGAAATTAATCTGCCAAGAAATGCGTATCTACAGTACGAGCGGATTGGTTTTTCTTCTCTCTCCTTTTTTTTTTCAGTTCATTTTCTTCATTAATGTATTATTTATAAATTAAATCTCTTCGGATTTTTTCGTTTCGTCTTATTAAGTTTTTTTCCCGTCTCCTCATTATGTGTCTGTTTTACGCCCATTTCTCCTATCGATCTAAATGGCCCGCAAAGTTTCCCGTCCTATAATCTATATGAACAAACGCACGCTCCACAAACGGCAACGTCTCCAGTGCATACTGCAAGGACTCGGCAATATCATGACTATCTTTTAACGTCAACGACTTAGCTAGCACCAAGTCTACCTCGACAGTAATTCGGTCTCCGGCATGATAGGCATTTAGTGCCGTGATATATTTGATGCTCTCGGCAAAACGCATACACAGATACAATACAACCTGTCTGTCAGAAGGCTCGGCTGCAGATCCTGTTAGATTATTAATATGTTCTACAGCCGTGCATCCCCATGAATAAATAATGTACCCAGATAACAAGAGAGCACCTAGAGGATCAAGCCACCATTCCCGGACCCAATGACCAAGGAGCGGAAATAGCATGGAAAAAGTATTAAATACTATATCAGTCATCGCATCCTGAGCCAATGCCTGAACTGCGCTGCTTTCGATTGTGCGACACCATACCCAACAAAAGATCTTTACCACGATAGTGAATATCATGATTAATATCGACGGTAGACCCAATGTCACAATCGGAATAACCTCTTTTTTGTACCAGCCATTCCAGAGCTGTTGTAGAGCCTCGTCTGCAATCTTAAGGAAAGATACAATTATTATCACACTGAACACCAAAACTCCTATGGGTTCCAGACGACTTCGACCTACAGGATATAAATGCTTTGTCTTCCAGTCTCGTTGATCTACCAATCGTGTACTGACCCAAATAATAAACGTGGACAAAAAGTCAAGCACTGAATCCACAAGTGATGCCACAATGGACAATGAACTCGTCAGAACTGCCACGAAAATTTTGCCAACTAGTAACACGAAATTGACGACGAAATTCACGTAGATGGCAAACATCACAGTATTGGAACGGTCGGATTTTGTCTCGCCGTTTAGCAGCGGGGACGTCTCGTCAATATTGGCCGGCACGCCTTGACGCATAGAGCTGCCAAAGCTCAGGGCGTTGACCGACGACGGCGTATGGGATCCATCACCACCGTAGCCGGCTCCTGCGTGCGCATCGTCTTGATACACCCGCAACATTGACAAACTAATTCCCGAGTCTAGAAGCCGGTCAATGGCGTCATATCGCTCAAGAATTTCATTTTGATTCTCATAGTAATTGCGGAGCTTTCGGTTCCTAATGGACTTCAGCTCAGACTCGGATTTCATTAGAGATCTCCAATCCCGCAATGGGTCCGACTTGCCAATCAGCCTTAACGGTCTCATCTCGTGGAGGTTCTCTAGTCTCTCTACTGACGCCACCATGACCTCATCATCATCCGCCACTAGTCCTTCCATGGACGAGAATCCGTTGGCATGGGCATGGCCGAAATTATGGTGTTGGTACAGCTTTTGATGGAAATTATGAAAATTCGCGCTGTCTCCGGCACCCGGTGAGGTCATGAGTTTTCTTACACTGTCGAGACTCAGTCGTTTGGAATACATCTGGTTGTCTTTATAATCCACGTCCCCCGTGGATAATCGATGTTTATGATGACTCTGAAGATGTGAACTGGTGGTCGGCACGCTCTGGCTTGAATGCGGCCGCTGAAGCTCGGCGTCGCCTCGGCGCATTTGGTGCAGTCGGGAACTCATATCAGTATTAATATGACCATTCGGAGGATTATTGTGATAATATGCCTTGGGAGACATGTCCTCTATATTCTCTTGATCCTTGTCAATCATCATTCTCCGTGATCTAATAGGTTTTGGACATTGCACCCACTCTTGTTGGTGTTGCATGCAAGTTCAATTTTTTTGTTTCCCGTAGCGATGCGACGACTTTTAACTTTATAAGCAACAAAAGAAAGTTCAAATTTGCCCAGCTGCTCTAGCCGTTCGGTGGGACAGCATGAAATCAAAATGAAACTAAAGTAAAAGAAAAAAAAAAAGAGCCAGAATTATTCCCTATTTACTTCCAGTTTATTTTATTTTTTTCATTCATCGCTTTTATTTTATTTTGGTTTTTTCTTTTTCCTTCCGCCGATTGATGTCTCTTTGTCTCGCCTTTCTATTGCGTCATGTTCATCGTACTGTACATTTAATCACTGACTCCTCAGTCATCAACCACCACACCTTACCCTCACATACGAATTAGGTAGTCGGTCATCGCCATCATGCAGCACATGTGCCATAATTGGCAGTACCGATGAGATGGTTCTGAGAATTTTAGTTGGTATTCATTTTGACAGCCATAAGTAAATATATGTCTTCAGTTCAAATATATTGCAATGCCATACATTAAAGTCAAATAGTAATAAATAATAACATAAGTAAAAGCTGGGCGCTCAGAAGCCTGTTGGCCATTTATCACACACGTACAATGCATCGACGGTAGCTCCTAACGTCGCTTCAGTGGCGCCCAGAACTACCCAGCCAATTACTCCAGCCAAGATACCTACAATGTACCCATGACTATAATACAACGAGCCATGGACCCAAGCCCCAGCTCCCAAAATGATCGCCATAAGCCCACGACTGGTGGTCAATAGGATCTTGGCAAAATAATACGACGTGCCCTCGCTGACTACAGGAACGCGCTCACATGCATCTTGCAATCGCTGCTGGGTAATGGCAGCTGTCGTCAAAGTTAGTGGAGAAGAGACAAGAGTCAATGTATTGGACATTCTGAGTGTCCTTTCGATCAGTACGCCAATGCGTTTCGGTGCGATGACTATCGGGATCCGTGTGACAATAGTCACAAAGCTTGATAGACAGATAGTGCCGAACAATGGTGAAAGTCGCTGGACGTGCGTCTGGATAAGAAGCGGACCAGAGATATGGCGGTAGGGGTTATGGGTATCGGCAGAGTCCCTGTCTGCAACGGCTGACGCGTGCTCTCCAAAGAAAAACCAATGCGCTGCCACTCCTGCAAGTACAACTCTTTGCATTCCCGAGACCACCCCACACGCCCACAGAAACAGTAGTGCGTATAACAAAGCCAAGAGCCATACGCGGCCGTCAAGGATCCATCGACCCTTGATTAGCCGACCTTCAAGAAACAATTGTTGAAACATTTTTGTCCACGCTATGGTGACGATAGCCAGTGCGCCAACTGTAGCTGCGGATACGGCAATTACGAGCTTATTGTCATTGACGACCGCCGAAGCCTGGCGGACGACAGCGAGTGCACGGTCAAGCTGGGTTCGGCTATGGTACATGACATAGGTCCACAGGCCTCCACCAATGAGCAGCAGCCATGCGCATAGACGCAATAATTTATCAGCGCCTGTGTACCCACCGTCCAATGATCTGTACGACATGATCATGGTATATATACCAGTAATCCACAGACAGAGCGGTACGCCGGCTATCAGCGCATACACTGAAAGATGAACAAATCTGCGCATGCACACCAACCAGACTGCAGATACCACCATTGACAGAAAAGTATCAATGATTAATAGCCGTGAAGATCCGCGCAACAGCCCGTATACCGTGTCAGGAAGTGTAGATGTCGGAGGCCGTTCCGTAGTGAGCCACACAACAAATGATGTAGCAATGGCAGTACTGACGCAACCGCTGAACGCGTAGGCCCATGACATGTGGTGAGCGGGCAGCATGGCATAGAGTGGAGGCACATATGTATCAGGCTGTGCCGGAGTGGGAGGGATGTATGCTTGCGCGTAAGTTGGGCTATGTCCATGAGGAACTGGATATGTAGGAGCTTCGGTGTATAATGACGATTTTCCTCCTATCTCACTCATCTTGCTTTCACTTATAGGCATGGTCGTAGCCCGGATGGACGTGGCCGGGGCAAAAGAATGGTCGCCTGCGTCGTCATTGTCATCCATCGTATTTTTGTTCTGTCTCTCAATAGCAATATCCTCCGGTGGGCCGTCGTCCGCATCTAATCGAATAGTTTGCATGGCATGTCGGTTCAGACTATTGTTCATAGTATTATTACTACTACTCATACTGTCAGCTGTCACATGCCTCTGCAAAATGTTATTCATTTCTTCATCATCTTCATCATCCTCATCTTCGCTGGTTTCTAGAATTCGGCTTTGAATGTATTTAGGCCCAAATGATGATGTCCAGAACCTTCTCGATCCATAGACGGATGCTCCGATACCGCCGGCACCAGTCCCGCCCCCGCCAGAGCTGGCTCCAACAGTACTACCAGCACCCGTAGTAGAGAATTGGTTCACTGGACTGTGCGATATGTGTATATGGGGTGATCTAACGTCTCGCTGATATATGCTACCGGAACGTTGGTCACTTTCGTTGTAGAATAAAGGCGCCTCATCACTATCAGGCGGGCCACTCAATATTCTCGATGCATCTGTGTTAGCAGGCGCGGCTTCAGAAGAGCGAAATAACAGCGAAAACATGACAATTACTTACATTGTGAGAACATTGATTGTTCATGCAGGTTGGGCTATTGTATTTTGTAATTTCCCTATGTCTCAGACTCTTATCTTAAGTCATGTGATAACTCTATGTGATAACTCTATCACCTGGCTAGACTGTCACAAGCTGTGCGGCAGTTACAAGCTACTCCTTTCCATGCTAACATGCCGGCGTGGGATTTTATTGCAAAGATAGGTAAGTAAGAAGTGGATCTTTCTTTTTGTTGCCTTGTTGCTTTTTGTTGACTGCTTTTCTTGGCTTTCTCTCTTTCTTTTTTCCCTTTTTTTATAAAAAAAAGTACGTTTTATCCTAACCAGTCATGATAGGCGACTCGTAAGTGTGAAGTTTTATAAAAACTTTTGACCATCAATTGTATTTGTTCTAACAAGCGCATGTGGGAAATCTTCTTTGACTATCCGACTTACTGACGATAAATTTTCCGCCGTGCACGATGTAACTATTGCTGCCGAAATTGGGTCCAAAATACTACCTGTGGGTACTCAGAACCAGCACATTAAACTTCAAATATGGGACACCGCTGGCCAGGAACACTTCCGAGCAGTCACTCGCTCGTATTTTAGAAATGCTGCCGGATGTCTGCTAGTCTATGATGTAACTCGACGTGAAACATTTATAAATGCGCAGAATTGGCTAGATGACATTCGCAATCAGGCTCCTACAGATATTGTAATATGCCTAGTGGGGAACAAACTAGATTTAGCAGCGCGAGACGAGGAGGGCGATGAAAGCAATAGCAAGCGCCAGGTCTCAACTCAAGAAGCACAGGAATGGGCTGAGCGGAACAATATCCATCATTTTGTCGAGACGTCGGCCAAGACAGGTGACAATGTGTTGAAGGCCTATGAACATGTGGCGCAGAATATATACGACAACATTGTGGCCGGCGCTTGCAGCCAAGGTGTCAAGGCAAACACTACACAGACCGTGAATTTGAACGGAGCGGCGACGAAGCAGGGAAGATGCTGTTAAGAAAAGGAAAACAAGAGGAAAGGAGGAAAATCCAGGAAATAACATATTATTATTATACATCTATGCATAGATGGAGAGAATCAAAGTACTAATGGGGTGCGTTATACTTAATGTATTTGTATTTTTTTTATTTATTTTTTTCTTGTAATTGTCTTTTCCGTGTTTTCATGGTGCCATTTACGTATATTATTTGAATGCGGGGTACAACCTTACTGCCGTCCTAGTATATCAGTCGACATGCCCTCCATCCCCCCGTCTATTCAGAAAGCAATAAGCTCGAGATCATTTCTCTCCGCTGAAGCATTGCTCTCTTTGGGCAAACTGCCCTCTTATATCGTGCCCGTCGATGCTACCTGGTACTTGCCCACCGCCGGCCGTGACGGATACCAGGAGTACCTCCAAGAAAGGATTCCGGGAGCGGTGTATTTTGACATTGAGAAGATCAAGAATGGGCTTTCGCCATATCCGCACATGATGCCGGATAAAAACACTTTCGATAAAGCAGTGAGCCAGTTGGGGATTGCCAATGATGACGTGCTGATCATTTATGACAAGCAAGGAAACTTTTCTGCTCCGAGGGTTTCGTGGATGTTTGAGACGTTCAATCATCGCAATGCCGTGCTATTGAACAGCTTTCCTTTATACAAGAAATTAGGCGGCCTTTTAGACAACGGTGAGTCAACTGTTGTCCACCGGCCTGCCACTAACTATGTTAGTCCCTCGTATTCGGAGTCCAATGTGGTATCATATGACGAACTCAAGTCTATTGTAGAAGACCCAATTACCCGGGCGTCCGTGCACATGTTGGATGCCAGGCCATTTGCTCGGTTTACTGGCGAAGCTGCTGAGCCCAGACCCGGAATGGCGTCGGGTCATGTGCCCGGATCTAAATCGTTGCCGTTTAGTGATTTGGTGCAAGATGGCAAGTTCGTATCGGACGAACAGATTGTCAATCTTTTGAATGAGCGTAAAGTACTCGACGACGACAAGCCCATCATTGTTATGTGCGGCAGCGGTGTTACGGCGTGTGTGATTCAAAATGCTCTGAAGCAAGTCAATGTTGATAAGCCTGTGAAGGTCTATGATGGCAGCTGGTCGGAATGGGGCCAAAGGGCTCCAGCCGAGTTGGTCGAAAAGGGGAGCCACTGAAGATTTGGCAGGTAAACAGATAAAGGATGCTTGTGGAATATATTGCCCCGTTTATATGTTCATACTAGGAAATGAAACTTTTCTGCCTTCTACTTCTGGATTAACAAAATCTCTTAGCCTATTCGGCCAATTTTTTTTTTTTTTTCTTTTATATAGGACAATTAGCTGACAGTAGGTCTTGTACCATGGCCTATTCGACCTTGCTTCTTGGATTAAATTCTTTTTCTGCTTCTTTTTCGCTCAGCAGCCCCTTTTCTTCAGCCAACTTACAGATAAACTCCCATTGCTTCGGCGTCACGCTTGTCACGCTCAATCGACCACGACGTATTAACTCTAGACCCTTTAGTTCTTTCTCGCTGTAGCTTTTTAGTTCGGTCAGCGATATCATCTGATTAAACTTCTTCACGAATTCCACATCTACCATATACCACGTAGGATGATCTCTCTTGCTTTTAGGATCATAGTACGGTTGAGATTCGTCAAATGCCGTATCGTCAACATGTGCTTCTTTGCAAACCCGCATAATTCCTACAATCCCTGGGTTCTTGCAGTTCGACTGGTAAAAGAATGCCAGGTCTCCTTCCTTCATGCTTTGCATGTGTCTCTTAGCCTCGTGATTACGCACTCCATCCCAGCTTCCCGTCTTGTCTTTTTTCAAGTCGTCAATGGTGTACTTGACATCAATTCCCTTCACCAGCCGACTTTCCGGTTCTGCCTTCATTAGCCAGTATGATCTGCCCACCTTCTTGCCCTCTTCTTCGCTTGCTTGCTCTTCTATTTCTTCATGTTCACCATCTTCTTTTGCTTCATCGTCGCTTTTCTCCTTTCTCTTCTTCTGTTCTACTTCTTTGCCGCGTTCTTTTTTTCCGGTTTTTAATTTCTTAATCTGTTTCTTCTCTCCGTCCTTTTCCTCCTGCTCGTCCCTTTTCCGCGCTCCTCTCGTTCGAACCATGTCAGCCTCACTGTTTAGCTTTGACCAGAATTTGGAGGCTTTCAGGCTTTTCTCAAACTTGCAAAAATTGCTATTATAACTACACAAATTTTTACTAATACATTTTTTGTTCAGTTAAATAAAATATTACATTAGTCATATCATAGCTCATAATTAATTTACCGTCTCGCTGACTGGTGCAAGATGTTTTGTAACCTGGCGTGGCGGATTCGTTTCTTCCGGCTGGGTCTTTTGACTTTGACTTTGATCGGTACTATTTTTCGGTTTTTCCTTCTCCGTCTCTGTTTTCTCCGCATTTGGTCCATTTTCTTTCTCTTTTTCTTTTTCTTTCACTTTTCTCTTTGGCCCAACTACTGATTTAATAAACGCATAAAACCGTTCACCATATTCTACAGACGGAATAGCACTAATACTCAACCGAGTGTGATTTAAACTTTTCCAAAACGTCTCCACTCGTTTCGTAAATGTATACGGCGTCAAACAGTCAATTACGCCCAAATAATAGATTTCATTCAGAGCATGATTATCCTCATCCGTAGCTCGATACCCACCACTGTCTGCATAGAATACAAAATCCTGACGTTGGTATTCATTTAAAACCAGGTTCAGTTCATTAAGTGCCATAGGACTAGCACTCACAAGCGCTTTCCGCAGTTCCGCTACTTTGACTTTAGTTAAGTTGGTGGCTGCCGCTACTGCGGCCGCCGGGTTGCCTGTCGTTCCAGGCTGGAACACATGCAATGTGGTATCCCGTATGTTCTCCCGGTTGCCCTTAGTCAAGTCATGCACACCAATTAACAACGAATAGTCCATGAGATTTAGCCGCTCAAGTAACTCCACATCGATTCTTAGTTGATGCAGAAACTGCTCACGCTTTAGCGGCCCCAATCTAATTCGGTCGTCTTGCTCGATAAAATCTTGGTCCTTGTAAACTATTTGCTTTTTCGGACTGGAAGATGACGATGATGATGACGACTTCTTTTTTTTGCTAGGCTGATAGTGTCGGCCCAACGTCGATCCTTTCAAGTCAAATGTCCGATGAATGTCCCGATGTGGCGGAAACAAGTTATTCATTACAATAAAATGAATCTTTCTTCCAAATGGTAACTTGACCCGATGAAGACCATAGAATTGAGAAATTAGTGTGTTCGGATTGTCTTTGACATGATTATAATAATCTTTGAGGATCCGTCGCAACATCTTGTGCTCTGAATGATGAATCGTCTTAATAATGAACCGGAAGTCCCGTGAATAATAAAAAAATGATCCACTCTTTCCAGGAGAGCCCAATTCTGACACAATGTATTTCGATGTCAACGACATGAGATAGTCAGCCGGGTCTAACTTAAACAAATCTCGCAAATGACGAAATACCCAAGGCGCGTAGTCTTTGAATTTGAAATCATACTTGGCATACGGTGTCAGTTCATTACCCGATACGTCAAATGCGAGCTTGTTCCTTGCAGTGAAGTCTTCGTCCCGCAGCTCCCGGTCAATTTTGGCAGTGCATCGACTCACAGACACACGAATACCAGTCAACATATTATATGCAGTGACATAGTTCTGATGACCCTCTGACACCTTGGTTCCCATAAGCACCTTGTCATCGTCCAGGAACTCCCGTCGCTTGCGCTTCATTTCTCGCTGGGCCGCAATGGCTTCCCGCAGCATTTCGATTTCATGTGCAGACGCAGGATTATCGTCGACCGGCGTATTTGGCGTAACTCCCATAGTGTTCCGTCGACGGCTCAAGGAAAATGACGGGCGATGAGAATATAGCGATGTTCGTCTTGCTGGCTCCCCGGGAATAGAGGTAGACAATGACGGTCTAGGCACCGGACCCCGGCCCTTAGACTGCTGTTGGCCTTGGCCGCGAGGCACATTTTGTGTGACAATAAACGGCTTGGCAGTCAGATTGTTGGTGAGGCCAGCTGTTGCACTTTGTGACCGCACTAAATGAACTGGACTACCGCTGCGCCGTCGGCCAGCCTCAACCGACACTCCTAGCGATGTCGACGAATGGCTACGAAATGCGGCCAGAACAGAAGCGGAAGCTGAAGCAGGCGAGCTCGTTGTTGACGTCGCGCCCGGCGTCCTATCTATTGTTCGTGTCTTGGCCACATTGAGCATTTCATTCTGCGACACAGATACCGGCGATAGATGTTCATCAGATGTCTTGGCCCGCTCGCGGATTCCAACAGAGTACGCGGACAAAGAATTCTGCAAATTCTGTTGTTGCAATTGTGCAGCTGTGGCCGACACTGTGCCGGGCACAGTCGGGGTTAGCAAGCCGGTAGGGGTTATTGTACGACTGCCGGTCGATATCGACGGTCCAATACTGCCAGTCGATCCTGTAGATGCCGTCCTCGTGGCGCTGCTGACCATCGGAGGCCATGGCATTGAATCGAAGCTGGATGGGGATGTGGGACGCGCAGGTGATAGCGAAGTTGTTGTTTGCGGAGATGTAACAGTGGTATAGTGCGAAGCGTCTTGAGAGCCTTGAGCAACCTCTTCCGTCTTTGGCGCCGCTGTTGCGGGCTCATTCTTATCCCTCAAGTCCTCATTGGAAACATTGACCGTAATACTCGGAGTGCTCGGCCGGCCCTCAAATACTACTATAGGTTCTTCTGGTACAGTTTCCGTTAATGCAATCTCCGAGCTAGCCGTAGTATCTTCCTCGCTGTACCATGATCCGCCGCTAGTCCCTCGCCCCTCAGACGCTGTCTCATAATGCTCTATCTCTTGTATCCTGCCTTCCAGCTGTCGCCTAAATGCCTGTCGTTCCTTGGGCCGCCGCGGCTTGCCAAGCCTAATCGGCCACGGACCGTCTGATTCGCTTCGCCGTATCGGCTGTCTATTTGATTTTAAATTCGAATGCGTTGATGATATACTTGAGCTGGTTGATTTGCTTGTTGTTAGTGGGGAGGATGTCGAAAGGGATGCGTCATTTAATGCAGTGCTTGGAGGAGGTATGTTATTTTGTTGTTGTTCATCTGATGGTATATCGCGAGGCCCATTCTGTTCGTCTAATCGTTCAATAAACCGTCCACTAACCGCTTCCGACGGCACATCGACGGCACCGTTCTCAGCAATCGTCCCATTCATAAGACTCCCCTGCAACACTGAGGATGCCGCAGATGACGACGACGATGTCTGCGAACACGAAGACGATGTCGTCCCTCGACTTATGTCTCTGTTCGGTTCTCTTCCTTCCGTCCTCCCCGGCGGTGCTGTCTTGTATCTCTTTATTTTGATTCTCTTCTTCCAAATCAAATCATCAAAGAAAAACTCCTCATCCGATTCTGACTCCACTTCCAAACTGGTAGCAACGCTAGTCATCGACCGAGCTGATAATGAGTTTTGAGAATAAAACTGCTCCTCTTCGTCTGAGACCCCTTGCACTGGCACTATTATTCGCGATTGCGCAAGCATTGATTGTTTCCAGTTATATCCCCCTTCTTCCACACTTTCCACAATCGCTCGGTTGTAGATCTGTTATCGATTCCCCCTTCTGCCTTTTTGTCGTTTTTTTCCTTGGTCCTTCCTTCGGTCAACTTCTGCACTACAGTTATTAAAAGAAACAATAATCTAGTGTTGTTAGACCCTGTAGTTTATTACAATTTTCCTTTTCATCAACTTCAACAATTGTCTGCTATTCCTGAGTGATCAATCGCCCACCTCACGCTCTCCTACTTTTCGGATGTGGTAATGTTGTGATAATATTGGTTATTGCGGCTACACCGTCGGGTACACTTTGATTTTAAAGCTACCCTCTCAACGCTTCCTATCTCTCTCAATTAGTCTTACGTTAATCTTTGTTATTGCATTCACTTCTATATCCAAAAGCCGGGTTACCCCCTCCCGCCTTTCCCCTAAGTGCATGCTAACTAACTTTTTTTCTTTTTAGTCTTTTTCTAGTGCCGCGCCGAGAGATCCAAGCCTCTGTTACGGCCGCCAAGTTTAATCAGCCAATTGGTAAACAATTATTAAATGAGAAGACCTGTGTTTACGCACTATATACAGAGATAATATCGCCATGGCTAGCTAATAAATATATTGTGGATTTGACAACAACTGATAGACATTGGGGGGACAAGAACCTTGGGCGAAACAAGAGCTGTCAATCAATTCCGGTGACGTAAGAAAAACTAAATGCTTACCCACTTAAGAAAAATAAACAACCAACCCAAGGTAATGCCTTGGACGCAATGATGTAACGAGGATTCAACCGACTGCGGACATTATTATCGTTCTTCTAAATATGCAATCTGGAAACAGATTATCGAACCTTATTTTTGTGCATACAAACTTAGTTAGACCGTAGCATGAGCATTGCCTACACAGGCGGCACGTGACAATTGCTAAATATGTAAACTAATAAAAACACCACCGATATATATCGTAATGACCTCTGTCGCATTATTTCACAAAACATGAGGGACAAACTATTTTTTCCTTGTTCGTATACTATATAATGCGGTGAACCAGCTGTCGACTAACTGATATTAGACCTAGACGCATATTAGCATTTTATTGCGCTGTCTATGTGCTTCATGCAAATCCAGTAGAGTCTAACGTAACGCCTGGTCGGAGCAGCATATTTAGATGTTTTGTGGCCGAGACATGTGTGCTGATATCCCATTCATTCTGGTGAGCTTGTCTCCTGAGAATTAATATTTGATAATTAATTAAAAATCTTTTTCTTCTACATATTCGCAATTAATTCTATTAGTACCCCCTACATTCATTCTCATTTTACACTCGCTTCAAACTGCTAAATAAATTTTGAAACCCCTTATTGTCTTTTTTCTTGGCTGATGTCGGCTTTTTACTAGCCCGTTTCTCAATTGGAATCCCGCTTTCATCGTCCGAATCTGATTCATCGCTAGAACCTGAGCTCTTATCGGTATCGTCTTCGGAATCATCTTCTGAATCGTCCGAGCTATCATCGGAACTGGAGCTACTAGATAGCTCCATCTTCTTAACAGTCCGTGCCTTAGCTGATTGTTGACTCTCGGCTCCTTTAGGAACTGCAAAGTCTCGTAGCGCCATCTGACTTAAAGATTCCAATTCTCCTAATCCTCTCTTACTCGCGCTCTGAGGGGCAGTGCTCGTTAATCTTTTGGCAGTGGCCGGTGTTGTTTTATTCGGAGATGTAGCCGCACTGGTCACGGGAGTGTCCGCGGCTACTTTTGCTACAGGTGCTGCCCTACCACCATTCGTGACGGTCTTAGCCACTGGTGTCGCCACCATGTTTGTCGTGCCATTGACTCGATTTACGCTTCCCTTCTTAGCAGCGGCTTCGCCCGCGGTTCCTGTTACCTCATCGTTATCGCTGTGACTGTCGCTTTCACTATTGCTATCGCTGTCGCTTTCGCTCCCGCTATCATTCTCTTCTTCCTCGTTTTCATTCTCTTCCTCCTCACTTTCAACGCCATAATTAGCCAGTTTACTGGCCCTTGAAAATTTATTTACAGTCTTAGGCCTACTTGGACTAATCTGCGTGTTAATTGGACTGGTCGCCGATGATAACGATTGTCTTTCAAGCCTCTTCTCTTGCATGGCCTTGGCAAACTCATTCATAGGCTGGCTTGGACTGGCTCTGTTGTTGCCTTGACTCATAGAAAACCTTCGAAGTGTTGTTGCCGGCTCCGGGGTAGTGTCAACCTGTGTATTTGAATTAGCAGCCGTAGGCGTCTTCCCCTTCCTTTCGGCTTCTAATTGCCTTTTTGTCTCTTCTAACTTGCTTATCGCCCTTCGTCGTGGAGTCGCTTTACCACTGGCAGGCGAGGCAGCTGCTTCAGTCACCTCCTGTGACATAGCTGCTTGGCTAGCCTCTTCAACAGCTTTCTGTGATGCCCTCTCCTTTTCTTCAATCTCTTCAGCTTCTGCCGATTTGCGAGCTTCTATTTGGGCTTTCCTCTTGGCTTCGTCCACTCGTCGTTTATTTTCCTCGGCTTTTTTTGCAGACTCCTCTTCCGTTTTAGCTTGTGAAGCTCTTGCAGCTTCCTCTTTTTTAGCTTGTACTGCCTCCTTCCTGGCCTGCGACGCTCTGGCGGCTTCTTCTTTCTTAGCTTGCGCTGCCTCCTTCTTGGCCTGCGAGGCTCTGGCGGCTTCCTCCTTCTTAGCTTGCGCTGCCTCCTTCTTGGCCTGTGCTATCCTGGCAGCTTCCTCCCGTTTAACCTGAACCGCCTCCTTTTTCGCTTTCGCGGCTTCCTCTCTTTTAGCTTGGAGTGCTTTCTTAGCTTCTTCCTTCGTGGCTTCTTCGGCCCTCTTGGTTTCCTCTACTTTTTTGGCTTCCTCTGCTTTCTTGGCTTCCTCTACCTTCCTGGCTTCTTCGGCTTTCTTCTTAGCCTCTTCGGCCTTCTTGGCTTCTTGGGCTTTTTTAGCTTCTTCGGCCTTCTTGGCTTCTTGGGCTTTTTTAGCTTCTTCTGCCCTCTTTGCTTCTTCCGCCATTTTCATTGCTACTGCCTTCGTAGCCTCTTCAGCCTTTTTAACTGTTTCCGCCTTCTTGGCTGCTTCCGCCTTCTTGGCTTCCTCTGCTTTCTTGGCTTCTTCCGCCTTCTTAGCCTCTTCTTTCTTCGCCTCGGTTGCTTTCTTAATTAATCCTTGCTTCGTACCAGCTGCCTTCTTGATCGGCTGATCCATTGCTTGGTCATTTTGTTGGTCAACATTATTATCAACACGATTTTTAGCTGCGATCTGTGATGGTTGCTCATCGTTATCCACAGGTTCTTTCTCTTTTTCTTCATCTGTAAACTTTTGTGAATTCCGAGTCCGTCGTGCTGTTGCCTCCTTAGCTGCTGGTGACGCAGCTTTTCTGGTTGGTGAGGCTCGGGTTCTTTGACTCTGACTGCGACTTATGTTTCCAGTGCCCCCGGCGACGGGCGAGCCGTCCTTGCCATTAGACACGCCTTGCTCTTGCGCTTCAATAGAATTTGCCTTTCGCTTCCGTTGGTTCATCTTATTCTCTATCTCCTTAAGTCTTTCCTCCTTTGCTGTCATCTCGGCTTCGTTGGCTCGAATCTGGGCCTCTATTAAACTATTGTCATTGTTGTCTTTTGTTGATTTCCCTTCTGCCGCTGGACTTCCGGCCACCTTTCTCTTCTCAGGGTCGCCGTTCAAATAGACTTCGCTTCTCGGCGGCAACAATGAAGGAGACAGCGTCTGCCGCCGATATTCATAATTCGCATCGATATTATCTACAAAATCTTCACTCGCCAAAAGTCTCTGTTGCCAGATCGAACTGGTTCTTTTACGCGATTTGGTCGTCCTGACGACCTCGGGGGTAGCAAATGCCTGAGTATGTCTTCGTTTGAGTGCATTGCCGATAATAACACCACCCATATCGTTGTTAGTACTGCTGCCTGTCACCACGCTTTCAAGGGGCTCTGACGTTCGCCTCACTGGTCCATTCAATAATATCCTCATTACTTCATGATCAT
Organism: Crinitomyces ghanaensis; assembly: GCA_030581755.1. NCBI lineage: Eukaryota > Fungi > Ascomycota > Dipodascomycetes > Dipodascales > Trichomonascaceae > Crinitomyces > Crinitomyces ghanaensis. The sequence continues at coordinate 56,685 of JAKTVX010000024.1, forward strand.
CAAACACCTGTCCAACCATGTAATCTGGATCTATATCACACTGGTTTCCGTTCTGAACCCTGTCGATATCCGCGTGTGAGATTAATTCGTCTGGATACATTTTTTCAAATTGTCCAAGGACCCTGGCACACACCTTTTCCACACTCTCCTGAGCATCAGCTACATGTAAAAACCTGAATGTCTCATTCATCGGATGGGCCCCATCCTGGGGCCCCACTACCTCCACCTGCAATTTAACCATCTCCTTTTTGACGGTATACACGAATAAGAAGGTGGAAAACTGGGCAGAAACCAATGCGGCGTGCTCACAACGATATTCTGGTGACGCGTCGAAGCGGAGGATGAATAACTTTAAAAAAGAAAACCAACGACTTAAAGGATATCTGCTAATTTGCCGACTATTGGATGTCCAAAGAAAGGAAATTCACACTTCCGTGACATTTCTTTTTCCTTTTCAATTCGGATCCGCGCGTCGCCGTTGCGAAACTGTCTGAAACCACTCCCAACTGCTCTTTAGTACCTTTTTGTCCATAGAACGAACATGATGAATTCCTTACTACATCAAGTCATTAAATTCAAATACATTAGGAGAGCCAGTGCTGTAAATGCTGGTCTTTCTCGGAGTCTTCTATACGTACGTGTGCCACCTAAACTTTCTCCTTCTGTCTCTTGTTTCTTCGGTGATGGCACCATGGTACCCACCTAGGAACCCTTTATAAGCTAGTAGGACGAAACAAAATATACAGGCACAACTCGAGACGTCTATAACTTGCGAATCCTTTAGCGTGCCCTGCATATCCTCAGCCGTGCGTATGTTTTGGTATTACCTTGTTTCGACTTAACCTTATCCACACTTGTATTTCTCAGTCCTGCGCATTCCCCAGTATGAATAGCACCTGACTTTCGTCGCTATTCGTTCCATCGCCACATCCCACACGTAATATATATTTTCGCGACTAAATCTTGGTTGTAATGTAAGTATATTTGAGTCAGCCGATGGATTGAAAGGGCACTTGTTCACTCTCCTATCGTTTGGTGGTTTGACAGTTGGTGGTCAGGTTGCATGCTTCCTCGTCCATGGACGTGTTTTGGTTTTGGTCATCACATGATAAAAACGTGACCTGGAATCCCTTCCCCATGTCATCATCATGGTTGGAGTCAGGAAAATCGTGATGGATTAACAGCTTCTCTGTATCATTCGCTTTTGGATTTCTCTTATTTTTGTTTGCAGCTTCGTCTGTATTCTTCTTTTATTTTGCAATTTTTTTCTTTGCTTTTCTTCATTTTTCTTGATGGTTTCCTTGGGGTCTCTTCGGCGTCATTTCTTGTCCTCTTTCAATGCTAACAAGATTTACTTTGATTTTCCGCATTACTCTCTGGTATAATTCCTTCCACCATGCAGGTTAATCCGTCATCTCCTCCTTCTTCAGGGGCATCTAAACAAGAAGTGCGCTCATCGTCTCACGAGGGTCTAGCTATCGATAATGCATTACTATCTCACAGGTCCACTACAGGCAATCAGGCACAAGATGCGTCTCAGCAATTGCAACAGCAACAACAACAGCAACAGGCTTCTCGGCGAGGCTCGTCTCCTACTAGCCAATCAGCCGCTAGCCAGGGGCAATCAAACCAACAGTCTTCTCAACCAACTCAACTGCAGATCTCCTCGTTGACTCAATTTGCACCGCCATCTGGCGCTCCTTCTCATTACCATGCTCTTCCTTCAGCCGCTGGGCATCATCAAATCATTCTTGAGAATACTCACCAATCAGCATCAGGCCAAGTTGCGGCTCAGCCTGCAGGTCCTGGCGGGGCCAGTGCGGGCGGTCCAAAGCCAGTTGTCGGTAGTGACGAATGGCACAGAATCCGTAAAGATAACCATAAGGAAGTCGAACGACGACGCAGAGAAACCATAAACAAAGGAATCTTGGAGCTCGCCAAAGTAGTTCCCGGTTGTGAGAAACACAAGGGGCAAATCTTGTCTCAGGCTATTGACTACATTAAAAAACTAAAGGAAAACGAGCAACGAAACATTGAGAAATTAACTTTGGAAAAACTGTTGAACGAACAAATGATTCATGATTTGTCTAATAAAAACAGAAGTCTTCGCGCAGAACTGGAACAAGCTTGGCAGGATGTTGAACACTATAAGCGACTATACGCGGAATCTTCTCAATCACAGCAGGGCTCGGGGACAGCTGGTGCTGCATCTTCTACCTCCGGCCCTGCAAACCAGTCGGAGGACCGAGCTACTAAGTAGCTGAATGGGTGGTAGAAATAGTTATAAACTAACATTTTTTTAATAAATTCTTGCAGTCGGAGACAGCATTCGTTTTCGTTTCCATTTTTTTTTTTTCTTTTTGCTGTTGTTCTCCCTGTACAATCAATATTTTGTACTAAGTCAACGTAGTCAATCGGTCTTCTCGTGTCAAGCAAATATCTCTTGTATATCTTCCTCCTGCTCTTCATTTCTTTGCAGGGTCACTTTGTCAATATTTGGTTCCCATCGGGTGATAGTACCATCTAATGCCCCAGAGTAAAACTCCATTGTTCCAGCCCCTCGCGATACCACACATCCAGTTCTCGGAACATTTCTGCCTCTTGATAGTCTTTTGACCAGCTTGCCGTCATTCACTCTCAGAAGGAGGATTTCTCCATTGTCTGAGGGAAACATCATCCATGGTTCCTGCGTATCCTGTACCGGCACCAAACACGGATTCACGGTCTGCGGATAATGATTGCGCACTAGCGGACCGAAATTGACTGCCATGTTTTGGCCTCCAGGCACATACAACGACCACACTCGGAGCCGGTCATCATTGCCAGCCGTAATCAGAATGTCTCCTTGAGGCAGCCAGCAAAGCCCGTTGATTCCGCTCCGATGTGCCCTGGGTTTACCGCCGTATTTGCGCGGTAGTCCCTGGATACTGCGAATCCGCTGCTGCGGGGGTGTACTGCGGGAACTGGCTCCGAACGGCAATTCTGTACCGCTTGACTCAGCTAGCTCATCTCCTTGTACTAACAAGTCAACATCCACGTTACCGCTGGGTCTATATTCTACGTCCGCCTTATTCATATCTAGCTCACATACACACGCATTGCTACGGCGGATATCCCACAACCTCGCCGACCCGTCGCTGCCTCCGGAAGCAAGTATATATTCGTTAGTTGGAGACCATTTTACGCTCAGCACTTTGCCCTCATGGCCCACAAGTGTATGGGCGCTGGAAGTGCTCCTTAGGTCAATTAGCCTGATAAATGGATGATCTAATGCAGCGGCCACTAATGAGTTATTACTCCCGCCACCACTGCTGTCCCTGGCTATATCTATAGAGTACACCCGGGTGTGGAACTCAAAACTGTACGCTTCGCTCAGCTGCTCAGTTTCCCAAATCTTGACTGTACCGTCAAACGACGAAGTGATGAACATTCCTCGATCGTAAGGCCACCATTGCACATCTGATACGCCGAATTTGTGTCCCTTCTTCCTTTCAATTTCTCCCACTTGTTTCCCGGCGTCCAGCTCCCAGATCTGCACGCTTGAGTCGGCGCCGGCCGACAAAAGAAATTGCTGATCAATGTCGATAGACAAGGCATTGACGGCGCCTACGTGAGCCTTCTCAAATTGATTGCGCGCAGCATCTAACTCCTCATATGATTGGGCAATTTTATGACGTGCATATTCCAATCGACTGGTCCTTCCTAGAGCCCGAAGATGGTCTAGCCGCATAAACCTTGCAGATGGGAAAGACAGAGTACTCGAAATGTATAGATACAGGCTAACATGACAACAAACAGTCTCGAGATCTTTAAAAAAAAAAAAAAAAAATCTTTTCTTTCCAATTATTACCGTAGTTATATTTATTATTAGCAGTTTATATGCTTTGTGAATGTTACAACACACTGCCCATTCCCACTAATGCCAGCAGTAAAAAGAAATACTTGGAAGTAAATATCCGTCTAATAAATGACCGTCTGACAGGCCCATTTCGCGAATACCATGGCTTGGGCACCGAAATACTCGTAAGCGCCTTGGTCTTCTTCTTTTGATACGGGGGATATCGTAATTTCATCAGAACCTCAGCCCAGAATGGCTGATTCAACAAAGCCCGTTTGTGTGAAAATTCATCGAATCCAAATTTGCCGTGATATGCACCCATGCCTGAGTTTCCAATTCCTCCAAATGGAACTTGCGACACTCCAACATGCAGGACGCAATCATTGATAATTGCGCCTCCGGATCGCGTGCGATCAATAATGCTCTTCGCTTGCGTTTGGTCACCTGAGAACACATAAAGGGCTAATGGGGTGTCGTGGTTGTCAATAACAAAGTTGACTCCATCGGTCGAGATATCATTACATTCAATAATGGGAAGTACCGGTCCAAAAAGCTCCTCTTCCATCAAGCAATCATCCTTCTCCACGTTGGAAACGAGTGTGGGTGGTATAAACAATGATTTGTCGTCGACTTCACCGTGCATGTAAGCAATCTTGCCCTGGGTGTTGGCCAGCAACTTGTTCATGCGGTCATATAACCGTGCATTGGCAATGTGCGCATACCCATTGTGGTCAGGTGTAAGGTCAGGATAGAACTCTTTGATCGCCTTAATGAGCTCATTGATGAATTGATCCTTGACTGCTGGCTCTACAAGGATATAATCAGGTGCCACACACGTCTGGCCGGCGTTAATGAATTTACCCCAGGCTACTCTTCGCGCAGCAACAGGGATATTCGCAGTCTTGGACACAAGCACAGGCGACTTGCCGCCGAGCTCGAGAAGAGTTGGAGTCAGGTTTTTGGCTGCCGCTGCCGCCACAATCTTTCCTACATTGGTGCTACCGGTAAGCATGATTTTGTCCCATTTCATAGACAACAGTTGTCCTGCCTCAGTAACCGCGCCGTTGACTACTTGGAAAATCTCGGGATCCAATGCCGACTCTAGAACCTTAGTCAGGCATTGCGACGAGTTGGGCGCAATCTCAGTAGGCTTCCACATCACCACATTTCCAGCACCAATTGCCGAAAGGATGGGCGCAACAGCAAGCAAATATGGATAATTCCATGGAGAGATAATCAGAGCTCTTCCATATGGTTGCTTGGTGATAGTCGGCTTGGCAGTAAACACTCGAATGTCAGTCCAAGGAGACTCTGACTTGGCCCATTTAGGAAGATTGTTCATGAGGAGATCAATTTCGTTGTAGATTCCATGAAGCTCGAGCACTTCAGTTTCATCGTATGGTCTCTGAAAATCCTTAAATAGGGCCTCCTTGAGCTTATCTTCATTGTCCTTGAGCGCATAGTAGACGTTACGGATTTGCTCCAGCCTGAAGTCAATGCTTAATGTCTTGTTGGATCTGAATCCACGGTCAAGGCTGTCGTATTTCGCATTGATAACATCAGATGACGCACTAAGTGGTACGTCGTTCCACGTGTCGATAGAAGGCATTTTGTTTTCACTTTACAGCTTTCCCCCTGCACATCAAGAACATATATATAGTTTGTTCTCTGGAAGCGCCACTCGAAGCCGAGGTTGATGCGGCTCTACACCTTTCACATGGTTTTGGTTAGACAACCCCGTTAACCCCGTTAAGACCGTCATCAAACTGAGATTCTACTAGTCGGAGAAGAATTTTTAGAAGAAATCAACAATTATTTTCGGCTATTCGGTCTCGCCAACGGCTAGCTACAAATTTATCTTGGCTGTGTAAGGAATATCGTCATTTGCGGCTCGTACGGGCCACCGATGGATGCATCTGCTATGGTTCAATGCCATCTCACACTCTCTCTGCAGGTGCCCCTAAAAATGTTACGATGACGTAAACGGATCTGCCTGACTGCTGAAGTTGGTAACAATTAATTTACCGTAATGTGAAATTAGTGCAGCCTACCCCGGAACGGACTGTTTCCATATTCCTCCGGTTTTCATTTCCTGCCCAAACTTTAACCTTAAAAGGCACAGCCAGCTGAGAAAAAAGAAACTCCATTTTTTCCTCTGTTTGTCCGCTTCAGGCTAGGGTTATCCCGTCCTTTCCTATCATCCAATCAGATGCTTGCATCATCTTATCTCTTATCTATTGACCATTAACTATATAATTCTCAAATACTGCTTTGCCAATCTTTTTCTGTTTTTCCTGATTTTCAAGAACTTATGATGGTTTATTTTGCCTTTCATTTTAAATGACTTGATTATTTTTTTTTCTGTGCCGGTCATCCGCTCAAACCTCGTGGGGCTTCCAGTTGACCCCTCTTTGCTCTGAAATTAGTAATTTTGGTTGGCACCCAGGAAACCGTGCGAAATTCTAAAATGAGGGGAGAAAATAAATGAAATCAAACGAAATGAAAAGGAAAAATGGCAAATAAATGGATGATGCTTTTTTTTGTTCGATTCCGTTTTATTTCTATTTTTATTTCTATTGTTTCTCTTCATTTTCTCTTGTCCATTGTCTGTGCTTCATTGTCAAATTTTTGGTTTGTGTTGCGTGAATGTCTTGGCCCCATACCCTCAAATCACGTGCACTCACAAATACGGCAAATTTTGTGTTTGGTGGTCTTTTTTATGGTACCCCGCATTGACTCAGGATATTTGTTATATATTTGCAAAATCTTCTTTTTTGTTTTCCCTAAAATTTTTCAACAAGAAGCAAAATTATGCCATTAACAGGCAGAGGCGGTTACGGGAATTTCGTCAAAGCTAGAAGGGACTCACTGGACCCTGTCCCTTCGACCCCTGCTCCCATACAACATTTTACATCCCCAAAACAAACATACATGGCTGGAAGAGGAGGCTGGGGAAATAATTTACCTGTCACTAGGTTACCAGCAATGTCCCCAGATGAATACCTGAAAGAGGTTCATGATGCCGTGGACGTTGAACCTGAACGCTATTCAGTAGGAAGAGGAGGATTTGGAAACTCTGTTCATCGTGAGAAAACTCGAGCAAAGTCACCAGTTAATTTAATATCCCCGGTATCTTCGATGCCATTGCAGCACAGCTTAAAGCCTGCAACTTCACAATCTTTATGGTCTAGACTTAAGACGAGCATTTCTAACTAATCTTCCTATTTATTTGCATTGACTAATTAATTAATAATATATTTATTTATTCGTTCATTTTTACAGGCATTCGTCACTTTAAAGATCTAAATTGTAAATAGGTATTATTTTATTCTGGTCCTAGGATTGTATTGGACGACCATTTCTCAATTTTCCGCCTGTTCGGAAACTTCTCCGGAGACGCGGAAGCGGCGAGTCACGTGCTTGACTCTGCAACTATGTCCATTCTTCAGGAAAAAAGACCGTACAACGGATATCTCCTATGCTTAATGATGTGATTCTATTATGTACACATTACTTCAATTTCTTAGCTTCATTTTCTCCGAGTGTCCTGCACCATCTCTCCAGTCTCTTGATCATGCTTGAGAAAAACGACATCAATGGATGGCCCTTCGTATTCCGGCTGCTTACCACTGGCAATTTCTTTTTCCAGCTTTTCTAGCTTTTCTAGTTCCAATTCTGAACTTTTAACAAGATCCTCAAACTCGCACCCTTTGGCTCGAAGTCTAGCCTCTCGCAGTAAATCTTTAGCCTTGTCCAATTTTGACTGGTGTAAAGCAATCACTCCTAGTCCATAAATCGACAGCGCATGAGCCTCGGCCACTTTTGATTCTCGTCGAGTCTTGCCGGGCAATTGATCTACAACTTTGATAATCACATCATAACAAGACTCAGCGTTGTTGATAGAATCTTGGGCAAGATTTCGAGGAATCATCTGTTTACTCAAAGCATCTGCTTGACTGGCATTGCTGGTGTTAGTGGTCGCGTCTTCTTCCTTGGCTTGTTTTTCCTTTTCCTTATTCTGCCACTCAAGCAATTCCAATTCCTCAGACTGCAAATAGAAAATAGACCCCACATTGTAAAACGACATAAGAACTTCGCCAATATCACATCCAGCGACAGCCATCCATTCCGTTGTATTCAATTTGGTCTTTAATGCCAGGCCGATATCGCCTGTGGCAATACAGAGGGCCACAAACATGTCCCGCGCACTGAACAGCTCATCTCGGAATGGCTCCCAAGCATCTGAATGGTGCTTGCCGCTTTTGTTTTTCGGGTCATGATTTTCATCGAGGAGCAGTGTAAGATTAATTGTCCTCTTGTCTCCCTCTTTAGCGGCCTTCTCGCCAACTCCCTCAATCAAGTCCCTCAACCCTGGATCGCGCGCAACCACTTCCTTCTGAGCTAGCAAGAAATGCACAAGCAGTCCCATTTTGGCTACGTTAGCATTCTCTTTCGCTTCGTACATTGCAGTCTTGAGAGCCACTCTCAATTGACGTTGGATCATGTGGGGTCGTATACTTCCAGAAATGCTGGTGCCGTCTGCTAACGCCTGAACGTAGGCTGTGCCGAGTTCTCGGTATAAGAGCCGTGCCTCAGCTTCCATGCCCAGCTTTTCATACATTTCTGCGATTTTGATCTGTAATCCGGTGTACTCGTCCGACATAGGATTCATCTGCACAAGATCAGCTTCTTCTAATGCCTCCAGATAGTACTGAAGTGCAAGCTTGTAATTCGGCGACGTTTTCAACTCCTCATACAATGCCTTTCGTAGTTTATTCGCCACTTCTGGAGGATAATTATGTGAGGTATACCATTTCCATGCTCCAACCAATCCCACTATTGCCAGACCGGTTACTATCCAACGAGTCCTTGATGACTTTGGCGGAGGTTGCTGGAAATACGTAGTGACATTACGACGTCCAAAATTGCCGACCATTGTCGATCGTCGCAGTGCACCATTGGCCACTAGACCAATGCCGCGGATACTTCGGCGAGTCCCTTGCACGAATTGCAATGTGCGCATGTCTATATATTAAAATTGTGGTTGATGATAAGCTTAAAATGGTCCGAAGCAGCCATACCATGATGGGCCAGAGCCAGATTACGTAATGACTGGCAGTCATTTCTCAAATTTTCATTTGCGCTGCAATCAAAAAGGCACGAAATTTTTTTATTATTTTACTGACTAACGACTTCTATTTTCCTTTTCGTTTCTTAAAATTTCGCGAATTAGTTCTCCTTTTTCTCTCGTTGTCGGATATCATATTGATAGACGTTGGCGGCGAGACCAGACGATGATGTGGGCATGCCGCAAGGAGTGCTCTTGCCTGATGCGCAGCTTGTTGAGCATCATTTTTTGCTTCTTCCTGAACCCATCCTTTCTCTTGACAATGCTCTTCATGGTCAAGCCTTACCACGCTAGCAGCAGCATTACCCGTTTCTAACTTGTTCGGCAGGATGGTATCTGGTATTTTTCTTGGCACCTTCCAGTCTTTGTTTGAATGGGCCGTTAATAAGTGGACTGGCTTAACCTATTAACTTCCTCACGTACACTCCAATCAATTGAAGCAATGAGACATTTTACACAGTCGTCGAAATCTTGCTGGTTATAAAAGAATGTCCCTGCGTATCTACATATTGTGTGCTGATAATGAACCATTCTGCTCCTCTGCGATTAAAAAAAAGACACCGTAATGTGAGAGTATGACTTCTTTCTTGCACTTCTTTAGCTTGGCTTTCTAACTATCATCCATGATCTGCATTCGCATTTGCTTTTTTCCTGTTGCTTTTCTCTTTTTCCTTGTACAAACGGTCTCCTTCGCTATTCTTTTGCGTCTGCGAGAGCCCGTCGTTCTGACCGGGCCAACTCTTCGTCAGCTTCCCGGAGGGGCCTGCGTGACCGCGGATTATCTAGGTCTTCTCTTGTAAATGTGCTCGTCCTAAATCGCTCTTCATAGTCCAATATGAATTGAGGCTTTATGGAACACCAGTAGCGTCCCAAATCCTTGTAGCCATTCTTGGTCAATTCGATTTCTCTGACTTCCTTGAGCTTTTCCTCTCCCTGGTCTTCTATCTTCTCGAAAATTATTGCGCACTTGAAAATTAATAATTACACCATGGTCACAGCTGCAGTTATTCAATAATTCTAAAAGACCTGAAAGCGGATCTTGTGACCGTTCTTCACCAGGATATGCACCCGTTAAAACCTCAACTGTGGTTAGCAGTTTCGTGAATTGCAGCGGCGAGAGAAAATACCCTTTTGCTCGAATTGACACTTTCCGAAATATGGACCAAGCTCGAGGAAGATGATCCAGGTTGAATTTGTGGTTTAAAACAAAATCACTCATGGGGATTTTTTCATGAATTCTGGAGGCAGCGAACCTGATGACAGCGTTTCATATCTTGTAGTTGATGATCATCACAATATTCCTAGTATGGAAATGTCCACGCGGCGCTCCTTTATTTTTGCCTTATCTAGGGCATAAACTTTAGCGTTAATTATGACAGTTTGTTCATGAATATCTATGGATCACGTGATAAACTGTTGTGTGGAATCGGAGAACATACAGAATCGGCAGAAAGAAGTGAACCCATACAGGCCTGAGTTTTTGTTATGGTTTTGCGACAGTGAAGTTTTCGAACCCTTGATGGCTCACATTGAGGATGCTCCAGCATGCCATTTTTGTAAAGTGGGATCACCCAAGTTATATAAGGACGTACGTGCCTATTCTCTGTTCGCTAATTTACCTTATCATCATCCCACGGTGAAGATTATCTATCTATAAAATACTATCGACGTTACTTACCGTTTGTCTTATTTGTTGATGCATCTATTTCTATACGACATAGAAACATCAAACCCCTTTTATAAGGTATAGCACTAATGCGAAAAGCAAATATGATTTGTGTACTTGTATTGGACATCATGTGCAAATGATTTCCCAGTCTTGCCTTTCTTTTTCGGGGCTAGTTCGCGTGCCGTCATTCGGTACTCCACCAACGGGCTGTTGCTTAAAAAAGAGTTTTAAACATTTTTTATAAAACTTCAAATTCAAAGAAATTAATAAAAGCTCGGTGCAAGGTGTGATCACGCATTTTCAATTTGCGATTGCCAGTCAATTGACTTTTCTCCTTATGTTTTCCGCATGTATTTGACCCCATTTGTTTCTCGAGCCCTTGATTTTTCAACTTTGCTTTTTCTTTCCCTTATCCTCGTCACTTTTCAGCCGCGCACCCTGCAAGCTGCTGCACAGAAGCTCCCTTGCTTTCTTCTCCCTCATCACCACCATCGCCACGGCCAGCCAACCATGTGTGGAAGATATTCTCTGTCATTGCGACCTGAGGACCTCAGTGCGCGCATTCAAGCCTTGAACATGGCTCTCGACGATATCGAAAATGGAAGACAAGCAACTATTTCTCATAACGTTGGTCCTTCCAATTACGGCGCAGTCTACCGCAGCAGTATAGACCCCCATCGCGACGAAGGTAAAACTACTAATGGTGAGAAAGAGAGTGGCACTCCCCCACAAGAAAAAGGGAATGTGAGTCATGAGGATTCTTTGAAAAAGTCCACTAGAAGGACCCTTCAGTATATGAAATGGGGTTTGGTACCTTCATATTTCGCCGATCAGAAGTCCAGCTACAAGATGATCAATTGCCGATCCGAGAGCCTCGCAGAAAATAAGTCTGTTTGGGCTGGTCCAAAGAAACATAACCGATGTCTAATTCCCGTTGAAGGCTTTTATGAATGGATTGGCACCGGTAAGAATAAGGTCCCATATTATGTGAGGCGTCGAGATGGAAATTTAATATTCCTGGCAGGTCTGTGGGATCACAACACAAAAGGGGGCAAAGAGGACTTGTATAGCTTTACAATTATTACAACGCCCAGTGCCCCTGAAGTTGAATGGTTACATGAGCGTATGCCTGTAATTATAAACCCAGACGACGAGCTCGTCGAGGACTGGTTAAACCCTGACATTATTTGGAGAGACAATTCTCAAAATTTTGTCGCTTTGATTAAGCCTTTCGATGTTTCTGATCTCGAGGTCTACAAAGTCTCGACTGATGTAAATAAAATGGGAGTCGACAGGCCGGACTTAAACAAGCCTGTGGAAGCTGCAACTTTTTTTGGGAAGAAGGATATCAAGAAGCAAAGAAAGAAAGTAAAGGAGGGTAGAGATGAGGAGGAGCCTGAAGAAGGAGCGGAAGTGAAAGAAGGGCAGAAGCCGGTGGTCAGCGAGGAGGACGAAGAGCCCAAAAAAGAAGACAATGAAGAGAACACAGAACCAGAGGAATCAGAGGAGGAGAAAAAAAGTGCTGCGGATAAGGAGAGAGAAGAATGGGAAGAGGAAGAGAGAGAGGAGAAGAAGTTGATGGAAGAGGCCGACAAAGAGGAGGCCGAAATGAAACAGCCTAAACGAGAAGTGAAATTTGACAGAAAAGTAATTGACAAGCAAAACAAGAAAGAGCAAGAGCAGCGTGAGAAGGAAGAGAAAGCGAAGGCCAAAAAAGAAGAAAAAGAACGTGGGCGTGAATCTAAACGCAAAAGGAAGAAGTCAACAGAATCTGCGGTATCTGACTCACCTGCCAAGCGGACTAGATCCCATGGTTAAACGCCTTAACTGTACCCTACCTACCTGTAACTAGTTATTTATTTATTTTTTTAATTTATTCTTCGAGGTTCGGTAATTTATTGAACTATTTAGTGTGTCCGTTCTCTCTCTACAGTTTGGAATACTTAGGCTTGTCCTTCGACAGAGCGGATAAGACGCCTCTGACAAAATCTTCACCTAATCCATGAGCATTGAATTCGGCAATCTGTTCCAATCCATCATTTATATTGTGGTCAATTGCATAGTTAATAGACTTTTTAGTACCATGCGCGGCCACAGGCGATTTTTCAGCAATTTCTTTGGCTACGCTGACAGCGTGCTCAAATGCCTGTTGCTTAGTTTCAAAGACTTGATTAATCAATCCCTGTTGCTGTGCTTCTTCTGGCGAGAAAATTCGCCCAGTAAGCGCAATCTCTTTGAGCCAGCCAATATTGTTAATGATTTTTGGCAACCGTTGCAAACTGCCAATATCCGCCGCCATACCAATCGTAATCTCGCGGACCGAAAGCTTAGCATCCTTTGACGCATACCTAATATCGACCGCTGATAGAATATCCAGCGCCAGTCCCAGAGTGTGTCCATGTGCAACTCCAATGACGGGCTTGTTCATCACGTGAGCTTGATGGATCGCTGCCTGGAAATCCTTAATGTGGGAGTACAGCGCGATTGCTCGTCTCGACGACTCCTCTGGCATGTTGTCTTGCGTCTCTGAGGCTGCTGCTTTGACATCCAGACCAGCGCAGAAAGACTTGCCATTGCCGGACACAATGACCACGCGGACATCAGAATCCAACTCTGCTTGCTTAAGGATGGCATGATACTGCCGCCATGTCTTTTCATTCATAGCATTGAGAACTTTAGGACGATTAATCTCCACATGGAGGACATATTCGGCAGGTGATGATATGTTAAAGAGGTCATATTGGGAGTAGCCAGACATCTTTCAAAAGCTAGCCTTTAAAGGAGCGAGGGTCAGAAAGTAGGGAAATATAAACGAATTCAAAGGTTCTAATAAGAAGAAAACAATGTAGTCGCTGCTCTTGTTCGTTTCACAGTGTACAGTACCTCGGCCCGGATAAAGAAATCGGATGCTAACTTTAAAAAGTTGGGGTAATCTTGCAGGAGCTTTCAAACCCTAGCCGTATCATCTGTGTATACCTTCTATATAAGGTGCGGGGGAGGAAGTGCTCGGAGCTGCTCGATCATAGGTTAACGTGCCCTCTTTCAAACATGTCGTACGAATCGCATTCTACCGATATATATTCTGTCGAGCTTGTCAGGCCTGGCATCTTACTCGTCACTCTCAACCGACCTAAATTCCTCAACTCTATCCCATCCGTCTACCATCAAAAGCTCGACGATCTGTGGACGCGCTTCGAAGAAGATCCTTCTTTGCGTGCGGCCATCTTGACCGGTAAAGGCAAGATATTCTGTGCCGGTGCAGATTTACTCGAGTGGAAAGAGGCCGCATCCGGTAAGAAAGAGAGAGCTCCTATGCCCAAGAGCGGGTTCTTGGGACTTTCAAACAGATGCAACCGAAAACCTATTATTGCTGCACTCAACGGATCGTCATACGGTGGAGGTACGGAAGCCCTTGTAAACTGTGATTTGGCCGTCGCCTGCAAGAATGCGACAATCTCATTACCGGAGACTCGACGCGGAGTGCTGGCCCTTGCCGGTGCATTGCCCCGCATTGGCAGATCCATAGGTCTCAAACGGGCATCTGAGCTTGCCTTGGTTGCTGAGCCTATTTCCGCTGAAACTGCCCAAGAATGGGGACTGTTGAACTCAGTTGTGGACTCTCCGGCTGAGGTGGTGCCTGCGGCTGTCAAGCTTGCAGAGAAGATTGCATTAGGATCTCCGGAGAGCATCCAGGCCTCTCTGTTCGGTATCCGCCGGGGCTATGATGAGACAAGGCTGAATCTGCAGGAGGCCACACAACAAGGTATGGACGCTGAAGGCAATCAGGCTCTAAACATGGACAATGTGCGAGAAGGTCTATATGCTTTTGCCAGCAAGCGAGCACCTGCATGGAAGCCTGCTAACTTGTGAGTGCGGCACAGGAGATGCTAACAAGATACGATATAGAAAGCAGCAGTATAGAAGTAGTCGCAGTAGCAGTGGCGGTAGCTGCACTGCGCTACAGCCCATTCACTACCATAGAATCATTCATGAGAATACAATGGCTCTCGACATTATTTTGATTATTAATTATTTTTTTTTTACAAATAGGCAAAGTGATGTATTTTAGTTTTTTTTCTCAAATAGCGTGCGTAAACATTCACTGAATAACCAGCAGTGTTCTGAAAAATTACGTATAAAAACCGCCTTGTAGCTTCCCAGCGAACTTTATCCTGCCATGTTTCGACTGGTGTCTTTGAGACCTTGTTTGGCCAAACCCGTGCTAGGTCCTCAATTATACAAAGGTCTGACCAGCCGGTCTGTCAGTTTATTGGCAAGCCGTCGCCTAGTTTTAAGTCCCGCTCGCTTTTCTTCGCACGCGGCAGCTAGCGCTGCTCCTAACAGTAGCAGCAGTAGTAGTGCTAGTGCTAATTTTGCTCTCGGTGGCGAAAAAGCGCATAACAGCTCCGACACTGCGAATGCTGGCGAATCTCAGGGATCCAATGGATCCAGTAATCAAGGACCTCGCAGTAAAGAGAAGCTCTCACTTAAACAACTGATGAAGAAATATGGCTGGACCGCTCTAGGCGTGTATCTGGCACTCAGTGCGATTGATCTGCCATTATGTTTTCTATTCGTTCATGCAATGGGAGAAGACAGAGTCCGCAGCTTGCAGTCTTCACTAATGGACTTTGTTGGACTTGGCAGTAACGAGGGAAAAGACACCGGCGGCGGCGGCGCAGATTCTGCCACTACTAAGGTAGCAGAAGCCATAGAAGACCTTACTAACGAAAAGGAGAAGACTCCTGATGATTGGTGGTCAATCTTTTTGACCGAGCTTGTCTTAGCCTATGCTATACACAAAACAGTATTTATTTTTGTAAGAGTACCAGCTACTGCTGCCCTGACGCCTCTAGTAGCGAAGCAGCTGCAAAAATGGGGTTTCAAGATAGGCTCGAATGGTACATCAACCGCAGCAGCTTCTGGCGCCAGCCGTCTGGGCACCTCTCCGACCAAGAGGCAGCGATGGACTTCTTGGTTTTTCTGATTTAATTTGTATATATCCAGCACAAGTATATAAAGCACGCTCTAGATGTGCGATTCTTATTTTATTTTTTATTTTTTTTTTTTTACTTAGAAACAGAAAGAAACAACAAAAGAATGCGACGCTAGCAAAAATAATTTATGTTTTAGAAATATAAATAATGTACAGTTAGATCTCTTCGTAAATTGGCAAATGCAAATTTGTCCTCACATGTGCAGGCTCCGGTTCTGATATATATGGCGGCGGTGGCGGAACCCAGCCGTCATCGCCGCTGGTGCTGTTATTATTGTCATCGCTATTTCGTTGTCTCATCTCGGGACTCAATGTCGTCCTGCCGGACATTGGCCGAGACGACGATGCCATATCTAGTCGCAATGCATTGACTCTTACCTCATTCTCTCTAGCTATTTTTTTTAGCTGCCTTCGCTTGAGCATTATCCGCATACCCATTATTCCCAATGCAATTGGGATCAATAGCAGGATCAGACACAAGTATCGCAGCGAGCTCGACGAATCCGAAGAAATACTCAGCTGGTATGTCGGCGCCGTCCCATTGTTGTTGTAGTTTGCCGAATTAACGCCAGTTGTGCTGTTTGGCGTTCCCCTTGTGGTCGTCGCTGTGGCTGTCGAATTACTTGTTGTATGTAGAGTCGAATTCGTGGCACGCACATTGATCTTTGTTGTGTCGACCACGTTTGCTCTATTGACCAATCTGCCCAGACTTGCCCCTTCAACTCCTATTCCAACTAGTATAATCCCAATGGCTCGCTGGTCCATCCATTCACCGCTGTTTTATGTTGTTATTTACTGCTATATTGAGTGAGGACCTAGTTGAGGTAAGGGGTTAAACGGTTTACTACTATTTTAACCCCGTCGGTCAACCGACGTTCCACGGTGAAGAAATGGCAGGGCGGACAATGTAGCCATTTTTTTAGAAAAAAATAAAATAAAATAAAATAAAGTACGGCGGAAAGAGACAGAAAAAAAAATATCAAATGTTCAAGTGTTATTAAATAAATTAATCTAATTGCATCAGTACTTGTTACACCGCAGATATGCTTTCTACCTGTCATCCAATTCCTCAATCTTTTCAAACCACCCTCGCGCTGCTCGGATGTTCGCCATTACATGCCCTCCGTCCACATCTGTATGTCTTGACTCCATGCTGCCAGTACCAGTTACCACCATGATAAACGTATTGGCTGTGAGTGTCTCAATATAGGCACAACAATTGTTGCCTCTCAGGGCCACAGTCTGAAATTGAGACCTCATCTTGTTGCAGCTCTGCTTGTACGTCTTGATAATATTAGAGATCTTTTCGAACCGCTTAGGATCCAATTGAGCAATTTTTAGGGATGATGAAGACGACGGCGACTTTGTCGTCGCCGCAATTTGATCCGTGTCCGCGGCATTCGCTTCCTTCGACACATGCGATATAACCAGAAATGTCGTCCTCTCAAAAAGCACAACTTCATGTGCATCGCAGATGTCTGCAAACCGATCTAAATGTTTCTGAAACTGGCCCATATTTGGAATCAGCGAGCACACAATACTTGACCAGGCCTTGTACAACGACTCGTCCCAGATCGATGTTGCGAACCCCGTAAGCGCAAATTGATATGGCCGCGCGTGGTCCGTCAATGTGCGGAATGTCGTCGCAAAGATCTCTTCTCGACGCTCAACCTTGACAAGGTCCATCTTATGCAACAACACGAATACTCTTGCGTCGGGCGAGAACTCCCGTAGGTGCTTCAGACATCGTACGAATGTGTCGATGTCCTTAGGCACTTCTTTAGACTGTACGTCAAATACATAGATTAGCACTTCAACCATTCTGAATATGTGGTCTCTCTGCGTACTGAAATAGTTGTCTATAAATACATCTTGGCCGCCACAGTCCCAAAGATTTAAAGTCATATGTCCTAGAAATCTTAAATGTGAATGCTCCACATCGATAGTAGCTCCTAGTCTCTGTGTGTCAAACGCTGAATAATTACTAAAGATTATACTTCGCATTGACGATTTACCCGACCCACTGCGCCCAATTAGCAATAGCTTTTTTCTTGATGAAGAGCCTCTCATTTTGTGCGCCGTCGAAGATCGTAGTGTCCTGTGTCCTCTCGTGGTCGTCCCTGTGGTCGCTGTCGCTGTCCTCGGTTAGTAGTAAGTTGTATGCTATCTAATAAAGCACCATACGCAAGCCTTGTATTAGGGGCGAGGATCTTCCAACTCTATTACTGGAGGATTGTTTTGGGTAATCTGTAAATAAATGGAAAGCTGCCATCAATGGACTTGAATAGCTAAAAATTGCTCATTCGTTGAGAGAGCTAATGCAGAAAAGATTGAACTGTCCGTAAGCCGCGATAAGTTTGTCCATACTGTCATAGGACACGCGCCATGCGCCGATACACAATTGCCTAGAACTCGTTGATTCAGTCATTACCGACCATGAGGCCATCGCGAGAGCAGCAAATCCTTAGAGGTTAAAATACTGAAAGTGTTGCCAAAGAATTGATATTGCCAAAAACACATACACAAATGCCGTCTTCATGGGCTTGGTAACTAACTAATGTGGTGCGAGTCACGTGACACCAACTGGGCTTCTAAATGCCATTTTTGACAGTAGCCAGATATTATCACCGGACAGCGCTCACTAGAAGCTTCACAGGAATCAATTGTGGAGCGTCTACCTAGATTCGCAGACGAAAAGGTTCTTACAAGTTGGTCATGTCTTACATGAACGATTACTCAACTAGGAAACTTCCCACTCAGGGGTGAAGAATGGAAATTGCAATTGAAAAATTGCAAAATTTTTTAAACATTCACTAAAGCGGTATCATTCGCATTACCTAATCACTATTTTCGCTGTGAGAAAACATCGGCCATCACATTGGCCGAGAGAATTTTTATGTTTCCAGTAGTTCAATAGAATTTCAGTTCCCACGGCTGCGGCCCCCCTGTTTTTAGCCAGCCGTGTACTATCTAAACTCAACTATCTGTCTCACACTTTCACACACCATGGGTAAACTACTAGATCTAGTGCTTCATCCTAGCGAGTTGGCTGCCGCGCTACAGCTGTAAGTAGACTTCTTTTGGTCCATTTCACATCTAGGACGTCCAGCTAACCAGAAAATATACCAGAAAGCCGCTTCATCCTCGAAAGCCTGCCACGGAGTCGGCATCTTTGCGTAGATGTTACGAACTTTTAGACATCACGTCCAGGTCTTTTGCTGCGGTAATTAAGGAGCTACATCCTGAGCTAAGAGATGCAGTGACGCTATTTTACATCATCCTTCGAGGATTGGATACTATTGAAGACGACACTAGTTTGGCTAATGAACGCAAGATTCCCGTGTTGCGTGGATTCCGAGATGTGTTGGACACGGATGATTGGACATTCACAGAGAATTCGGAAAAGGAAAAAGACCGGGTGGTGTTGATAGAGTTTGATACAGTGTTGACCGAGTTTCATCGACTTAGACCGGAGTACCAGGACATTATTAAGGACATTACACACAAGATGGGCAACGGCATGGCTGACTACGTTACCGAGTCTTCGCAAAAGAATTACGAAGGTGTCAAGACGATTAAGGACTATGACCTGTACTGTCACCATGTCGCCGGTATTGTGGGCGAAGGGCTGACTAGACTGTCAGTCTTGTCAGGATTCGCGTCGCCGAAGCTCGACGAGGAGTTCCAACTTCACAATTCCATGGGTCTGTTCCTGCAAAAGACCAACATTATTAGAGACTTTCGTGAGGACCTGGACGACGGACGGTCGTTTTGGCCGGCTGAAGTATGGCGCAAATACGCTGACAAACTGGCTGACTTTACCAAACCAGAACATGAACAACAGGCACTCTACTGTGTTTCTAATCTTGTAGTACTGTCACTGCAGCACGTTATTGACTGTCTCGAGTACTTGGACAATATCCGCGAGCCTTCGCTGTTCTCATTCTGTGCCATTCCTCAGGTCATGTCTATTGCTACATTAGAGCTAATTTTCAACAACCCACGGATCTTCCACGAGAATGTCAAGATTCGTCGTGGTTTGTCTGCCAAGCTTATCCTTCAAAGCCAGTCGATGGAGGGCGTGTACAGTATTTTCCAACAATACACGCGCAAGATTCATCTGCGTAATCAACCGAACGATCCTAATTTCCTGGACATTGAGTTAGAATGTGGCCGTATTGAACAGTATATCGACAAAAAGAATCCTGAGTCGCCTGGATCCCTACAGAAGAAGTTGATTCAGGAAAACGCGAACCGGGATGAGATGATGGAGCTTAAGTTGATTCTTGCAGCCGGTGGAGTTCTTGCAGCCACGTGTGGACTGATGATTTTTGTTGCTTATATTGCGGGTGCCCGGTTTGACTTGGTATATAACGAGGGAGTTAAGCTGGTGAACCGTCTGGTGTTTGACATTCATCCCCATGAAGACCTATAGGAAAAACGATAAACAATACACAATATGATAATGATTACAATACATACACATAAACATGAACATACATACAGTAAAATAATTAAGAGATATTTGATTGGTTTGAATTTATTAGATTGTAAACCGAGACACCTTGTCTGTCGTCAGACATAATACGTCATACAACACTGCCCGGCCGGTTGGCGCTGCTAAAGTTGTGAGACATGGTTTTGGCCTGGGTAAATGGCAGAACTAAGGTTAGCGTCCCGTTATGCAGGAACTGAAATAGCACAGATGAAAACACGACATGCCGCAAAAAGAAAAAGCACAAGAAAAAAAACACGAAGAGGCAGAGAACAAGAAAGCACGAAAAAACCTTATCCGAGTACAAAACCAAAAGAGGTGGGCGAGCCAGCTAGTCCGTCATAAGCACGCATCAGTTATGCACGTTTACGTCTCCGAGCAAGATCCAACTATTGCTACGGTGCAGGAGGGCTTGTCGGGTTAGGGCTAGGGCACCCCACAAAAAGTATAAAGGTAAACTAGTACCCGCGCGACTAGAGGAGATCCGCGAGTTATGGAATATATCATTGGAATAGATTTAGGAACGACATCGACACGAGCGATTGTGTTTTCGCGGGATGCGGCACCTGTTGCTGCTTACCAACAAGATTATAGACAGATTTTACCGCGGCCAGGATGGCTAGAACATGACCCTGCGGAGCTGATACAAACCGTTCTCATATGTCTGAACGGAGTGGCTAAAGATCTGCACGAGAAGAAGATTTCGTCGAGTCAGGTGAAGGCCATTGGGATTACGAATCAAAGAGAAACTACGATTCTATGGGATAAATCTACAGGCAAGGCCGTGCACAATGCTATAGTGTGGAGCGATGTGAGGACCGAAGACGTTATCAAGGAGACGAAGGAAACTAAGTCTCAAAAAGAGATTGAATATTTAGAAAGCGTCACCGGATTAAGGTTGTCAGCCTATTTTGCTGCGCCGAAAATTAGATGGATCCTTGACAATGTGCCAGAGGCGCGACAAGCCTATGACCAGGGGAACCTCTGTTTCTCAACAGTGGACTCATGGTTGCTCTACAACTTGACGAGCGAGCGGCGTCATGTGACAGACATCACTAACGCCAGTCGGTCACTGCTAGTGAATATCAAGACGTTGCAATACGACGACGAATTGATCAAATTCTGGGGATTCGAGAACCTAATATTGCCAGAGATTGTGACTTGTTCGGAAGTATATGGGCATCTAATCACGACTGGGTTAAGCGATAACAACAGTTTCGCAGGAACGCCGATTGCTGGCTGTTTAGGTGACCAGAGTGCTGCGCTAGTGGGTCATGGCGGGTTTGAAAGAGGTGATGCGAAAAATACATATGGAACTGGATGCTTTCTGTTGTACAATACAGGTAGCACGCCAGTTTTCAGTAAACATGGATTGCTGACAACCGTAGGCTATTGCTTTGACAAAGGCAGTCCGGCATATGCGCTGGAAGGTTCAATTGCCAGTGCGGGCAGTGTGACTAAGTGGATGATCAACAATTTGGAAATCATGGAGACATCTGAACACATGAACGAACTGGCAAGTCAAGTGCCAGATGCAGGCGGAGTAATCTTTGTCACAGCATTCAGCGGGTTGTTTGCACCATATTGGGACTCCACAGCACGAGCATCGATTTTAGGAATGACGCAGTTTACGACAAAAGCTCATTTAGCACGCGCAGCATTAGAGGCTACGTGTTATCAGACGAAAGCAATCCTGGAAGCCATGGCGAAGGACGATAGTGGATACCAGTTCAGCAAGTTGCTCGTGGATGGCGGGATGACCAATTCTGACGTGGCCATGCAAATACAGGCGGACATCCTAGGCATGCGGGTGGTGAGACCGCGGATGAGAGAGCCCACAGCATTAGGCGCCGCGGTGGCTGCTGGGCTGGGAGTCAAGGTATGGGGCAGCGTAGCGGAGGTGAAACAAAAGCTAGAGAATCAGGAACGGACGGTAACGTTTGAGCCACAAATTTCAAAGGAGCGAAGGGAGAAGCTATATAGAGTATGGAAGAAGGCAGTAGAAAGAGCCAGGCATTGGGTAGACGACAGTGACGACGAAAATTAAAACGCGACGACAAGAATTTGACGAAGTTATGAGTTACATAATGAATATATCCAGATAGACGAGAGGTGATTGAAAAAAGACGCGAGTCGCAGATAAAGTTGAGACTAGCCTCGGCTAGGAGGCAACACAACACAACAGGAACGCGGACCTCACGATAATGATAATACTTGAGCACAGATAAAGTTGCGGCAGTTACCTCGGCAAGGAACCGCGGTAGAAGCTCATGCCATGCAGCATGTAATGTAACTAACTATTCAGCTACCCCACCACATAAATAGTGGAGTAGATACCGGCGGCAAGCGGTATCGGACCAATAAATTTTCATGTAGATCAACTGACAAAGATAGATAAGTTAATAATGCGTAACTTTGTGATAACAACGATAAAGAACGATAGAGCTTCAAGCAATTATCTATTTTCTTTTTTTTTTTCCTTTTTTTTTTGTGTGTTTCTATTTTACCTATTTCTTTTTACTTCACTTGTTTTGTTCCGAGTCAAACAATGGCCAACAGTTACAACTGATAGCGATACGAACTTTATAGATCTGGTGAGTAGCAACCGTAAAAAGAAGAATTATTTTAAATTATTGTCAAAATTAGGTTCAAAATAAAATATCCATTCTTGCCTTGCCTTGCCATTTCACGCTTCCGATAAATGAGAAAAAAAAGTGGTAAGGCTTCGGAACCTTACCCACATGAGGACTATGATTGGCTGGCCTTATCAGTGCATAGATGAGATAGTAAACCTACATCACAGGGACAGCATGGCTGGGATTATGGAGGAGGGGGAAGGTCATGGCATGAAAAATAAAAACAAAAAGAAAGGAGAAGAAAAAGAAAAGATGTAATCAAAGATTCGTTCTATTATGTTAGTACAAATTTGAAAAATATATCAAGATATACTCAAACTGGTTGAATCAATCATATTGGTCCTTCCCAACAGCCAAGACACTTAGCCTATACAGGAAAATGCAGATTCTCGGTTGACGTAAATAGACGGATGACTGATCCAGTTGTTAGAGGAAAAAATAGGTCGGGTAAGGGTTGGGGCATGGGCCGGGCGGTGACATGGAACAAAAAAGACCAGTATGTGTGATATGAAAGGTGATCAAGTTTATTTTTTTACAAAAGGGCAGGATACAGTTCCTAATTCGGGTAAGACTCATAATTAAAAAATTTTATATATAGGAGCGTATCGGGAACAGCAGATTTTTTTTCTTAAGGACGTTCATCTCCTCAAACCAATTATAGGTCGTAAGACCAACAACAAACAACAACCAAACAAGAAAAAACACAGACAGTCGTCTTTTGTTTTTCTTTTTTCTTCCTTCTTAATTTTTTATTAATTTATTAATTTATTATTATCATACCAACATGTCATCTACAGTTGTTTCTAACGCTGAGGGACTGCGCAAGTACCTGGACTTGCCGCAAAACGGAGCAGTTATGGCTGAGTACGTTTGGATCGATGGATCCAATGGATTGCGATCCAAGTGCAAGACTTTGTCCAGCAAGCCTGCTTCTGTTGAGGACTTGCCCGAGTGGAACTTTGACGGATCTTCGACCGACCAAGCACCTGGAAATGATTCCGACGTGTATTTGAGACCTGTGGCTATTTACCCAGATCCATTCCGTCGCGGGGACAACATTATTGTTTTGGCCGAGTGCTGGAACAACGACGGAACCCCCAACAAATCCAACTACCGTCACGAGTGTGCTAAGCTCATGGAGGCACACAAGGACCAACACATCTGGTTTGGTATTGAACAAGAATATACATTGTTTGATTCCCTTGACCGAGTGTATGGATGGCCCGTTGGTGGATTCCCTGGACCTCAGGGACCTTACTACTGTGGTGTCGGTACCGGTAAGGTTTACGGACGTGACGTCGTTGAGGCTCACTACCGTGCTTGCTTGTACGCTGGTATCACTATTTCCGGCATTAACGCCGAGGTTATGCCCTCCCAATGGGAGTTCCAAGTTGGACCATGTGAGGGTATCAAGATGGGAGACGAGCTCACTCTTTCCAGATACTTGCTTTGCCGAATCGCTGAGGAGTTTGGAATCAAGATCTCTTTCCATCCTAAGCCATTAGTCGGCGGAGACTGGAACGGAGCTGGATGCCATACCAATGTCAGTACCGAGAACATGAGAAATGCTGGTGGTATTAAGTACATTGAGGAGGCTATCGAGAAGCTCTCCAAGCGTCACAAGGAGCACATTGCAGTCTATGGTGAGGACAACGAACTTAGATTGACTGGACGTCACGAGACTGCCTCAGTTGCTAGTTTCTCATCAGGAGTTGCTAATAGAGGAGCATCAGTTCGTATTCCCAGATCTGTTGCTAAGGAGGGATGTGGATACTTTGAAGACAGAAGACCAGCATCTAATATTGATCCTTATTTGGTTACCGGTATTATTGCTGAGACTATTTGCGGATCGATTCCTGAAGCAGATATGGTCAAGCAATTCAACAAGGAGTAAAAAAAAATGTTTGTTTTAGCATCTATTCATTGATAATGCGGAAGAACAGAGAAGAAGATAGAATGTATGACTAAATAAGGGATATATTTATGAGATTTATTTGATCTAAACCAAAACTAGACTTCAATCCATTGCTTTGTTAATGCGTAGATTACTTTGTAGGAAGAACATCGGATCATAGTGGCTTCAAGGATTCGATGTCGACGCTGTAAATTGCGCGAAGTCAAAAAATGCTAGAAATAACAAAACTCTACACACTTAGATATATGTACTGTCCCAGACAAACAAGAAACGTTCCCAGGACGCGTAACTTTTATGTTTATATTCTAAAAATAGGGCAATATGCAAATTTATTATATTGAAAATATGTACATATCTAGATAATTTTCTACTTGGATATAGAGCAGCAGGTAGATGCGATTAAAAACTTTTTTCTTTCTTTAAAACATTGCTCTATGCAGTCAAGCGTCTCATTGCTTCCTGGTCTCCAGACTCCAATTCAGGCTCTCCTAGAACCCTGGCCACACAAGTCCAAGGATCTCTGCTGCCGCCCCAAGCCAGAACTTCATTTTTAAATTTCTCGCCCGATTCGCGACTGGTAGGATTGAGTTCGAACAGAGTCTTCCAAATGCGGTCCGCGATGGCTCTATCAAATAAATAGCAATAATACGTGGCTCCGTACCCAAATAGATGTCCGAACTGAGCTACCCATTTGGAATCCTTTTGGGCTGGGAAGAGACCTAACTGGTCCTCTAATTGGTAAAATATGGAAACGGGATCAAAAGCAGTTCCCGTCACTTCGCCGGCAATAGCGGAATGGAGTTGCTGGTCTAAAAGCGACAACACAATCTGGTGGTAAGTTTCTGTGTTATCAAAAGTAGACAACACATCGACATGAGCCTGGAATGATTCAAGAGAAAGCGGCTCATCCGTTTCGTGGTGACGCGCAAACAGTTTTACCACTTGGGGAGAGGAGGCGAATCGTTCCATTAAAACCGACGGCAACTCGACAAAATCTGTAGCACATCTTGTACCGCTGACATTATGCAATGATGTTCTGCCCAACATGGAATGAATAGCGTGTCCCATTTCATGGAACAGAGTCTGCACTTCACCAAAGGTCAACAGACACTTGCCCGACGCAGAAGGATCAGATACAAAATCGCAAACCAGCGCAATGATTGGAAGTTGGAACATAGATCCATCAGGTGTGCTCACTATGGAGTTACCATCGTCCGTGCGTGCTACAACTGATACGTCTTGTTCCAATTCATGGGGCCAGATCTGTCGTGAACATTGAACAGTGAAATGTGCTGGATGTGGCGACTTGCCCTCGCGTTGAAATAAATCACAATAAATGACACCCAGGCGACGAGCTGACGAATCTGAGGTCACTACATCAAGACGACGTACATGCTCATCCCATACTTCGCCAGGACGAGTAGCCACAGGCTCGAAGCGGATGCCGTATATCCTATCAAATAACCTCGAGAGACCCTGCATGACGGTGCCTAAGGAAAAGTAGTTAGAAAGGATGCCACTCTTGGCCGCCCGAGTACGCCGCGAGTTGGTCAGTTTCGATGCATAGTAATCTCTATCCCAGGCGTACAGGACACCGTCCTTTTCTTTCGCGTCTTTCATGTCGGAAGTGCCATTCTTGAGTGCCAGTAGTTGACTCAATTCAGATCGGGCAACAGGGCCAGTCTTATCGATAAGGCCGAGTAAGAATTTATGCACGTTCTCCGGGCTTCGAGCCATTTTATCCTTAAGCTCATAGTGCGCAAAAGACGGTGCACCCATCATTGACGCTAATTCGTAGCGCGCATGTAGGAAGTCATGCAGTAACTGCACCTGAGAGTCTGTGGCGGTACGCTGGGCCAGCCATATCTTCCGCCGGGCTTCAGGATCCGAGATGGTTTGGAGAGCAATCTCCGCGATAGGACCATAAGTCGGTACTCTATATTTTCCGCCGAAAGTGCGGACGCGGCCGGCCAGCATCGGATCTAACCCGGGGATCTGGGATCTGGACAGAGTTACATGATGAGTAGCAGGACCAATATTATTTATAAATTGCTGCCCCAGTACCGAAACCTTGCTTGATAAATCTACAAAACGCTGGCGTAATTCGGGTTCTAAGTTAACTCCGCTCTTTTTAAAGTCGGCCAGCAAAATATGGCCCACCGTCTTTTCTTCCGCTGACAATGCCGAGGCGATATGTGGCGTGTTCAATGCTCTGTCTAATATATCGTGAAGCTCTACACTGGTGTTTAACAGGTTCATGTAGTCATACATTGTTTCATGAGCTTGTTGGGCGGCGGACACAAACCGGGGATCAGGATGGGAGATCCGTACGAAGGCGACCATATCTATGACTTTGCACAGGATATCCGATAACACGTCAAAATTGCGGATAGCTAAACGAAGGGCTGTCTCATCTGAGCCAGACTGGATAATCTTTGCTGTCAAGGACTGGGCTTCCACGAGCGAGGCTTGAGAGAAATTAGCTAGACCGGCAGGAGATGTCAGCAATTTGTTTCCAAATAAACCGGTATGGTCGGCACCGGTGAGTCGAAATTCACTAGTTTCAATGGAATCAAACATACGCCTAATAGCGGCGTCCGAAGTGGATGAGCCGGATGATGCAGAAGCTGAACCAGAGAGGAAGACAGCGCTGCTGGAAGGGTCATTTGTTGCACTTGCAGTTGATGTACTGCTGCCACCGCTAACACTGGCTTTAGCGCTTGTACTACTCCTAGCATTCCTGGCATAACCTGTTGGCACATGAAACCTCCTGACCCGAGCTAACGACCTCGGATACATGGTAGGTGCAACATGACGCATCGTTAGAGTTATTGGAGAAGATGGAGTAAGGTTTGGAGGAGGTTCAAGAATTTGTGAGACACACGAAAATTATCCCACCGAGTACACATAACACACGCAAAAACAAGTGAACTTTTTACTACGTACTAAATAATAATAAAAATAACAGCTGCTAGTATATACACGTAAACATACAAAACATCAATTAACCAATCTAGCTGGATTGCATGACTTGCCAGACACGGATCAAGTTGTCAGTGTAACCGGCAAACAAATTTTGACCATCAGCGGACCAAGTAAGAGAAATAACTCTAGGAGGTCTAGAATCAGGCTTGACATCGAAGTCAGGCTTGAGCTCGTCAATCAATTCTCTCTTTTCCAAGTCGTAAACTTTAATAGAAGATTCGGTAGCAGCGCAGAGCCAGTATCTGTTAGGAGAGAAAGTCAAAGCATAGACCTCATCACCGCAAGGAAGAGAGTAAAGATGGGTGTTTCCGTTAAGATCCCAGAGGATGATAGAATCGTCCTTACCACCGGAGGCACAGAGAGATCCATCAGGGGAGATGGTGATAGCGGAGACATAGCCCTTGTGGCCAATGCAGTCAGCCTTGAGTTGAGCGGAAGCAAGGTCCCAAACCTGGTTAGTATACAAAGCACGGCAAAACAAAAAGTTTTAGATAAATAAAAATTAGCTCAGAGATCTTGGTGGAAAATATGTCTCATCCGATATAATAATATCGTCTGAAGTAGCAAATATAGAACACATCATCGGAAATAATAAAATAGAAAACCCATAATACCCGGAAAAAAAACAAAGAAAAAAATAAATACTCACCTTAACAACTTTATCCCAACCGGCAGAAATAATAGTGTGAGAATCATCACCGACAGGGGAGAATCTTACGGTAGAAACCCAGTCAGAGTGGCTCTTGTTGTTATCATAAGTGAACTTGCATTCACCAATAGTGTTCCAAACCTTGATAGTGCGGTCTCGGCCAGCAGACACAATTTGACGGTTATCAGGAGAAAAGGCAACAGAGAGAACGTCACCGGTGTGACCGCTGAATCTCTTGATGGCCTTTCCGGTGTTAACATCCCAAAGTCTAAGAGTCTTATCCCAGGAAGCGGAAAGAGCATAGCGACCGTCGTGAGAGACGGCAATGTCTTGGACAATGTGGTCGTGACCCTTAAGAGAGCGTTTTGGGACACCGTAAGCAGTCTCATCTCTGGTAAGGTTCCACACAATCAAGGTCTTATCTCTAGAAGCAGAGATTAAGACATCAGGATTTCCAGCAGTAGTTGCAAGAGCAGTGACCCAGCCATTATGACCTTCGAGGGTACCTCTCAGCATAAGAACTTCGTTTTGGCTCATGATGAAATGATGTATACAACAGAGGACTCAAGCGCCGGTAAACTCCCTTAGTTGTTTGGGGTTTGGATGAAGACGAGGAAATTTCAGTTTGCGGCGGCCCGATTCGGGGCGAGTGACTGTCTTTTCCCGTAGCAGGCGAGGGGTCAGGAAAAGTCAGGGGGAATAAGCCCCACGACAAAAGAGGCAGTAACTAAACAAATCAAGGGGATATCTTCAGCCAACGAAAAAGAAAAAATATATATATATATATATATATATATATATATATATATATATAAAAGAGGGAAGAAAACGCAAATTCAATTCATAACTAATTGCACTTTGCTCCATAGAATGGAAGCTATGATCCAGTGTTGAGCTGACGTAACCTTTATTACTGAGAATCTAGGGGTGGCCAAGAGCTTGTTTAGTATCTCCTTGCCTGCAACACTTATCAAACCACATGGCACTCCTTTAATACCTTTTTGTTATTCTACTGACCTCTTTTAGCTTAGGTCTTGTCCGGTTTACATATACCATAATCCAAGCCATTCATCATGCACATGCTCAGCGCTCATGCACAACCTCTATGCAAATAACGGAACAGCCGACGAAAAAAGTGTAACAAGATGAAAAAAATAATAAAAGTATAATGGACTAAATTTGGGAGTAATAGTCTTAAAAAAGATATAAGATATCGCAATGAAACTGGCCACATTCATCTTTAGCATAGCGTACATATGCAGGGCTGCCGCCCATGCACACGTGCCTTTGAATGGTCTTATCCGATCCGCTGAAGACCCATTCTATGAAGGACCCGCTGATTTAGTAGAATATGTGCCTGGTGAGATAATTCGCTGGAGATCTGTGCCAAGGCCGCTTGTTGGAATTGGCAAATACAAGTCTGCATACCAATTGCTTGTGAGATCACAAGATAGCCA
Organism: Crinitomyces ghanaensis; assembly: GCA_030581755.1. Classification (NCBI taxonomy): domain Eukaryota; kingdom Fungi; phylum Ascomycota; class Dipodascomycetes; order Dipodascales; family Trichomonascaceae; genus Crinitomyces; species Crinitomyces ghanaensis. The sequence continues at coordinate 86,453 of JAKTVX010000024.1, forward strand.
TGGCAAACCATCAGCAATTGTGACTACGTTAATTGAGCCAGAACAAGGGGGTGACCCTAAAAAAATTATTTCTTACATGATTCCCGAGGATGCCTCGTTTATCAATTGTGCACCCAGTATTGCTATGCAGGAAACTTTAGCAGATCCGGCTCTTGAGTATATACTCAGGGGTGGGGCCTTTCTAAACGTGCCTGATTACGAGGGTAACACGTCGGCACTTGGTGCGGGGATCCAGGCTGGCAGGGCCGCATTGGATAGCATCCGGGGTGTTCTCAACTCAGGAAGTTTTACGCAAGTCGACCTTAAGGCCAAAGTGGGGATATGGGGCTACTCTGGCGGATCAATCCCTAGCGGATGGGCGGCAGAATTGCAAATGGAATATGCGCCGGATCTCACGGACAATATTGTAGGCGTTGCAATCGGTGGATTTGTTGCTAATTTGACGGCAGTCCTGGACCAGATAAACGGGGGCCCATTCGCCGGGTTCATTCCTCCGTTCGTCCTGGGTATTCTCAGCCAGTACCCGGATACTATTGATCTACAACAAGAACTAGTGGAAGGCAATATGACAGAAGAGTTCTTTAAACCTCTACAGCAATGCAGTATTGATGATCTCACACAGTTCAGCGGTCAGAATATTTTCAGATATTTTAAAAAGGGCCGAGATATCCTCTATGAACCTCGTGTGCAAAACCTTCTTAAGATGTCGACTATAGGCAACAATGGTCATTCCGCTAAATTTCGAGCGCCATTATTAGTGTACCAGGGAATGAGAGACGAGATAGTGCCGATGGAGTCAGTGGATAAGGTACTCGACAACCTGTGCCATGATGGATTTACTATTCAATACTACAAAAATCCAACAACGGACCATATTGAGACGGCATTCCATGGATTCCAGACAGCGTGGAAGTTTTTGCTTAACATGCTTGACGGCAATGAGACAAAAGATACGAAAGGATGCACCACAATTGTCACACAATTTTCGATGAATATGGACGCAATGCTTGCGACTCAAACCAGTAATAGCGGTACGATCGAGACAATCACAAAATCTATTGAATCTTGGATCAAACCAACCATCTCCATAAAGACTACAACGTTGTCACCATCATCGCTGACCAACACCACCGGCGTATCAATGGCCAAAGCGAGGACCTCGCATGAATATCTTACGATGAACGGGGCCCTGTCTCTCACTGCGAAATTGTCAGTTGTAGTTGTTACGGGTATAACGATACTTTTTGCTCTTATTTGAAAGAGCCTAGTTTTCTCTTAATTATTTAAGTAATTTATGCCGTTTTTGTCACCTGCTCAAATAAAGTTTAGACCCTGCATATCATTGCATACAACGAGATCTGTTTCCTAATCCGTACAAGAGTGAAAAAATTGAGTCATCTAACGTAAAACGGTAATCGGCCGGCTGTACACGGACTTTTTTTTTTTTCGCCGGTGGTGGGGCAGGTACATATAAAGCGCACATCTGGAAAAGGAAAAAAAAAAAGGTACACCAATATTATACATACCAGCATGACTGTAACTTATAAACCGCTTTCTGGCGTTGTGGATGTCGAACTTACATCTAAGCCTACCGTGATTGAAGATGTGACTAAATTACCACCTGGACTTCCTACAGATCATATGGTAGAGGTTGACTGGGATGTTAATCAAGGATGGGGACCCGCCCAACTCAAGCCTTTTGGACCTATTCCTATGGATCCCACCTCCTCTGTTCTTCACTACGCGACTACATGTTTCGAAGGAATGAAGGCATACCGATCATTTGACGGAAAATCCGTGTACATGTTCAGACCCCGGGACAACATCAACCGTCTTAATGACTCTACTGAGCGTGCGTGTCTTCCACAACTTGAAGTTGACGCAGCATTACAAATCCTTAATAAGTTTGTTGAAGTAGAATCCCGATTCATTGCACCAGGATCTTATATTTATCTTAGACCCATGGTCATGGGCACTGACACCGGACTTGGCATTAAGACTCCAAGCAAGGCTAAGTTTATGATCATGGCCAACATCTTCCCACCGCAAAACCTCAAGCCATTGAAGTTGTTATGCTCTCCTCCTGATACTATTCGTGCATGGCCCGGTGGATTCGGATATGCTAAGTTGGGAGCCAACTATGGACCAGCATTGCAAGCTAACAACGACTGTGTGAGCAAAGGTTACTCGACTACATTGTGGTTGCTCGGTGACAAGGGAGTTGTTACCGAAGCCGGTGCATCTAACTTCTTTGCCGTTGTCAAGAGCAAGGATGGATCTAAGACTCAAATTATTACCTGCCCATTGAGCACTGGAGTTATTCTTCCCGGTATTACCCGACGGTCCGTACTTGAATTACTTAGAGAAAAGTACGCTGACGACGAATCTACTGAAGTATTGGAAGTAGAATTCACTGCCGATGAACTAGATGAGTACAGCCGGGAGAACAGATTGCTTGAAGCATTTGCAGTAGGCACGGCATACTTCGTGTCACCGGTTGGAACGATTTGCACTCCCAATAGCGGAGATTTGCAAGTGCCATTAGAACTTGATGGCGCTATCGGACCAATTGCCAAGTACACCAGAGATATGCTAACCGCTATCCAATGGGGAAAGATTGAGCACAAATGGGGACATTTGGTTAAGAGAGAAGACTAAAATTTTTGTATATAAATTGATCAACGATTTTGCAATTACAATAAATGTCATAGCAAGATGTAATTTTTTTTTCGATATGTACGACTAGCGATTTCCCGTTAATTGGGAAAAAGTGCTAAAAAAAGCATTCACTGATCAATCGACGAGGATGTCGGGCCAATGCCAACATCGTAGTAGTTATCCGATTTTATGAAATTAGCACAGGCGGATCTTCACTGAGAGCTATTAATTTTTGTGAAACGATATTTTCAAATAGGACGATTTTAAAAACGAAAAAGAATCTTATCTATTCATTTCTATCTGCTGATTCCGCACAAGATGTTAGCCGTGACGCGCGGATGCTTTAGGCAAACTGGCGCAATTGACGTTAAGCTTTGTTATGAAGGTAAGGCAAAATAAAGGACTTCCTTATTAGGATTAACTTCCAACGTTATTGTTATTGCATATCACCCGGCGATATCATGATGCTATCATCAATCGTTCTGCATTATGAAGAAACCCAATAATGATCCTTTTGTAAATCGGAAATTCAATCTAGATTGTTTTCCTAGTAAGCTTTGGTTCGACTTGCGGAAAATATCAAAAGAGGCAAAAGGAAAATATCTTGTGCCGCTTGCGTTCACGAAATTGCTTTTACTGGTATTTCCATGCCAATTTATCGTGGTTCCCAAACGAACAAAGGGTAGACTCTATAGTGGTGATTGGTAGAGCTTTGGGTGCTGATCAGGATACCACAATTGAAGTTCTTAAATGCGCTCATCCCGGCGAAGAAAGGTCAGAAGATTCTCTATCTGGTCTTTTGGATTTACTGAAAACCTGCAGCTGTGATCATGGAGTAATTATTAACTTTGAACGGGTGATAATTTTTGAGAAATTGAAAGATCAGGGAAAGGAAAAGCTTGAAGTAGTCCGACAAATTGAATTGACCAAGAACGGTTACAAGGATCTGGGGCGGTATTGGTGCTCTATGAAGCCTCAGTTCGTGTTGGATTATGAAGACAGATACAGGACATTTACTTTTACAAGGGAAGAAATAAATGATCCGCCCTCCGTTAGACCCCTTCGGGAAGCCGATAAAGAGCCGCCGCCGACCAAGAGCCGAATGCGAAATCTGTCCGACAGTAAAACGATTGCAGAGGAACGTGGTTCGCCGAATGGAACGATGAACATCGCAGGAGGCGGGATGTGACCTGGGAGCAAGACCAAGGCGAGCCATTGAAACAGGATATCATGCTTGTAGAAGCTAATGGATTGATTATTGAATTGTGTCTTTAAGGAAATTGAGTTTTTTTTGAAGAGCTAAATATTGTTTGTTTACTCTTATTTTTTTTAGTGACGAGGGTGCAGTTATAGACCATAGATCGGAGGCGTTTAACCATCGCAGGTCCTTTATTCACGTTCTATTACCTGCTGAAATGGCCTTTTTCCAAATTTACTATTTATATCTCTAAAGGAATATTCCCAAAGGAATATAAATAATTTTTCGAAATTCTAGCTCCCCTGCGTGCTTTTGTTACATATACGTCCGTCTTGGGGTCAATTTGTTATGTTTTAGTTGATTGAGGCCGTGCTTTGTGTATTATTTTCTAATTCTATAAAGTCTTGTTAAAACTGTGCGTCGGTTGGTATGCGCTTAATCTGAGAGCTTGAGACTGCCGTGGGATGTGACGTGGAGGCACACAAGCTCTAGCTTACGGTCCCCAATATTAATGGAGTGGATAGTACCTGCGTGTAGCCATAGTGTTACTGGCAATCACAGACCAAAAAAAGATACAAGGGTTTCCAATAGATGATTCTAATAATGGGCGAGTTGGTCCTTCCAAGATCGTCGGGAATCGGGACCGTTAATCTATGGTCGGAGGAGACTATGTGATTACATGGCCTGTAAATAGTTCAACTTATTTTAATTTATTTTATGTGTTGGATAGTGAAGCTCGAACATTCGCGAAACTGCTTCCTAGGTTGACTGAGATGTCCCGATATGACGTCAAGAAGATGTTGTAAACTGTTTTTCTTGACAATTAATGTCTTTGATATGTATCATTGAATGATCTGGCAATCTAGCAGAACGTGTCTATTTTTTGGCTGATGCCTAATCTTTTTTTCTTTCCAGGATTTAATGGAACCCATTTTCGCCTCTAATATGATCTCAAGTCCATCTGCGGAAATACTGCAATTTCTAAAATTGTACTTTTTTGCGTCATCACACCAACCCCTATAGATCGCCCATTCAAAGGAGCTCTAGCTTGCTTGATATAGTGGGCTTTTTCACACTTCATGCAATATTTGTTTACGTTTTCCCTTTTTTGTCCTCGGCCGAGATAAATGAAAATTAAGGGAATTGTCGAACGCCCTCTGGCCCAATTGCGCGCCTGAGACATCATCTCAGATCACAATGGCGTGAACGAATAAGTTGCCGCATTGTTGCACCGCTCTAAGGCATAAAACTATCTTCATGCGTCATTCTGCGCTATATGGCTGAACACTCGTACCCAATAAAAAGAAAGTCAGCCAGGGTCCTTATCTGACGCAAAAAATTTCGCATATGCAGCCCTTGATTGCACAATAAGCAAGTAGCTATTCAAACTTTATATCATTACGTGATTTCAGAGAATTGTTAAAATCCATTGTCAATATTCTCGCGTGCTCACAAGCAACCTTGTTGGGAGCGTATGGTATTACGCAATATTACAAATCGCATGTGGGGAAATATTTGTCAGCCGGAACTTTATCCGAAGTAGCTGCCGCCAACCCCACGCCGTCGTATATAAAGTCGAGCATTTTTGTGGTGGGATAATGTTCCGACAGGTTGTCAACAGAACACCAATTAGAAACTTTACTCGGGCATTTAATAGATCATCAATTATGTCAATTCCTAGCACTCAAAAGGTCATTCAAATCCACGAAACTGGAGGAAACGAAGTCTTGAGATATGAAGACGCGCCAGTGCCTAAGATTACCGACACTCAAGTACTAGTGAAGAACGCCTATGCCGGAGTCAATTTTATCGAATCATATTTCCGCAGTGGAATCTATCCTGCACCGTTACCTCTTATTCTGGGTAGAGAGGGAGCAGGAGAGGTTGTGCAAGTTGGAAGCAAAGTGACCAACTTTGCGGTTGGTGACCATGTCGGATACTTGAATCAAGGAGCATATGCGCAATTTACAGCGGTTGAATCCGGACAGAAGATTGTTAAGGTTCCTAGCAGTATTGATCTTAAGACCATTGGTGCAGGTCTTCTGCAATCGCTCACTGCGTATTCGTTCACAAAGGAAGCCTATCCCATCCAAAAGGGAGACACCGTTCTGGTATGGGCAGCAGCAGGTGGTACCGGAGCATTGCTTGTACAGTTTGCTAAGCTCTTTGGTGCCAAGGTTATCGGAGTTACGTCATCGCCAGAAAAGGCCGAGATTGTCAGAGCGGCCGGAGCTGACTATATTATCGACTATAAGAAAGAAGATGTGCTAACTCGAGTCAAGGAATTGACCAACGGCAAAGGAGTTAACGCTGTATATGATGGAGTTGGAAAATCTACGTGGGAGACGACGCTTCAACTTGTCGCAAGAAAGGGAACGATTGTCAGCTTCGGCAATGCCTCAGGATTAGTACCACCAGTGTCGTTGATCAAGCTAACCGGAAATATTAGAGTTATCCGACCGTCGTTGTTCAACTACTTGGTTGAGCCTGAAGAGTGGAAGACATACTCACACAGCTTGATTGAATTAATTAATAGCGGAGACATCAAGATCAATATCTCCAAGATTTATCCCCTGAGAGACTTTGGCAAGGCAATTGATGATTTGCAAAGTGGACAGACCACTGGCAAGTTGTTGGTGGAAATTGATGATAACAAATGAATTAGTAGATTATGACAAGAAATGAATAAGTATTATTATGACAACAAATAAGTAGACAAATGATGATAAAGTGTACACTATAAGTTTAGGAGTCCGATGGGGATGATCGTGTTGATGACGTAAGAATCTTAAAAAGATTTAGAGTTTAGAGGGCGGCGGCGGCGACTGTTCAGCGTATCGTGAAGCAGCTTCAACTCACATCCGCAAACAAGACAACACAGCCATGCCCTGGAACCATTGGGAAGCGTTAGAGGAAATGCCGCGGCGAAGCTTTCGCCTATTGGTAACCAAAGGAATTCATGCGTTTATAACATTCGGAGTATTTATTTATGCCATTAGCAAAGTCCATCAGTGCAAACGGACGTGCCGAGATGATAATGAATGCGAAGGATGTGGAGGAGATTGGCTATTCCTTACGATTATCGGGTTAGTCGCACTGGGATTCTTTTTCGTGTTTGTTAAACAGGTCATGTACAATATTAATGGAGAAAGGTTTTCAGACGCGGTATTAGAGAACGGATATTATGAGGAAGAAGATAACGCCCTGGCAGACGAAGAAAGTTCATTGCCGGTGTATAAGAACAACGACGCGACACCGCCAGAGTATGAGGGCCCGAGCAATTGACAGACTAACATATCATATTTATATAATAAATACAATTTCTATTTCTATTAGTAATAGTAGTAGTATGCCAGTACTACTCGTGCCGGCGCAGGTTTCTTCTGCTTCTGCTCTTGCTGCAGTTGCTTTTTACAATTCCTCCTTTCCCTTGTACTTCTGTGAATACATTCCTAACGCTTTCATTGGGAAGTAGAACTTGTAGTTTGGATACTCAATGGCACACGAATGGTTAAATACTCCTTCAACGGTATTCCAGCTGTAAGAACCGTCAGGGTTTTGCTTGGACATTAAGAGACTAACCGCATCATCGATTACTTTTTTATCAGGATAGTCAGCCAGGATTAGCATGATTGTCGCCCAAGCAGTTTGAACTACTTGACTTGAAGTTTCGCGAACATATGAAAAAATTTCGCAAGATCTGAAACTTTCAGCCCAGCCGCCATCGGGTTCTTGGCGTTTAACGATGAAGTCGCATGCCTTTTTAACAGTCAAAGAATTGCCATAGTCGAGGCCCTGAGTCGACAATGCTTCAACTGCGAACATTCCAGCATATGTATAACACACACCCCATGAGCCGTACCAGCTACCGTCAGAATCTTGGTAGTTAATAATATAGTTTATAGCATTTGTGATTGCCTCATCAATCTCCGCGGACCTATAGTCGAAATATTTTCTAAAATACGTAAGTCCGAGTACTGAAGAATCAGTGCACTCAACGTAGGGATATTCGATCATAATGTTACCGAAGACTTCGGCGGGGTTAAGCCGTTCTAGTAGCTCGGGACCTTTGATCTGTTCGTAGGTCGCAAACGAGCCAAAATGGAAACTTCCATTGTTCTGTAGTGACAATAGTACGTCAATTGCCTCGTAGAGCCTCTCAGGAGATATTTCTTCTCTAAGGAATTCTAATCCAGGAACATTTTGTATCATAATAATTGCTTTAACAGCTTCAGCAGTGCAATCGCTAACTGTGAACCCTTGAGTCTTAGTAGAAAACGGAAATCCTCCTTTTCGCTTGTCACGGAAACTGCCGGGAACACAATCTTCTGTGAACTGTGAGCGCAACAAGAAGCGGTAACCAAGAATCAAGCTTTGTTGAAACTCTTTTCTTGTAGCTAAGCCAGCCACAACACAGTATTGTAAAGCAAAGGCGACGTCCCAGACTTGAACGCCGTTAGTACCACACATGAACAAACCTTCCGGAGTCATATAAAGGAAGTCGGGCCAACGAAACAGGAACCGCTCAAACTCTGGAGAGTCTTTACCTTTTTCCAAATAGATGACAATCGCATTCAAGGCATTGCTTACAGGTGCGATAGCTAAATGGTCTGTGTTTTCCAAATCTTTCAAAACCAATTCAGTACAATAGTCGCTAGCCCTGCGTTTCAGCCAATCTGGTCGGAAATACTTCTCATACTGAACAATTGCCCAGTTCGCCGTATCCAACAGCTTTGAATGAGGGTAGTAAAGGTCTACACCGCAGACGGTGTTGCGGTGCCTAGAGAAATTAATTGAAGCGTAAGGCTTAGTATAAATCTCAGACCGAATTTCCTCCATCAAAGGAGTCAGGGGTTTGGCCGATCTGTTCATTGACAAGTAGCCTAAAGGAAGATAAATTGCTCTGGTATGGACCCACCATCGACCAGGGTGAATTGGCAAAGAATATGGTAACATCCATAACTCAGGAGGAGCCGGATTTACGCCGTCCCAGTCATACAGGTTAAGTAAGGCAAGATAGGCCTTGCCCCAGTGAGGAGCACCAACTGCGCCGCCCATCTGTAAAAGAGTTGTTCGAGCCTTAACCAGAGCAGGATGGTCCGCGTCCATGCCGAGGATACGTAGAATAACGTAGTTAATTACAGTCCCAAACACGGTTGATTTATCATATGTATGCAATCCCCAGCCGCCGTCAACAGGGTGTGCGCGGTTGATAATGTATCTTGAAATTTCAATTTTTTCATAGTGAGAAAATGGCACGTCGCAAAAGTATTTGGCGACAACGTACCCAATTAGCATGAACATCGGGCCGCCATATTGGCAAGGGAAGATGCCGCTGTGTTCATCTTGTAACGAAGCCAGGAACGCGTAGCAGTTGTATGCAGCGTCATGTGGAGACTTGACAGGAGAAACGGGTTTATGTTTAGGTTCAAAGGGCAGACCAAGCTGGTACAAAGTAAAAGGAGTTGGAGGAATTGACTGAGAAACAATATCAGGATCATCAGAAGAAAGGTAAATCCAATTTTGTTTGCCTAATTCATCAGTCACCAGTCGCCAGCGGGTGAGGTCAGTTTTAGGCATGTCATAGTGGTCTGAGGGGTACATGGTGAAGCGGCGGTGGGAGGATGGGAGGAACCTGAAGTGTAAGTTATACCGTATAGATTCTGAGGTAAGCAAAGCAATAGGATCTGAGCAGAAACGAATATATGCATGAACTGACTTGACGACATTAATGATTTTTTTTTTTTTTTTTTTTTTTCTCTTCAAAAATGACTTGAGATAATAGTTCATCTATTTGCAATTAATCAAACTATTTACAAAGATGCAGTAATCTGTTGGGATCATAAGGATGCAAGCCGGTTACTTGCCATGCTAAAGGAATATTCTTGCGGACTTTCTCGGTAATTGAAATCAAACTTGAATAAAAATCCTGAGGGTAAGAGGAAGAGTTAAAAGACTTCGGATACGTGAGGGGAGCCAAATCACTGACAGACACTGTACTGAAACATGAGTCAAGAGGCTGTAAAGGGTACAATCTAGACCAGGGTGGAGCGTACATTATAAGAATCCGATGGGCTGTGGCAATTTCGTTAAGATCGCTATCGATGCGACCCAAAGTGCTATCTACAAGCAACAAGCGGTAATCGCGATAGTAGTTACAGCGCGGTGCGGACCACTTGTTGAATAGATGGAACCAGTGGGAGGCAGGCTTGTCCCAGAACCAGCTGACAGAGGGGTGATAATAGAACATATCAGGGCGTCGGATGTCTGGTTGTAGGTTCTTCAAAGTCGTGTCCATCCAGGTACGAAAGATCCCTGACGTGCCTCTGAACAGGAAGAACGGAGGCATTGCCTGGTTACTGGTGGGGAAGCGCGTGGGTTTGTCTCCGCCATGTCGGCCATCCTGCTCATCTCCGTCGCGGTCGTACTCGTACTCGCACTCATTTAGCTCGTCGTGCTCTTCATAGGCATTATAGTTATTCCTGGCAAGATTACTCTCATAGGCGTCAGCGCTCACGCACTCTACTAGGGTGGCTAGCGCCACGTGGTCCTGCGCGGTAGTAGAAGAAGAATACCTATCCGCGTACTGCGGATCTGGGACCCATTTTGGATCAGTGAAAGGTAATTCTTTTGAACTAACGTTGTAAATATTGTGAGGTTGTATCGAGAATTTCCGAACTGTATCAGCGTACTGATTATACCATAAGTTTAGGTTGTAGGCGTCAGTAATTTTGTTATTTGGAGCATCGTATACTAGCGGAGCACAAGTGTAGGACAAAACCTTAAACAAAGCGCTACAGTCTCCATAGTAGTTTGAGTGACGAGCGATTAGGTGTTGGATTTTCTCGCGGGTTACCGCATAATTAGAGGCATTCCAAGTTTTTCGTATTACCCGTTGAAGTTGGGCAGCATTTGCATACGGGCTTTTTACCCATGACATGAAATGAGAAGGTTAAGAAACCCAAAACCGAGCGACCAAATACATTAGTTGGATTACATGAGCCTACTGTACTCTGGAGCTGAAGGCGCATCGAAACGTAAAGCAACGGCAGTACCTAATTAAGTGTTTCAGCAACAGACGAGCCAATCAACCGAACAACTGGTCGCGGACCAGGGTCGTGATCTAGTCTATTTTAAAAGTCCAATTTCTGCTTAGTACCGGTGGCCATGAAGAAAGTGGGGTTAGCGGCATTCGAGAACACGAAGGCTTTGTACGATGAAGTTGGACAAGACCTTCTAAAGCGAGAAGCGCAACAACTAGAGACACAGCTGTCAGTGTTTCAGGCGGCATTAGTATACTTCGCTCAACAGCATGGGAAGGAGATTCGAACTAACAGCACGTTTCGGCAGGAATTTGCGCGAATGTGTACAGCCATAGGAGTTGATCCACTAGTTGGATCGTCTTCAAACAAACAAACAGGATCACTGTGGACTTATTTATTGGGAGAAGATGTTAACGACTTTTATTTTGAATTGGGGGTGAAAATAATCGAGATATGTCGAGCCACTAGGAATGAGAATGGCGGGTTAATCAGTTTGAACGAAGTGCAAGCGAGATTGTCCACTAACGGCAACTACTCCAGCAGCAGCGGTTCAATGAAGGTCACGGTCGACGATATTGAGCGAAGTGTGCAAGCGCTAGAAAGACTAGGTAAAGGATTTGAACTCGTTAAAATTGCCCATCGCACAATGATTCGAAGTGTACCATCAGAGCTTAACAGTGACCAGTCACAGGTTCTGGAAGCGTGTGAGGCACTAGGGTATGTGACTGAAACTATGCTACGAGACAATCTCAGGTGGTCGACTGAAAGGAGTCAAACGGCTATAGATGATCTGTTAAGCGGCGGATTGATATGGATCGATAGTCAAGCAAGTGAGACGAAGTACTGGGTTCCTAACTATATTAACTGAAGACGATATTGAGAGGCTAACAGTCAGGATCTTAAATGAGCTTAGAAGCGAATCTGCGAAAGCTCAGGTGACAACTGAGGACAAAGTGCTGTGCGAAACACTCCCATTGGGCCAAACGACCGGATGGTTTTCGGTCATCCGACTTAAAGGGCTCCTCGAGTGGCAGTGTGATGATTGCAATTGGGTTCGCTGAGGTAGGTTCTCTGTACAGGAGGTATTGACTTTCGATTATTTATATTGCGCTATAATTATAAATAGAAAAGCCGCGCATTTCTAGTGATTTTATAGCTCGTAATACATTTATTTTTAAAAACCAAGATTCTGTGGTTTTCCAGGCGGCATGAGTTGCCGACTTCGGATTAAAGTTTACCGGGGCTGGTGATAAATAAATAAATAGGAAATAGGAAAGCATCCCCAAAACTAACCCAGATAGTCAACAGTAAAAACCCCTGGCGTTGAGCGCGACGGCCCCCACCAAAAAAGGATATCATGTCTCAAATGAAAACAAGCTGGACAACGCTTCTGGAATCTGCGCAGACTGAGGACATTGTTGAACATGGGACGGTGATTATTGTGGGCGGTTCGGAATATGTGCAGCAACGGATCATTGAGCGGATGCCAGAGGGTCAAGATGACAAGGATTATTTCAATATAAAAAGCACTAACAGCAATGGAAATAGCATTCCAGGCGGGAATGCGACGTCTCCTTTGATGGCTAACGCGTTCGCATTGGGACATTCATACATTGAGTACACAGTGGATGGAGCTAAAGTCTCGGACTTGGAGATATATACTTTAGATGGTACATGTGAGACCTATGGGACGGCGAATGTGAAAATGTTACAACGAGTACTTGCCCGGACAAATAGAGCCAGGAACCATGCTGCCGGCAATGGTCACCCAACCAGTAGCCCTACCGACAGTCCTATCGCTAGCATATCAAGCGCCTTTAATATCACAATGACGAGTCGAACTACCGGGCTCCCTGACAGCGCGAATACAATTGGCGCCGATCAGGCGGCAGCCAGCAACGCGTCGATATCTAGTGCAAAAGTCGCTGCTTGCGTCATACTCGACTGGTCTGAAGTGTGGAAATGGGCCGGGCAGTTGGAATCATGGATCAAATGTTTAAACAAGAGCACTAAGGTGTACGACCGGAAGACAGTTGAAGACGAGTTGGCAGACCGATTGCAGACGTATGGGTCGCCTAAGGTGTCCTCTACAACGAGCGGCCCAGTGAAGGTCCCCCTAGAACCAGGCCAGTACAGTGCGCCGTTGGGTATAGATCTTGTGATCGTTTGTGCGAATTCCGAGCGCAGTTCCATGTATCGAAGCGAAATAGCGGAATTTGCTCAGCAATTTGTCCGCACTGTTGCGTACGTTCATGGAGGCTCTGTGGTAAGCGTGAGCAGTGCAATTGCGGGATCGGCAGTGACGACATCGTCAACTGTTTTATCCTCAGCATCGACATTGGCGCCATCATCATTGCACCCGTCGACTAATTTCACGCTAACTGACGTTCTATCGGAGCGGCTTGAGATGTCGCTTGGAACCGATAAGCCCGTCAGGACGCAACCAAATGCAGTTGATCTGGTGCAGATCATGGTACCGGCAGGATGGGATAGTCGACAAAAGATTTTATCCTTAAATGATGAGTTCCCAATCAACGAGGTAGTCGACGCCTGGCAGAATAGCGATACTCGCCAGCAGGCAGTCGGGATGTACCAGAAATTGGTACCAAGCAACAATCTTTCGGATCAGTTAAGTAATTTGAAATTAGAGCCGCCAGTGACACCTATAGATATGCAGGCGATACTAGGACAGTTTTACAAAAAGTGAAAGAGAAGAATAGAATTTGACATGGCTAGAACGGGAGCGCAATTCCTCTCCCCGGTTGTCATTAGTCGTGGCAGTACGACCAAGGGCCCCGCGGCACTAAGCCAATGATTCCAGGTTTTTGAGATTGAATGGGACTAATTTGGTCAATGTTAAAAAGGGCTTTAGAATTCTTTAATGTTTCGACCTGTTAAGATTTTCTTGGCTGCTCTGCGAATATCGAATGAGGACCTTTTAGGGCTATTTAGATTACATTGAGTCTCAAGGCAGCAAACGAATATCGTATTTGGGGGCCATGGTACATGTCCGAAACAGAACCGTAAAAAGTCCATGGAACGTCATCAGGCCGCGCTTCAAATTTTGTTCAGATACGAATAGTTTTGCAGTCGATAATACGAGAGGACGATTTCTCCTTTACAGAGATGTTATCTCCATCATCTGAATTTTTGATTTTGAATGACAGATTGCCAGAATATAGAACGTTATTCTGCATCTATTTTTGCCTGCCGGCCTATTTGCAGATAGATCATAAATGAAGTAATATTATTTCTTAGGTTATTTTTTCCATAGAGAAGCGGATGCCTCTTTTTTTTTTTTTGCTATTCATGTTCTTTTCTTGGCACCTTAGATTTTTTGGAAATCGCTATTCCGGGGTAAGCGTCCAGCGAGGCATCAAGGACGTTGTATGGCTGTGCGCAATACACGAAAAATACATAAAAATATTTTGAAATGCATTAATAATTTATTTCTATGTCATCAATGTCCGTACCCTCTGACTATCTCATCATGTCTCTAAAAAGTCAAAGTCGCCTCATCAATTGCTCTTTTTAACAAATCCTCAGCTATGGTGTCCCTCGGAGCTAATGCCAAGGAGCCATGCAAACTTTCAATTGCTTCAGTATAACGACCTAGAATCATATAAACCAGTCCAATAGCAGATAAAACAGTGGGATCTGCAGGGGTAGTTGTAAGCACCATATGAAAGCAATCCAAAGCGTTATTATATCGTTTCGTTCTTCGGTACACGTGACCTAGGTTAACATTTAGAGGTAGCCAGGCCGAGGAATCAGCGTTCAATAATTTGGCGGTGTCAATTGCCTTAATGAAAAAGGATTCAGCAATCGATAAATCACCTTTATGAAAGGCAACGACGCCTAGTTCGTTCAGCAGCCAAGGGTCGGAGTCGCAGATTGCCAGTGAGGCATTAAGATATTCCTGTGCAAGAGATAAATTATTAAGCACAAGGTGTTGCATACCCAGAAACATATTGGGCATGTGGGACCCAGGGAACAGCCTCGCGGCAGTAGTATAGGCGGAGATTGCTTGTTCGTGTTCTTTTTCAGCAGCAAACGTGTGAGCAAAGCCAATCCACGCGGGGGCTAAATGAGGGTGCATTATTGATGCTTTTGAAAAAAACCGGCGAGATTCGGAAATGTTGTTTATCGAAAAGTAGTAAGTCGCTACAGACAGCCAAGTCAGGGGATTGTCAGGATGATTATCAGCCATTTCGTGGGCCAGACGGAACAGAGTATTTGTTGCCCCCAGTTGGTACAAACACGATACATAATGAGGAATTGCGTCTAAGTTATTTGAATCCAAGTCCATTATTTGTTTACAGATGCTTAGGCATTGCGCATAGCGGCCCTGAACAAACAGTCTCCGAACAGAAGCCAGCAATACGTCGGGGTTATTAGCCAGAGCATACTGCTCCTTGAGCAAAGTTTCAGAATCCTTGAAAATCGATGGATCTAGGTAAGCTGATAGCTTTGTCTTGTACAATGCTTGAATCATATCCGCGAGGTCGGCGTCTCCGCAGATTGAAAAGTCCAGAGAAGAGAAGAAAGCGAGTTGGTCGGTTGGAGTTAGTAAGTGATTGTCTACGAGTTGAGCGAATGCCTCGTAACACCGAGGATCAATTTTACAAGCTAGCTGATAAGATTCCTTAGCTTGGTCATACTTATTCTGATATGAATATATTTGTCCGCGAAGACACACTAAGGAAGAGGCGATTGACTGTTGCGAGGAGGGGGAGATCGACGAAGATGACGAAACAGACGAAGACCCAGACGGAATAAATGAAGAAGAGTCCTTTGTAGTAGTTCTTTGCAACTTTAGGGTCGAAGCAGTTAATTTAGAAGAAGCCGATGAAGGGGAAGACGTAGTCAGTGACGAAGAGGAAGATGGTTTACATGGCCTAGAGGGTTTAAGCGGCAATTTTGACGATGCGGCCGAAGGCTGGATCGAGGAAGAGCTGGTAGTCGCAGTGTCGGCAACACTATCGATTACTTCCAACGCTTCATCTAGCTTAAGCAGTTTAAATAATGCTTGTGCTAAAAGTAGTTTACAATTTGGCGCGTCGTGATCCTGCAGTAACTCACAGGTTTTTGCATAATTTGCGTCTAAATAGAACACATGAGCTAACCAGAAAGCGTCAATTGAATCATTTGTTAGAGCAAATATTTTGTCGGCGACGAATTGGGCCGTTTTATATTGGTGTTGGCATATTGCCTCTTGTCTCCATTGTCTTAAATGATCAACTTGCGTTGGAGGCATTGAATCGAGACGGCAAAGGTTATATATATATGTAAGCTAGTCATAAAAATATGGTCAAAAGTAGGGTACGGCTGCGCTGCAGATGGATGTGGGCAAAACGGAAAAAGAAATGAATTTACGTAGGATCTAACGCGAGAATTGTTGTACGCGACTAGCAGAGATAAAGAATAATAGTATAAGAGAAACCTGGCTAATTATTATCTACTTTCCTGATTTTCCTTGACAAACCGAGCGAAAAGCGTAAAGTTACCCAAATTGGCAATCAAGATAAAATGTGGGTGCCTGGTGGAAAAGATAAAGTTTTGATATCATCACTGTCTGCAAAATGACATCTTCGGTGAAGAAGAAAAACCAGATCCGGAGAAACAAACGAGAAAAGAAGAAGAAGCGACAGGAGGAGACACAGCTGGAAAGGGAGTTGAGAGAAGATTTGATGAAGCAGGCTGCGCTAGGCAATCACGGGCATGCTAGTGATTCAAGTGACATTATCATTAAGGACATAACCGATACTGCGGATACGAACAATGAAGAAAATAATGAAACAAATCCGCTTCGACCTGCTAAACGGAAATTCAAGCGGAAACACTTGCTGCCGCCGGAATTTCAGGTGCATCACCAACATTTGCGAACGGCCGTGGAAATCGGAGACGTACGAGATCTAGTGCTGTGGATACTTGCCGAGGAGAGCGAGGGACCTCCGGCGCCTAACTGGATCAGTGTACGCAACCATTGGGCGATCACACGGATGGTGGTTTTGCATATACCTGGGTTACCGGTAGACCAATTTCTAAGAACTAGCGCAGGCACTGTGAGCCAAGTATCACCTGTAGAATTTTGTGACAGCAATTTAGAGTTTTTTGATAACCATTTCAACTATGCGTGGCCTGTCAAGCTTGAAGGAAAACAAGACCATGTGGTGCCAGTGACTGTGACGTTTTCGCAAGTGCCATTTAACAAACGAGAAATGAAACAGTACCAGATGGAGAAGCAACAGTTTAACCGGAAATTAGGGGAAAGAGCGGCGAGCGGGCCATATGTGCTGGAGTACGAGGATTTACTAATGAGCGAGCGGGATATGAAAGAGCATCGATACCCAGTGAAGGGCGATGGTGGAATGAGCGATCATGACCTGGAGGATTGCGCGAAAGAATGGGTCGATACTACGGCCAAAAATTCCGAAACGACATACCCGCGCAAAATCTATGGGCTTGACTGCGAGATGTGCGAAACCATACAAGGACTAGAACTGACGCGAGTGAGTGTTATTAATGAGGACGGCGAAATGATTCTTGACGAGTTAGTTAAACCAGTCAACGCTATTACTAATTATGTGAGCATGTTTTCTGGTATCACCGCGGAGCTATTAGATCCTGTAACTACGCGGATTGGAGACGTACAGCGACAGCTACTAGACCTTTTTGACCGGCGAGACATACTTGTAGGGCACTCATTAGAAAACGATTTAATCGCGCTAAAATTAAGACATCCGAGGGTGATTGACAGCGCTGTCATATACGAGCATCCGGCAGGCATGCATCTCAAGCCGTCGTTAAAGTGGCTGACGGAAAAGTATCTTGATAGAAAGATTCAGACAAGCACTAAGGGGCATGATCCCACAGAGGATGCCAGGGCAAGTCTCGATCTAGTTAAAGAAAAGATGCGGCATGGAATCGAGTTTGGAAGTGCAAAGAAACGCACGAATCACTTATTCAAAAAGTTAATGGAGAACGCGAAGCCGAGGCGAGCGGCAGTAGTTGACTATGGCGTGCCGTATTGGCATAATGAATATGCGCAATCTGTGATTAGTTGCACGGATGATGATGAGATTGTCAAAAACACTTTGGCCATGAGCAAGACGCATGAGTTTGTTTGGGCTAGGTTAAAAGGATTAGAGAATAGCATGATAGAGGAGAACCGCGATGCGGAGACCAGAGAAGGAAAGCCAGAGCCGGCCAGTGACAAGGAACTGGTCGAATTCGGTGAAACTACGACACCCACAGAAAACAATACCAAACCTGCAGAAAATACGATCGTCGCGGGAAAAGATACTGGCGATACAACTACATCTATAGAAAAAAGCCTTCAACTAGCTTCTCTTAACACGCGCCTCAATACCCTTTATGGTCAACTAGAACCGAACACTGCAGTGATAATCCTCAGTGGAACAGGGGACACGAGCGAAATGTATCGACTGAAAAAATTGCGGCGACAATTCCAAGCTGAATACGCAACCAAAAATTGGAAAGATACTGTGCAGTGGAGTCAAGTTGAGAGTGAGGCCTTAAAAGAGGCAGCGAGAAAGGCTAGATTGGGAGTCGGATTTTTTACAATTAAAACAACAGACATTAATGACCATGATATAAAGAACGACAACAGCATTAAACGCACGATAGACAGATACGAAGAGGAATCTGAAGATGATGAGACTGAACATACAGCTAAACGGAGCAGGGGAGAAAGTCCTGCGGAATGATGTAGTATTTTTTTATATATTAATTTTTGTACTAGTTAGAGTCAGTAGGCTGATCAGGCATTTCTACGTCGACGCTAGCGTCAGCAGATTGTTCATCGGAGACAGGAAGTTTTCCTTCTGTGGTCTCATGGGCGGCTTCGCTAGGTTCTTGGCGGGTTTCAGTTTCTTGGAGATCTTTTGTAGCCTCTTGCACATCCTTTGTGATTTCTTCGGCACTTTCAGTAGCCTCTTGGGCATTTTCGCTATTGGCTTGGGTACTTTCGGTACCGGCTTGGGCGTTTTCCGTAGTCTCGTGGGCATTTTCCGAACTAGCTTGAACGTTTTCGGTAGCTGCCTGCGCATTTCCAGCCGTATACTGGGCACTATCGGCAGTCAGTTGGGCACCGTCGGTGGCCCCTTGGGCTTTGTCGGTCGTGTCGTCAGCCATCTCGACGTCCTTAGTTTCGTGATCTTCCTCTTTTTGCTTTTCATCTTCCTCCTTCTCTACGGGCTCTTGTACTGGCACTTCTTGGTCTAGTGGTTGCTGCGCTTCTTCTGATGGCTGAGCTTGTGGTTTCTCTTCGCTTGGAAGAGATTCTGGTTGTTGGTCAACATTAACTTCTTTGACTGGCTCCTCTTTTTTCTTCTGCTCATCAGTAACCCTACTATAACTCGAAGCGATACCTGGAATAACTTCACCACCTACGGCACCTCTGATGTCGGCGGCCGTCAAATCATTTGGATTTTGCTGAGTGCTGATTGCCGACTTTTTAATAACGGTAAACTGATCTATGTCAAGTAAATCGCTCTCATCACAATCCCGAATAAATAGGTCATCAAGTTCTCCATGTGATACCCACATTCTTACATTAAAAGACAAAGTATTTGAAGACTTCTCAGAATCTTGAGTTGTGCCATTTTGTTGACTGAGCTGTTGCTGCTGTTGGGATTGTTGTTGATTGGACTGATTATTGGAGACTGTAGGGGTTACCCATTCTTTGTTCCAGTGGATGATTTTGTCATCGATATCGTTGACATACGTTGTCTGCTGTCTCGTAGACTGCCTATAGAAGGATCTTCGTGACATATAGATAAAGTTAGGAGACGCGTAAGGAAGCTTGTGACAGAAATACCGAATACAATCAGTAGCTAGAGAGAACCATCAAATAAAACGAAACGAAAAAAAAAAAAAAAAAAAAAAAGAAAAAACAAGAAAGCAAGATTTAAAAAAAGCCAACACCCAACAGGTAACCTCTAAATTCATCTTACAATATATACTTAAAGTCTCTGGACGTGATGATCAAATAATTCTCTTGCACGAACCCATACAGGAGCAGTAGCTCTGTTGGGAAGTTGCAGCAATGAAGGCAACAAATCTTCACTGTATGCCTCGCTAGCTTCCCGAGGTAGTAAAGTTGGTAAGTGATCAATTGAAATGACTGTTAATCTGGGACCCTTAGTAGTCTCAACTTCAACAGTTGGCTCCTCAAAAGTTGTAGCGACTGTATACACGGGAATAGGATTAAAAGGGTTGGTTGTGTCAGCACTGACGTCAACAATGACTTGTAATCTTCGCTTTTCAGTATTTAAGGTATCCAAAGTAACAAAAGGAGGAATTTGTTTCGATAAATAGATGCAGTTGATAAAGATGTCAACGTCTTCAACAATTTCGCGGAATGGGCCACCCTTTGCAGTCTCCGCCATATCCCACTTGATAATGTTCTCCTCAGGAAGTCCAACTTTACGTAACAAGTCGCAAGCTCCAGTACCACAGCGGCCAAGAGCTCCAATAACAAGAGCCTTGGGAACTTTGCCGGTCTTTTCAATATCGGCCTTGACAGCAGCTACAAGTTCCTTCTCGTATGGATAAGGCTTAATAACTCCAAGGCTACCAGAAGAGGCGGTAGGGTGAGATTGTTGGAAAGCCCAAGCTTGGACACCGAGGGCGGCACCGGCGAAACCTGCATGGTAGCCGAATGCGGCGACACGACGGCCGGAGTCGTCAGTCAAGAATTCCAAGTCATAGAGGGTACCCTTACCGGCAGGGAATCTTGATAGAACGTCCTTCCAGCCTCCTTGATCTTTGTAGCAATGGGCAAATTGGATATGTTCGTGGACCAAAGGGAAAGTTTCCTCGGGCAATTCCTTCAAACCGAGGATAATTCTGTCATTTGGAGCGGTTTTCCAGGATCCTTCCTCGACTAAAGTCACGCCAGTGCCTTCGAATTCTGAATCGTCAAAGATACGCTGCTTGCTCTTTTCGACGTAAACCTTGAACCCAGCGTCTACTAACTTTTTGGCAGTAGTTGGGGTCAACGCTGATCGGTGCTCTAAAGGCTTAGATTCAGCTCTAAGGTGAACAATTGTAGGACTAGTTGCAGAAGACATTGGATGGAGTTAACGACGGAGATGAGTCTGAAATATTTTACTTATATATATAGGTAATAACCTTAAGTCTGACTCATTGGGTAGGGGCAAGTAGGCGTGGTGACGGATGTCGAAGGAGCGGACGGACATTGGAAGCAAGAAAAGAGTCATATTACGGATATAACGGAGAAGAAGAAGAGAAAGATAGCAACCCTTTTTATGTTCAGTTATATTCAGCTGTGTTGTTGAAGGGACATCGTATGAGTATATGACTTGATACTGTTCGAGCCGGCTGCACGTGATATTCACGTGATGTAGGCTTCATTTATTAATTGTTTTTGTTTTTAAAAAAACCTCAGTTTTTAATGATCCAGCGGACTTCTGCGCGCACCAAAAAGCTTAAATTGATACCCCCTAGATGACAACAACAGCTGATAGCCGACCGCTTCACAAGGTAGCGCTTATAACAGGAGCTAATGGATATTTAGGCACCGCCATTGCCAAGAGGCTAATTGATGATACAGATGAAAATATTCGACTAACTATTATTGTCAGCAGCAGGAAATTTCCGGGGATTAAAACGGTTGTTGCAGTGCTGAAAAATTATGTACAGACACATTACAGTAGACGGAAAGAACTTGTTGAGTTCGATTATGTATTATTTGACCAGACAAGCAAAGTGTCGATGTTGGCATGTGCACAAGATATTGTAAAACGATATAAGCATGTGGACTACATTTTTTTCAATGCATGTCATTCTCAATTTATGGGTCTTGATTATGTACAGGCAGCCAAGGATTTTATCAAATCGCCCATACTAGCGTTTACAACTGGGACATTTAAGATGCAAAAGATCTGTGGCCGGTCAATTGATGGTTTAGCCGACGTTTTTCAGGCCAATGTCGTATCGCCATGGTTTCTAATAAATGAGCTGAAATCAGCACTAAGTAATGGAGGTCGGATAATTTGGATTTCGTCATGTATCTCATTGCCAGAATATCTTGACGAAAATGATTTAGGGTTGGACACCAACGAAAAGTCATATGAAGCGTCAAAATACGAGATTGAGTTATTACACCAAAGAACGTACCAACAACTTTATGAGGAAAATGGGATTCAGAGCTGGCTCATTCATCCCGGAGTATTCAAGAGTACAACATTTGTACCGACATTAAATATATTTGCATATATTGGTATGCTGATGATGTTTTATATTTGTCGGTGGTTCGGTAGTCCGTATCACTGTATTTATCCAGAGGTTGCTGCCAGTGCGCCAATTTGGACCGCTTTAGAAGCTAGTCCCGACAAGGATGATTTGGGTCTTAAATATGGATCGGGAACTGATAGACTGGGCCGGCCACTGGTGACCAAAGAGAAAGTAGTTGGATCTCAGCAACTACAAGACAAGCTGTATGAGCATGTTGAGACTATTCGACGCGAGTGGAAGAAAGATCTGGCCAACCAAATTGTAGAAAGGCATTTGTATTAGATAGTATTTAGTTCAATTTAATTTTTTTATTTTTCTTAGAAACGGAAGGCCAGCCCCGATTGAGGTTATTTTGAGGCTATAATCATCTGAACGTGGGGAGCCGTGGGGCTAACAATTCGTAACGTGGTAGGGGGTCAACAATTCGCAATGTGGTAGGGGCCGACAAGGACCCGTATGCAAGAGCAAACATGTGGCAATGTATGCATAACCAATGTAAGGCAGGATTTCTTTTGCAGTATCTCTATCCGCAAAAATGTCCGTGCAGATAATTTAGACTATCAGAATTGCTTTTTGGTCCTAGAATTGGGTGGGCGGGAAGTATTTATAAGTTGACCTAGTGCTGATGTATTCCTGAATGATTGTTCAGGAATGGACAGATTTGAGACGGATAAAGTGATGTGTCATTATATTTAATCAAATTTTTTTTTTTTTTTTTTTAGTTTTTTAATTTTCAAAGAGAAATGAAGGAAAATTGAGAAAAGGAAAATTAAAAGCGGAAAAAAGTAAATAAACAAAAGAAAAAAAAAAAAGAAAACCAAATAAAAAGTGGGTAAGCAGTTGACAGCGCATAGCAAAATAGGAAACTATTACATGTTTACCTAATAGGGAAGCTGCGGAAGTGTACTTCGTTTCGTACATCACGTGGGGGGGGGGGGGGGCCACCAATTTTCATGCAGCAAACTTTGGTTACGGTTCCAACAGTACGGTAACTAGTTTGCCTAAGGGGGAAAAGCTAAAACGGTTCGGGAAATAGAAAAACATGTGCTTAATTGGTGCATATGAGAGACAGCAAAAGAATGGCCGAGCAAGGAAAAAGCGAAAATGGAGGAAGGCAAAAGGAAGCGCAAAAAAAGTTAGAAAAAAAAAGTGGGTCACAATAATAAGCAACTTTTGCTTTTCAAAAAAAGAAAACATTTATTAATTAGATCTTGGGTCCTTTTGTTGCTATAACATACTCACTTGACTTTTGACCGCGTTCGGAGGCATTATCAGTCAGTTTAACGGTTCTGCATTAAATGAGACACAAAATATGATAAAAAGAATAAAGAAAATAAACAGAATCACCTAAGCTAGTTAATGGTCTCACAGAAGATGCGATTGGTCACAATCCCATGCAGATCGTTAACGCCCGGTGCGCATTGATTAACGGCCTTTTCCTGCCAAGAAGTTTACCCCTCCCACAAATTGGGGAAACATGCATTAGATCAAAAAATAACTCATCATAACTTAAATATGACGAGGTTCAAGCATATTAATGATAACTCTCCTTATATTTCATTTACACTCTTTTCTTTCATAATTGTTTTTCTTTTTCTTATTTTCCTCCTGTAAATTGAGCTGGTAAGTTAATTTATTTCCCTGAGTTCTTTTGATGCTTTGGTATTCCCGATTACCAGAGGAGGATTGTATAGCATTGTCTAAACTGAACGGTGGACGATTAAAGCTTCTAATAGAATCTGGTGTGTCCATGCCACAAAACCACGAACCAATAGGTGATGACCAAAAGGCTATTGAAAAAGATCAGACGGCCAAGGCAAATGAAAAAAATAGTAGTTATCAGAATGCATTTACAGAATATTCGCAGGCTGTTGATCCTGTTGCCTATTTAAGGCGATTTCTAGAGAGGCGTGTTGCAAAGAAAGAATGGCAGAGATTGCGGGACAAAGAGGCGAGGGCAATGTTACAAAAACGATTTTGTGACAAATACAATACAAATATGACGGACGTTTATTTCCCAAGTTTGGTTAATATGATTAACAATCTCTCTGCCGGATTTGATGAAGAAATTATTGCTAGTCTTGAAGGAACCCAGTTACAAAAGAAATCTTATAATATTCCCGGTATGGATTATGTGATGATCAAAGGGGATCAGGAAGAAGTATTTCAGTGTAACCCAAATATTACCACTCCGGCCGAATATGACATATCGGATGATGAGGCAAACATGAATATCCCTCCTAAAATGAGGTTTAAACGTGGCGTATGCAAACCGGGAAAAGAATCTCAGAATCGCGCGGACAGACCTGATAGAAGTGGGATGCTCGTTGACAACGCTGTGCCCACAAAGAACTGTTTTGATTTTCTGTTGAACGATGATGAAGCTGAGCCAATTAGGGTACACATTACCCCGGGAAGGTCAACTGCCATACTTGGCTCAGAAGTTGAACGACATGGAACACAGAAAGCCAACTCTTACGATAGTTCCAGTACGGGCAATCACGGCGCTTCCAAAAAAGTGGTTCATTTCAATGACTCAACAAGCCATGCCGAGTTTGATATTCAATCCCAACGATTAGAAACCAATATTGGAAGGAAATCAAAATCACTTTTTCAGAACCTAAAAAAGACAGCTGTTAAAAAGCCTCTTAAGACGATTTTAAAACTACCAAAACCGAAACGACGATCATCATCTATTTCATCATCGCATTCATCCTCATTTTCCTTATTCTCTTCGTCAGCGGCTTCATCATCAACAGCATCTTCTTTGCCGTCCTCATCCGGAGCCAAGTGTCCAGTTTCTCACAAGGCTAACATGGACCGACTAATTCTTTATACGGGCGACCCGCAAATTGTAGATCAGCAGCTGCAAGTCAAATTCTATGATAAAATGTACGAAGCTCCGACGGTTCCCTTAGAGTCCCCGTATGCCTCATCACAGAGCCAGCTTTCACACATGGAACAAAGTTCTTCTATTTTATATACTCCACAACATGTAGTGCAAAATAATCTGCAACATGCTCCACACTATGTTTCGCAATGTGGTTCGGAACATGCTCCTCAGTATGCTCCCCAGTACCATCCACAAGAATATATCTACGTACCCCGCCATCTATCACCACAATATACAGCACACCAGCCTCACGATTATATGACCTACGAGGTATGTCGGCCGGATCTTGCCAGTCAACGGCCGCGTTATATATCACAGTACGTACCAGCCCTGTTGCCGTATCGAGGACCGGAATCTCATCCGCAAGAGACACTGTCGTACCTACTTTCAAATTAATCAAGCTAACTAAAAACAATAATGTAATCAGACAAGTAATAAAATATATTAAATCATTTCTCCATAAAATACCGCACACTCACTTTCTTTCTTTTCTCTCATTTTTTTGTTGCACTTATCATCTTTGCATACCAGTCAACCCGCGTACACTAAACGGCGATTCGTAATCACAAATTAAGCGCCATGAGTGATGCGACAAACGTGTAAATAAGTCTGGATCGGAGCTCGTTGATGTCTTCTGGTACGATCCAGATAAGCGCACCCATTTTTCGGGCAATTGAGATGGCCAACTTAGCATTGGCGTAGCTGTCGTTCGACACAAGGTCGTAGTCGACGTAGCCGGGCTTGAGCCCGTGCAATACGTCCAAGAGAAATATCCCATCGGCAATAGCAGGATCTTTAAAGCTGCGCACCCTTACGTGTCGGCCACCTTCCTTATCGGCTAATCGTTGAGCCCATTGGAAGATTTCAGCATCGGTGATCTCCTTACCGCCATGCTGAGAAGATAATGATTTAATAGTCAATACAATATTGCGCCGCATAAGCTGCCATACTAGTCCCAAGGTCAGTGTTCGCTGACCGTCAGTAATATCTGCGCCCTCAATACCGACCAAGGAGAATTTGTTAGCTTTACCAAGCTCCACAGCATAGTTTGTGTTCTCCACAGCTTTGAATCGCGACAGTTCAGATCCGTCTTTAGGTCGCTGGTTCACGTATCGCTTATTTACAGAGCCAGGAATGACTTTCTCATACGCCTGCAAAAGGACTGTGCCGTCTTTGAGATCTTCAAATAAGGAAATGACTGGAGGATCAACATCCAAGCTATTCAGCCATAAAGTAAATACTCTTGCTTCGCGTTCACCTTCGGCGTCAAATTCTTCGACTTGAATCTTTTCCTCTTCAGTGACTGGCTCCAAGCCAGGACAAGTATTGAACAAATGAGCAACAAATGCTAAGTTCAATCGTGGGTTACCGGCTACAAGAGCAGTAGGAGTCAAATATTTACGGCAACCTAATTTATCCGCGTTAGTCAATATCTGCTCAGCACGTTGGAGCAAATCCCGCGTATGGAGTGGATCACGCGAGCACAGGTCAGGAGCTAGTTGATTCAGCAAGACTGTGTAATTTTCTCCATCTCTGACATCGGTGCTAAAATTGGATACTCTTCTATTCCATTTAGCCGCCGCCAAATGGAAATTGAACCAACGAAGCAAGATCTGTTCTGGTGGTAATCTTAAAAATTGTTCCAAAGTTTCGTCGTCTTCCAATAGACGGTACAGCTCGGGGTGTAATTTGATGTCAATTTTAGCCAAGAGACCACGGCGGATAATTTGCCAGATCAGTCCTAAGATCAGGTGCTCACGACCGTCAATAATATCTTCAGCATGAACATTGACTACGACACATCCGATTGCCTTTGCAGAGTTAATTACTATATTGGCGTTTTCTGACATGTGGAAATTGTTCAGTTTCTTGCCGCCTTTTGGCGTGTTCAAGACACGCGTGTCGATGGTGTCAGGAACCGAGTCATTAATAAGCTTGGATAATACTAGACCGTCTCGGCATTCATCAAAGATCTGGAAAGTATCAGTTGGGAATGGTAATCGGGAACCGATATCGGGATCACCTGCTAAAACTGAATTGATATGTCTTGTAAACTCTGTTCGCTCTTCTTCGTTAATGGTGTGCGTAACACCAGACGTCGATCCACTAACTACAATTCTACTTCCACTAAGACCTCTCGCACGCCCAGTGGTTTCAGGAGATACAGGAACAGGACCGCCAACACCGGTGCCTGCAGCCCCACGTGGACTGC
Organism: Crinitomyces ghanaensis; assembly: GCA_030581755.1. Taxonomy (NCBI): domain Eukaryota; kingdom Fungi; phylum Ascomycota; class Dipodascomycetes; order Dipodascales; family Trichomonascaceae; genus Crinitomyces; species Crinitomyces ghanaensis. The sequence goes on from JAKTVX010000024.1 coordinate 113,740, forward strand.
TGGGCACACCTAATCTCGATGTCTTAGAAGGAAACGAAGACTCATTCTTCGTCTCTTTAAGCTTAGCGACCAATTCCACATAATCATCTAATTCGACCCTTCCTGAAGCATCGACGTTGACGTGCTTCAAAGTATTTCTGATTTCATCGTATGTTCCTCTTCCAGAATCGGTCAACCCCTTAATTGCGGTCTGTTTATCAACGTATCCATTACCGTCAATATCCAATGCTCTTGTTAGCAATTATTTATTTTTGAAATGATGCTACTACGAGTGCTTTAGTGCTCTTATGCTCCAAGTTTTATATATACTTACTGGAATTGATCGACAAGACCAAACACGTCTTCCTGAGATAGGGTGGGAAATCGTTTCTCGTTAGTTCAAAATTGATATCAGAGTTAGCCAAACAATCAATCGTCGACTTACCTGCAGTTTTAGTACGTTCATGTTTTGTTATCTGAATTGAGTTGTGGTTACAGTTGGCTTCGTCAATAGACATATAAATATATGGTTGGAACCCGCTGGTGGTTGGGAGTGCGGTTGCTTACGTAACCGATTAAGTCCGGAGCTACCGCCGCGACATCCGGGTGAAGGTCATAAAATGAGGCAGTGGGAGGGCTGAGCTAGGCAAACAAGGAAAAAAAGAAAAAAAAGAAAAATCTTGGCAACAAGTTTAATAGCAGTTGAAAGTGCATTGCAGTTTTGTATATGCATGTACGTATGTAATGAAGAGTTTAACATGCCACGGGAGCGGATACAATGCACTGTTTCCGAGTTGTGTAACCCAAAGCGATTTTCTGAAAATATAAACTGGTTTTATCGACAACATATTTCTCTTTTCTGCCCCTTATTCTTTTTTCTTTCTCCTTGTTCAAAATGTTCAGAGTATGCTGTCAGTGCCAGATGGTGTGGACTGGGAACACAGATAGTTCGTATTCCGATTACGGCAATTTGCAAATATTTATGAAAATGGTATACTCAACAGAACCGAAATGCGAGTCATCAAACTTTCTAGGCTCTTTATGTAGCGATAAGTCTGATGAACAATACTTGGTTGGAGTTTGTCTTAATTGTGAAGTAATGTAGAACCGATTATGCCTCCATCCATAATATCTCTTAAAGAACTGAATTTGTGAAGAAGAAACCAACCTCTGCATAATAAGGCCTTCAGCCAATATGAGCAACGCAAAATATAACGGTTACTGGAATGGGAATGGCAACTTGCCGGAAGAAAGTGACCACCTCCCCGGCGAATATGAAGAAAGACCCGAAGAAGGGACTGTCTGCAAAAGATTGCCCCGTGACCTTTTAAATAACCTTCAAACAAGTGGTTCAAAGGACGTACCCTCAGAGGACGAACTTGAGTTTCTTTCAGGAATTGGGAATCTTCGGATCAATGCCAAGCTAAAATATGAGTTGCTTGAACGAAATCAGACGCAATATGATCATCAATTCAGTGAACTTAGAAAATCGTTGGAAATAAGCTCAAGGCAAATTGAGCAGCGAATTCAAAATAAAATCAAGAAGTTATAAACAAACAAACATACAAACAAACAAATAAATTGGCATTAATTAATTAATTAATCAATAAATAAATATTACATAGTTAGTTGTCACTGCCAAAAGCTGGACTATTCAGGACTTGAGATATGCTGATTCTATCCTCCACGTTTTTACAGAGACATGATTCGATCAAGCGGGCCATGTCCGGACCTGTATTCTGTTCTAAACCTTCTTGATCATATTTCGCATCAAGAATCTGCTGACGAAGCCGTGGTAAAAATGAGTGATGCCATGGTAATTTGTTCATAAATAATGCAAAACAAACCACTCCATATGCCCAAATATCCACTGACGGGTCGATTATTGGCTCATCAGACACTAGTAACTGGGGCGACGCATATGGCAATGAACCGAAATTCTGGGTAGATGAAGGACTATTAAATGGGGAATTCTCAATACCGCGAGTTGGGGTATTAGCACCACTATTGAATATAGCACCACCTCCACCAGCCGAACCTGAATGAAGATGTGCGTGTGAAGACCCCAGCCGAAGCGCATGATGTTGATTAAAAATCGACGAAGTATCTGACGGGCCAATTACTACATGAGATGAGCTTGAAGCAGTGGTAGAAGAAGAAGAAGAAGGCGACTGGCCAAAATATTCGCTCAGGCCAAAGTCACATAACAAAACTTTTTTCTCTCCATAACCGACATCTTCAAGCAAACAATTCTCGAGCTTGACATCGCGATGAACAATCTTCTTATCCAGGTGCAAATATTCTAATGCGCTTGCCAGTTGGTACGCATACTTCTTTCGCGTGCAAATCTCTTCGGGGGTATTGACTGTATATGCATTCGCGTCAGAATTTGCATCTGCAAATCCGTTTGAATTCGAGATACTATTGTGATGTGACCGAGACGTACGCACTAAATCAAATAGTGTTCCGCCAGTAATCTTATCGGTAAAACAGTACACAGCTCTATCATTATCTTCTACCGACAGCAATTTCAAGATATGAGGATGATCTAGTTGCTGCCACATGGCAACTTCATGGTTGAATTCTTTTTGAATTTGCTGAAGCATCTCGGCAGATGATTTCGGGTTCCATTTTAGAACTATTTTCACTGCTCGGATCACCTGCTCGTCTCCAATAGTCTTACGGGCCTCCTTAATTTGACTAAACCCGCCGTAACCTATGGTTTTACCTAAATGATATCCGCCGACAAAGTCTCCAAAATCTGGGTCTCCGAATCCTGAGAATCCTCCTGACGTTGTATCAGTGGAGCTTAAGCTACCAAATCGACTCAAAAACTGGAACGCCGGAGATTCAGCCTGTTGACATATTGTCGCATTAATTTGACTGGGACTAGCGGCTCCGCCAAATGATCTACTAGATCGATTAGAAGGGGCTCCCTGAGAAAAGCTTCTGGTTAAGCTGGCCATATTTTCATCAATATTGGTCAATGCAGGGTACATAGTGGCTGCGCGCTCTTTAATTCGTTTTGAAAATGGAATATTTCTTGGAGAACTGGGGGCATGAGGGGAATTCACGCCATTGTTACTAACACTTTTATGATGATGCTCCTCCGAAAATGATCCCGACAACGATACCGGAGCGCTTCGGAGACTCTGTTGCTGGATGGCTTTGCGCAGTTTCCGCCGCGCAGAGAAAGGAAGCTGTTTCCAGTCAAAGTCGGGCGAGATTAGCGAAAACTCGTCGGGCAAATACTGATCGGAACCCATAGATGACAATGTCGTGTCTACATGCAGTCGGGGTGATGAAGGCGATCTGTAAGAGCCTGAACGGACGCCACCGCTAACTGAGTGCCTCTTGGGTACCGGTACTGGTACCGACACTGGGCCGGTGCCAGGTGGACGGGCCGATGAATGGCTGCAATGACGAGAGGTAGCGGCGGCACCCGATGACGACGACGGAGAAGACGACGATGGAGATGATGCAGAGGACGGTGACGATGCTGTGGATACTATATCGCCTGGCATATTATGCAGCCCGCCATGCTCTCTCAAGCGTCTAAGATGTGAAGACGGCGAGGATGTCGTTGAAATGGTGACAGAGGAATTCTCTTTTGTTATCGGGTCGGGAAGTAATTCTGCACCTATATCGTCATAACCGTGTAAAGAGTATAATGTAGATCGTGCATTAGGTGGCGGACTTGTTGAGGTTATATTAGTAGACTCAGTTGAAATGGGAGTCGTCTTACATGTTGCCTCAGAAGGTCTGGCTAAATATGGAGCCAATGGAGGTGGATCATTAAAACCTGCCATCTGGTTAGTATAAGCAATAAATTAAAAAACAAAAGAAAGGAACATTCTATGCAAAGACTTATACACGCCTTGCTTGCACATCATCGACCAGACCTATATGCTAATGCACTTATGACTCATGAAAATTTTTGTGGGCGTCCGAATTGTATGTAGCTTGCGACAGAACCGATTTGCTACAACAAAATATGATCGCTCGTCATAAGGCAACAAGCCAATGGCAAAGATATTTCCGTAATTTACATTGCGGGTCCACTTACCTGTATGTGAGAGCATGTAACAAATCAATAAGTTTGATTGCAGGATTAACAGAGAGATGGGTCAAATGTGGGGTAGGGTTAGGGGTGAAGAGGGGGAACAGGGAAGAAAGGGTAATAAAAGAAAGAGATTTTTGAGGGAAAAAAAAAACAAAAATGCCTAACAGTAACGCAGTCCTTAAGACGTAAAGTTAAAGAGTTTAGGTCTTGAACTAAGCTGAGGAGAGTTAGTACGGCGCGGCTTTGACCCCCGAAACCCGGAGAAACAAAAAAAGAAAAAAGCAATAACTAGCTTAATTGTTCAGATAGAGTTGGTCGCACGTCTCCGGAGACGGCGCCGCTGCCGCCTGCAAAAGCAAGAGAAAACAAAAAGAAAAAGGAAGGAGAACATTAGAAGGCTGAAAAGATGATGCAGCAGCATGACAATGGTGAGCGAAATTGGCCACAATTTAGCATTAATGCAAAAGAACGTAAGGTTCTTCATTGTATTGATGAAATAAAGTAACAATAAATAATATAAACTCACAGCCTGAATAGGATATTGGGGTCTTTAGACAGACCAACCAGATCATGTATACTAATCTTTTCTCAGTGACACAATGTGCGTGGCATGCTGTGACAGTACTAGCTAGCACTGGTGCGACTTGGGAAGTTGGACGTTTTGTTTATTTTTAGAGCTTACGTCATTTCAGGGGCAGGTTACTGGATTTGTCCACCCGGTGAAACAAATTGTGTAAAAGTCAAACTCAGATTTGAAAAAAAAAAAAAATTGCAGACACGAGATAAATTTACGAGGCAGAAAAGTAAAAGAGAGACAATAGAGAATTATATTTTAAAGAAAGACAACGAAAAAAGCAAAACGTACTATCAAGGTTAATCTATGATAATTGAAAATTCTAATACCATCAATTAATCGCCGCCGCATTTATAACTACCAACGCATAGGGCCCCCTGTGGTGACCCAATTTGGAATTTTGGCCCTATATCAATAGACAGCTAACACGCAGCACCACCGCATACATATCCTACACCGCAGGCCATCGACTAACGAAAACAACAAAATACACAGTGGTACCCCTGCATATTTAGATGAAGGATGGAGAATTAACAGTAGACTAAAGGGAGGGAAAAAAAAATAATCAGCACGGAAAGGATCATTTATTTTTTTTTTTCTTTTGATTGCTTGCTCAATTGTCTGTTTTGTTTTTTTGTCAATTACAACCGGCCTAGGTTTTTCTGTCATTTTTCGCTAAAACTGATCTACCGTTTCTCAGCAGTAGGGTACATTGTAGCGGTGAGTGTGTGTCATTACACCATCTACCCGCGCCCACTCAAGGAGTCACAAGATTATCAAAAAGTTTGCTTCAAAATATTGAGAGGAATTTGAACCACATACGCAGCAAGGCAACAACAACAAGAACAACAACAGTAGCACCGTCACCGCTGCTCCGCTCCCGCACATAACTGCGCACCGATCTAGTTTCCACTATGGAAGAGGACGATTATGATGATGCACTGTCATCATCGCCATCGATTCATGAAAATGAAATTGATTTCCAATATGTCTATGCACTACGGACTTTCACAGCTACAGAACAGGGTCAAGCTAGTGCGACAAAAGGGGATGCCATGGTACTGCTAAATGATTCTAATTCATATTGGTGGCTTGTAAGAGTAGTTAAAGACGCCAGCGTGGGATTCCTGCCTGCTGAGCATGTTGAGACTCCTACAGAAAGATTAGCCCGATTGAACAAGCACCGTAACGAATCATTATGTGCGCAACAGTCAACCCCTGCGTCGTCGTTGTCGGCAAGCAGCGGGCTGAATCCGACCACGCCTACTTCTGCACAGGCACTGTCACCACTTGCACGCATGTTTGGACGTAGCAAGACGCCGACTACACCGACGACGCCGACAGGTAAGACAAGCGCAAGAAATGTCAAATTCAATGATGAAATAACCTGTGTCAGCGCGTCCGAATATGAATATTCTGATGAAGAAGAAGACGGCGAAGACGACGATGACCATAGCGACGAGGAGGACTTAGTGGAACACGAAGGAGATGGTGCAAGTGGTCACGATAACGGCGGAACAAAGCCAGATCTACTGCAAAGGGAACCGCCAGAGGGCCAGGTACAAGTTCAAGTCCACGAGGCAGTGCAAGCCGGACATTTGCATAGTACTAACAACGATCAGAAAATCCTCATAAATGGCCCGGATATATTTGATTCGGAGGATGATCCAGGGTTTGACCACAATGACAGTGAGGACGAGGAACTGGACCAGCTTCATCATCGCCATCATCATCAAGATCCCAACAAACAAGCATATGATCCCATCAATACAAAAATTTTACCATTAAGGCTCAGTACGACTACTAACACTAGTAGCCATGCCCGGAATACGTCAGCGACTACTACAACTACAGATACAGCTACTGGTTCTCCGACTGATAGTGTGATAACTAGTAATATTCCTGCTGCTAATACTAATACTCACCATCATCACCGGCTTTCCGACGACGATTATCCTATAGACACGAGCGAGATCGGCTACGGAGATCCCGACCATATTCCAATTAAATTAGAAGCAAACGCCAGAAATAGCATTTTGGTTACCAGTTGGCGCCAGGATAAAGATAGCCCAACAATAGGTTTGCCTATTACTAACACGGTCAGTACCCCAACCACCACTAACGCTAATCGGGAGGGACCAAAACACCCTGAAAATCTGCAGACGCACAGTAATAATAATAATAATAGCAATAAAATGCCGAGACCCACAAGTGTGGTAACACCCTCGACATTTTCAGGGTCTCCCACTGGACCAATAATACCAGCATCAAGGAGTGTACCGACTACGCCAACCTCGACAAGTGCGCCCACGACGCCCACCTCGGCCAATGCACCAATCAAAAAATCTTATGAGGTGGGCAGACAAGCCAAGGGATTTAAGTCATTCATGAAAAAAGTAGGTCTCGTAGGAAACAATGGAATTGGCGGAGAGGATTTAGGTGCCATGTTGGCCGATGATGTGCCGGAAGAACTGATTCAGCCAAGTTCGTCATCATCTTCAACCAATGATCGGTTGAGTCAGCCGAACCAAGTACTACAACAGCATCAACAAGCTAGCTATGGTCGCCAGTCTATAGTATCGACAGATTCTGATTTTGACATGTTGAATCCGCCGTCAGTCAACCAGAAGAGACGATCGCTGGTTAGTGCGAAGTCATCAGTGGAGCAACTTAGAATGGAGGGACACATTCATGGACAGCCGAGCTGGCGGCCTCGAAATGAACAGCAGCCAAATCGAGAGTCGGTTTATCGAGAAGACGACGAGTCGCAGTATAGCGTGCGCGCTAGCGCTGTCGATCCTATCAGGCCTCTAAATGTACACAAGCCGGTGGCGAGATATAATCGAGGGCCCAACAATAATGCGTCACCATCGTCGCCATCTTCGGTATCTTCCCGGCGACCAAGCAGTACACGAGATCGAAACTCGGTGATTGATAACCTGACATTGAATCTTGACAACTCGCGATATCCCGCTGGAATGAGGACATCACTTGTGGGAAGAGTGGACTCGCCTCCCGTAGGACTCGCTGGCCGTCGGAAGTCTCTATACCAGTTGGGCAGTACTAAGCCGTTATTTGCTGAAGGCGGACAACGACCATATTCTGTCTCGAGTCCTGATTTGGCAGCAGCGGCAGAAGTGGAGCAGATTTTTTCAGAGGCTCGCAAGCAACGGGATACTATGTTGATGATTGATGAGGATGACGGATATGATGAATATCATCATGAACAACAAGAACAACAACATGATGATGGTGCTAGTTATCAAGGCAACAATGGAGAGCACCATGGTAACAATGGATATTTTGACTATCCAGCCGATCATAGAACAACAAATGGCCGCGGTCCGACCACGCACGAAATAACTCATTCTTCTCCTCGCGCACAGCCTTTGTATCATGAAGTATCGGTTAAACAGCCCCAAAGTGCTATAGTGGAAGGATACATTACTGACGATCAATTGTCTATTCCTAACAGTACGTTTCATAAGATTGGCGGCGGTGGTAGCGTAAGCAGCAGTGATACGCTTGCACCGGAATCACTAACATATGATGACGAGAGCCCGATATCTGAGGAGCTAATTACACCGATGTCTGCCACGCCGAATAGTGTCATCAATACCAATACCAAGGCTGGTGGTGGACCAATAATGGTGCTGACTCGCCATGATACGAATGATAGCGACAATAGCATGACTACCAAGACGCAGTATATCACAGTTCCATCGGCTAGTACGCCAATAAAAGCAGGACTGAGTTCACCGTTGGCACCTTTGAGTCGCAAGGCCTATGAATATGAGCCTCATAAGCATGAAAGACACTATGAGCAGAAGCATCAGCTAAATTTGGGACAATTGCACCCAGATATAGTGCCATTGTTTAAAGATTCGTCGGATAAGCTGGGCAGGCTTTGTAGTCGGTTGGATGCGTTGCTGAGCAATGCAATGAAATAATAAATAACTAAACTAGATTTACATAACTAATAATAATATGCTATTGATTCATTTAATAACTGAAGTAATAGTGAAAGTGCACTATAATTAATAACAAGTTAGTGCAAGTTTACCGCAGCTAAAACAAGCTCCGTATTAAAGCATTCTGGAATGCGAAACAAAATGTCCTGTGTGGCAACGAGACATTTATAAATAATATTCACTGAGATAACAGAAACAAAACAACAAAAAAAATCTCATATTCGTAATAATAAAATAATAATATTCATCTATTAATAATAAGGTAGATCAAAATAATAACGTCATCGTCGCCACCATTTTACTCTAAGGTATCAACTGGATCACAAGAACAGAACAAGTTCAAGTCTCCGTAAGTATCGTCAAGTCTTGTAACACTAGGCCAGAATTTGTTGGCTCGAACATACTCCAAAGGATATGCAGCCTGCTCTCTAGTATATGGTCTGTTCCAATCAGCTTGTAAAAGGTCTTGAGCCGAGTGAGGAGCATTCTTCAATACGTTGTTCTCACGGGGAACCACACCGTCTTCGATTTGCTTGATTTCTTGTCGAATAGCAATCATGGCATCGCAGAATCGATCCAATTCGTCAATAGACTCAGATTCAGTAGGCTCAATCATCAAAGTGTTGGCAACAGGGAATGACATGGTGGGTGCGTGGAATCCGTAATCTTGCAATCGCTTTGCCACATCAATAGCCTCGACACCAGAGGTGGCCTTGAAAGGGCGAATGTCCAAAATAAATTCGTGAGCACATTGACCATTGGCATTAGTATACAATACTTCATAGTGACTCTCGAGTCTAGTTTTCATGTAGTTAGCGTTCAAAAGGGCCAGTTCAGTAGCCTTCTTAAGACCGGATCCACCCATCATTTTAACGTATGCCCAAGGAATTGGCAAAATAGATGCTGAACCGAAAGGTGCAGAAGCAACTGCAGGAACTGATGTGGATTTTTGAATAGATACAGAGTCTGCTTTGTTCACTTGAACGTTACCAGGAAGGAAAGGTGCCAAGTGACCCTTAACACAAATAGGTCCAACACCCGGTCCACCACCACCATGAGGAATGCAGAAAGTCTTGTGCAAGTTAAGATGGCAGACATCAGCACCAATGAATCCAGGAGAAGTAAGTCCAATTTGGGCGTTCATGTTGGCACCATCCATATACACTTGACCTCCGTGGGAGTGGACAATCTCGCAGGCCCTCTTGATGCCTGGCTCAAATACACCGAAGGTGGAAGGATATGTGATCATAGTAGCAGCCAATTTAGAGGAGTACTTGTTTGCCTTTGCTTCGAGATCAGCCAAATCCAATTCTCCCTTAGCAGTACATTTGACACTGACGACTTTCATGCCGGCCATAGCTGCAGAGGCAGGGTTAGTACCGTGGGCAGAGACGGGAATCAAGCAAACGTCTCTCTCAGTTTCTCCAATAGAATCAAGGTATGCTCTGATAACCTTGAGACCAGTGAATTCACCTTGGGCACCGGAGTTGGGTTGCAAAGTTGTAGCCGCAAATCCAGTGATAGTGGCCAAATCAGCCTCCAATTCCTTTACCAATTCCAAATATCCTTCGGCCTGTTCAGCAGGAGCAAAGGGGTGGATCTGTCCAAATTCTGGCCAGGTAATGGGGGCCATAGTGACTGTAGCGTTGAGCTTCATTGTGCAGGAACCCAATGGAATCATGGAGTTGGCCAATGACAAGTCCTTCATTTGCAAGGAATGGATGTATCGGAGCAAGTGGGTCTCAGAGTGGTGCTTGTTGAAGACAGGATATTGCGCGAGAATGGGTGTCTTACGAGCAAACTCAGAAGGAATATCGGTATAGTCAATGGAAGCCTCTGCTGCTCCTCCAAACAAGCTTACAAGCTTTTGAACCTCTTTTTCGGTAACGGTTTCGTCCAATGATAACGACACAGTCTCGTTATCTACCAAGCATAAGTTGACTTGATAGTCCTTGGCAGCTTGTTGAACAAATTGTGGGGCGTTGGGCACCTTAACAGTTAGGGTATCGAACCAGGTCTTGTTGACCAACTCATACTTTTGGCTGATCTTGTTTGCCAAAAATGTAGTCAAGGAGTACACGCGGCGGGCAATATCTTGTAATCCCTTAGGGCCGTGGTATACGGCATACATAGCAGCCATGTTAGCCAACAAGGCCTGGGCAGTGCAGATATTGGAAGTGGCATTTTCACGACGAATGTGTTGCTCACGAGTTTGGAGAGCCAAACGGTAGGCCTGACCACCCAAACGGTCCTTACTCTTTCCGACAAGTCTACCGGGCATCTTACGCTTTTGGGCATCAGCCACGGCAAAGAAACCAGCATGGGGTCCTCCATAGCCCATAGGCACACCGAAACGCTGAGCAGATCCGACTACGATGTCAGCACCGAATGTGGATGGGGGCTCGAGCACGGTGAGAGCGAGAAGATCAGATGCCACAGCGACCATTCCCTTTGCCTTGTGGACAGCATCGACAACCTCCTTCCACTGTTGAATGGAACCGTCAGTGGCTGGGTATTGTAAGAGACATCCGAATGATTGGGCCATGGCGGCTGTGTCGGTGATAGGGATCTCGTCAACGACTTCAATCTTGATATCAAGCTCTTGAGCACGAGTAATCAGGACCTCAATGGATTGAGGGTGTACTCCCCGTTGGACGTAGTATGTCTTGCGCTTGCCCTTGAGAGCATGGTATTGCATGGCCATGGCCTCAGCGGCAGCAGTACCCTCATCCAACAACGAAGCGTTGGCAATGGCCATACCGGTGAGATCCGAGACCAAAGTTTGAAAGTTCATCAAGGACTCCAAACGACCTTGAGAGATTTCAGGCTGGTACGGGGTGTAGGAAGTATACCATTCAGGGCATTCGAGGATATTTCGTTGAATGACTGGAGGAGTAATTGTACCATAATAGCCTTTACCAATCAACGACTTGATTTCTGGCTTGTTCTTGCTAGCAATTTCTCTAAGACGGGCAGTCAACTGGGACTCTGAGAATCCGTCTTGAGGCACGATTTGTAAAGGTTGAGTATTGTTGAGAATATCTTGAGGAACCACAGTTTGGACGAATGCGTCTACGTTGGGCGCATTAACGGTTTTAAGAAGCTTTTCAATGGATTCCGGGCTTGATGATCCGTTATGACGGCGAAGATAAGTATCCAGAGGAGCTGCAGCGTTAGCAGAAGAAGATAAACGAGTGAAAGTCAGAGGAAGACGCGATGATAAGTACAGTCGTGATGATGATGACGATGGGGTCAAGGATGTTAAACGCCGGCTAGCGGTCCTCAGACTAGCCATTCGCGACATTGTAGATATCAAATTGTGGGGGAGTGAAATTTTGTTTGTAGGTATATATATTTGGTTACACAGGCCGAGTTCTTTAACTCGGGCCCAAAAATAAACAGGGGCTTAAACTTTACACAGTTTGTATATACCAAACGGGTAGAAAATCCGCTGAAGTGAGGAGGAATGATGTCTAATAACTATAGAGTGATTGCTAATTGAAGACTGAATATATTTTATACATTCGCTCAGAGGCTTGCGCCTGGCAGGTTGCACCAATTAGCGCTTATCGTTTGCGGCGGGTGAAAAATTTCACAAGACAACTCGGACCAAGTGCGGCTGTTATCGGAGGACGGGAAGGTCGATTCGACGGAGTCACAGCGGTGAGCACGGTGCCCTGCTAGACCTAACGTGGTTCCGATAGCGCAGTGTAAGAAAAAAAAAAAAAAAAAAAAAAGAGATAAATAAATAAATAAGCAAAGCCAACAGAGAAAATTTTATACAGCTACTCACACATTGAAAGCACTAACCAGTTCTGTCCATAGTACATTCTATGGAAAGTTATACCTAGTCTGCGATTTACTCCCCTTTTTAGCGAATCAGTGAATCTATCAGGTCACATAATCATGCATAGATAGTGCAAAAAATTAGTGACGCGCTTCATATTGAGGCAGGAACGACTGAAGGAGCAGCTGTTTAGAGCACGTGGCTATGGATTCTATTTCTTCTTTTTTTTGCTTTCTTTTCTGTTTTTCATTTTGTTGCCCTTCTGGGCTGGTTGACTCTCGGCAGATCACTCGCCTAACTTTACATTTTTATTATCGTACATTTTCTGTCAATGTCAAATGATCAACCATAATTGGGACGATATGCACTATATGCAGGTGAGACGGGGTAATATATCTTGTCTACTGTTTATACTGTAGTATGTTCTAAGGTCAATAATAAATTGCATTCTTGTTCTATAATCGACTCGCTGTTCGGAACATCCCTCTCGGGCCTTACCCACCTCAAAATAGCAGCACGCACGCACGCACGCCCTTTATTAACCTGCGAACACACCACACCATACGGCTGCTGCATGTGTATGCATATGTACCCCTCCACGAGGGGTGCAAGATTTAAAGTTAACGTGTAGGTTGTTGCTATACCTTTGGAAGTTGGGGAGGGGACCACCCCCAACCCACGTGGATATTTTCTGCTAAACCTATTGGACTGAATTTATTAACTCTCTCGACTTTCTACATACTATTCGTTTAACGGGGGGCTATTATTATTATTATACTGCGCAGGACAAACAATGACACACCTAATAGAGGCATGCCGACACATTATTATTGATTAATCTTATTTTCTTATAATTATCATATTATATCTACATATATTTATACATTATTATATTATATAAAAGATGACGTCTTTAATCCAAGCGCCATCAAACACTGGCAACAATACAAATGCCTCGACCCCGGTTTCCACATCTATTGGATCACCAAACACTTCGACCAGCACTAATGGCCCTGTTGTGCCGTATGATTACTTTGAGTGCTCTATGTCGAATCTGGTCAACCTAGTGTCTTCAATGTTGCAGAAACTGATCGACATCAACGACAAGATTGAATTAAACATTGAAAAGCTCACTAGATTTCATTCAAGATCTCCGCCAGGGATTTCCGCCAAGGATTACTTGGTTCGGATTGTTCGGTACTGCTCCGTCGAAAAGTCTATTTTACTAACTATGGTGTATTTTATTGACCTATTGTCCACATGCTATCCGTCTTTCAGTATTACCAGTCTGACGGTCCATCGGTTCATGATTACCGCAATAACTGTAGGGTCTAAAGGGCTGTGCGACTCGTTTTGCACAAATTCGCACTACGCAAGGGTGGGTGGTATTCCCGCCATGGAACTTAACTTGCTGGAGGTGGAGTTTCTGACTAGAGTAGACTACCGGATTGTGCCAACGGTTGAAAAGTTATCTCAGTACTATACATCAATGGTAACACATAGCCACTTTGAGTTCGGCGAAACTCCAGTCAGATCAAGCATGTCAGTTAGATCTCCGCCGATTACTGCAGACACTAATAATCAATATCCCATGACTCCTGAACAGACTACGCCTTCATCATATGGACCTCAGGCGAATCAGGAGGACCAGCAAGTGAAGAACCAACTTTATCAACAGCAGCAGTTGCAGCAACAGCTACATCAAGCTGAGCAATTGCAAGAAGAGCAGCTGCGGCAACAGCAACTGCAGGAACAGTTGGCACAACAGCAGCTTCAACAGGAACAGCTTAGACAACAGCAGCTGCAGGAAGAACATATTCGGCAACAGCAGCAGCTGGAACAAGAACATCTGCGCCAACAGCAACTTCAGTCGCAACAGGCACAACCACAAGAACATCTGCGCCAACAGCAACTTCAGTCGCAACAGGCACAACCACAAGCACAGCACGAAGAACCTACTTCCGCAGAGAGAAAATCTAAACGCAGCTCGTTCTCGTTCAAGAAGAACATTTCTAAACTAATTAAATCTGGAGTTAAACGTCCTTCAGAAAATAATCCTCCTGGCCCGGAAGCTGTACGAGAGGAAAATCCACAAAATGCGACCACGACTAATATAAAAACTCCCACTACTCCCAAACGACCTAAACCACTCATATAGAAATGAACCAAAAAAAATAAAGTATAAATTATACTACAAACAAAATGTATTTAAGTCCTAATAATTTAGAAGCACTTTCTGTGAACAATGGAAGGACCAGATTCATCGTATTCTTGCTTGGAGATCCACATTTGTTGGAAAGTTCCAAGAGATGCCAAGATAGATCCTCCAATCCAGACGGAGTATTTTCTCTCTGGAGGAGCAATAATCTTAATCTTCATTGAAGAAGGTGCAAGAGCAGTGATTTCCTTTTGCATACGTTCTGCAATACCTGGGTACATGGTAGTACCTCCAGACATGACAATGTTACCATACAAATCCTTACGAACATCAACGTCACACTTCATGATGGAGTTGAAAGTAGTCTCGTGGATACCAGGAGATTCCAATCCCAAAACGGAAGGATGGAACAAGGCTTCAGGAGCTCTGAATCTCTCGTTACCGATAGTAATAACTTGACCATCAGGCAACTCGTAGCTCTTCTCCAATGAAGAAGATTGAGCAGCGGTTTGAAGCTCTTGCTCGAAATCCAAAGCAACATAACAGAGCTTTTCTTTAATTTCACGGACAATTTCTCGCTCAGCGGTAGTGGTGAAAGCATATCCTCGCTCGGTAAGCAATTTCATGAGGTTATCAGTAAGATCTCTACCAGCCAAGTTGATTCTCATAATAGCATGAGGAAGCGAGAAACCAGCGTAAATAGGAACAACGTGGGTAACTCCATCACCGGAATCCAAGACGATACCAGTAGTACGTCCAGAGGCATACAAAGAAAGAACGGCTTGAATAGAAACGTAGAATGCAGGAGCATTGAAAGTCTCAAAAACAATTTGAGTCATCTTTTCTCTGTTGGATTTCGGGTTAACTGGAGCCTCAGTCAACAAGACTGGGTGTTCCTCGGGGGCAACACGCAACTCATTGTAGAAGGTGTGATGCCAGATTTTTTCCATATCATCCCAGTTGGTAACGATACCGTGTTCGATAGGGTACTTAAGGGTCAAAATACCTCTCTTAGATTGGGCCTCATCTCCGACATATGAGTCCTTTTGGTTCATACCAACCATCATACCGGGGTGACGAGCACGTCCAACGATTGATGGGAAAACGGCTCTAGGAGCGTCATCACCGGCGAAACCGGCTTTGCACATTCCTGATCCATTATCGATGACGAGAGCTGCAACTTCCTCTGGTTAGCGCGTGTTACTCTAAGTTTAATTTTTTAAGAAAAACGAAAAAATAAAAAAAGTCAGACAATCTGCTATCTCCCGTTAGATCCAGGGTAAGGGTTCAAAACAGGGGCTGTGGTGGTCACACACCCACCACTAACGTTTGCCACGACGGAACTAGCGGCATTGATAAAGCCGACGGATGCGTTGAGGAAAGTGGCGGGGAAAGAAAAATCATGGATGCCGCCGGTGGCGATGACGCTAAGAGTCACTGGTGGCAAAAATGATATTCCCGCCCACAGACAAATCACTCAATTTTTCCATACAGTGCCAATAAAATCAAATAGTCTCACAAGCATGTCGTGTAGTATTCTTGAATGAAAACGTGAACAACTACATCCGCAAACAAACCTCTGTCTTTAAGCCCATTTCCCCAGTGAATTTGTTCCAGTCCATGAGTTTAATCAAAACTGCAGTTGAAAAAAACGCATTTCCATCACATCCTTTCGTTCCATGCAGAAGTCTGAAAATCCTCAAACCGATTGTAATCCAGATGAAAGTCCAACAACTCCATAAGATCTTTTCAACTTCTCGAGTCAAAACGTCCTAATTATACCTACCTTCCATGTTGTCCTTGTTTTTTTCTCTTTGATAGTCAGTAACACCGAGTACTGTTAATCAGTTAAAGTACTGTGTCGTGGAAGAAAGGAGAAGTAGGAAAAGGGTCTTATAACCCAAAACTCCCGGGACTATGCGGCGCACCACAAAAGACAAGTCATCAAAATACGGGAAACGGCCGGGTAATAGATTGGGCCGGCGGGTAATTCCTAGGGTAGATGGATAAGGAAATAGGTAAATACGGGGCCCAACGGAAAGAAAAGAGAAGCGAATAACGAAGTGTAATAGCAACAACAAAAAAAAGCAGAAAAAATAAAAGAAAAAGATATATAAATATAAATATATAAAAGAACAATATAAAACATATACAATAGACGTGTATGGTAGTATTAATGCTCGACATCTTCCCACTGTCTACCTTTGACTTCTTGCAGCTCTTCTGCACTCAGGACTTTACCAGTGGTAAAATACCCTGCATGGATCTTAGCATCAATTTCTACGCGTGAATCCGGTGGGATCATGTCTTCGGGAATAGGAACGCGTTCTCCAATAGTGATGCCCTGGCTCACTATAGCGTCATACTTCATATTGGACATGGATAACATGCGGTCGATATGGGTGATACCCAAGAAGTGTAGAATATCTGGCATAAGTGCCTGGAATCGCATGTCTTTAACGCCAGCGATGTTTTCCGTGCGTTTAAAATATTCAGCTGCCGAGTCACCCGCTCGCTTTCGCGCGTTGTACACGAGGTACTTGGTTACTTCACCTAGCGCCCTGCCCTCTTTACGGAAATAAATTACAGCTCCTGAGCCTCCATTTTGCGCTTGCTTAACTGCCTCAGAAATGCCAAATAGCAGATAGGGTCTGCAAGTGCAGATATCTGAGCCAAACACATCGCTGCCATTGCATTCATCATGAATTCTCAAAGCCAAAGGATACTTGGGATCTGCGACCTTGGCTGGGTCGCCAAATATGTAGACAGTAAGGCCGCCAATTGGAGGAAGAAACACCTTGATGTCTGGCCGCGTGATAAGTTCCGGGTACGAGCCGCCAGTATCCTCGAACAGAGCACGGCGGAGCTCGGTTTCAGAAATACCGAATCGTTCCGCAACACCCGGAAGATACCACACAGGCTCGACTGCCACCTTGGTGACAGCCAGATCGCCCTTTTCGTTGAGAACAATTGAGCCGTCCACCGGCAAAGTTCCAGCCGCCACTTCATCGCGGATCTCTGCAAGCTGCATGTGAGCTTTCGTAACTGCGATTGTCGGTCGGATATCGAGAGACGATACTACCGGTGGTGACGATGGCGACGACGGAGAAGGTGACGATGGCACTGCTGCAGAATGCTGTTGCGGAGCTTGAGATCTGAAGATCCATGGGGCTAAGTGGCCATATGGATCCATCGCCACAATTTTCTTTGGATCGGACCATTGAGGGAATGGACCGATCTGTACCGGTGGTTCCGCATTGGTGAAATCTGGGGTATGATTAATAGGCAGATCATTGATTGCCACGGCCAATGCGTGGTATATGCTGTAACTGCCAGAATGAGCACCGATTGCGTTACGATATTTGATGGTCGATGGAGCGCGCGAGACAACTACTGGTCCTCTTTCTTCAGGTGTGGGGGCGCCCCATTCAAGGGGAGTAGCCTGAATACCGGCCTGATCAGGATAAGTAGTGATGATTATGCGGGATGGCCATTTGGAGGAGGGCGATGAAGCAGAGACAGTTGATTGAGCCGATTGGCGAGCGTCTTCTTCAGATTGTATTACCATGATGTCGTTATAGAGTACGATACTATAGGTGACGGGTTGTTGGTTTATACATCGATAAGTTGGGGGGGGGAAAAGAGCGGGGACTGCATTGATAAGGTAGGACGCCGCGCCTAGATAAGCCAAAAACGGAAGTTGATTGAGAGAAGAGTATGTAATGAAATGTAAACAAAGAAAATAAATTTCAAAATAGTTATGTACTCTAAGAAAAGAGTCTGATTTTAGAAGTATTTTGTTCTGGGGCCCGACTTGATATTGTTTTCATAAACAATGATTTACTCTGTCGTGTAATTTGTATGTTAAGTAGCACGTGTATAGGTGTATAGGTTGAGTAGATCTGAGACATAATTGTTGATAAACTGTAAATGAAACTAAAAAACAAAAAACAAAAAACAAAAAAAAAAAAGAAAAAGAAAAAGAAAAAGAAAAAGAAAAACGAAAAAAGAAGACCGATGCCCTTATCAACCTGATGCATTAGAAAGAGTCTTCAACAGATTCCTCTTGCTTTCCGGATCATATGTTGTCGATGAGCATTTTCGCTTTTAGATTTCTAAGTCTAAAGTAAATTTGAATCCTTAAATTAGATCTAACTTGTATTTTGTCCTGGATTTAGTCCAATATTACAGAGGGATTGTCTATGCAGTCAAAAATAGCAATGCTTTGTTGGTTTTTCGCAATGATTGTTTACCGTCTCTGCGGGATGGCAGACATAAGGGATACGGCCAGAATAGAATAGATACGGAGATGTATAGAAAGTCCAGATCAAATTATGTAAGGTAAAACTATTTTTTGAAGCTCTTTTCGCTTTTCAAACCAACAGGCTAGATTGAGACATATCGGAGTACGTCTAGGACCTGCTGTTGTGGGAAGAACGGATAACATGACGTCGAAAAAACCACGAAACGCGATACCATTTGATAGCCTTCTCATTTATTTGTCAACAAGAATGGTCTGAAAAGCATAATACTACGTCCTACAAAAACTTTCACTTGATTAAAAATAAATCAATTCCAATAATGATTCTTTGAATCGAATAAATTACATGATAGTCTCCATTTCCACATCATCTTCCTCTTCTTCTTCATTACCTGCGCCCTCTGTCGTAGGCTGAACAATGTCACCGCCACCGCCTTCTCCTTGTACAGCTTGTGAGCTTAAGGTACCACCTTGCTCCTTGATTCTCTTAAATTCAGGTTTTAAGCAATACTTCATTGAGTAAGGGCCCTTTTTAATCAGAGTCGCCATTGTTTCTAGTACTTCTTTTAGATAGGACTCTGGCTGCTTTGTCCTCTCTCTTAACCCTTTCATACTCCAGTAGTCGTATTCTTCAAATAATCGAAACAACATATCCAGCAGCTCATTTTTAGGGATTCTTGTAGCTTTGCCTTCGGAAGTTTTACCCAATGTAGATTTCTGAGCTCTCATAAATAGCGAAGGGGTTCCCTTGAGTGAACCAGCGGCAACACCTGGCACATCGCTAAGGAATGTGACCTTTGGTCTGCTGTGGACGCTTTCCATTACTTTGCGTTGGTTCACCACTTTCGAGTAGTTCTTATCCTTAAGCGAGGGCATTACTAGACATTCATGACAGGCGGTACCTACTAGGGCGGTTTTCTTAGGCACAGACTTCATATACGGAATGAATCTTCCACCGTTGTGAAAGTGCCTTGGGGAGTTGACGTTACTGCCATTGACACTACTAGCACCGCTAGGACCACCGGCCGCGCCACCGAATCGCTGCTTCCTATGCGGTAGGTTCTCTTCAGTAAACACGTATGTATTATCGACTACCTGTTTCACCAGATTGATATCATATTCGTGCGGGATATCGACAGTTTCAGGAGTCTGATTCAAAACCAATTTCACTTTCCAGGGCTCGTTGCCTTGAGGATTTCTAATACGGACCTTGCCTAACTCCTGGCCAGATATTGAGTCGACATTTTTCCACCTATCCATTAAAAATTTTGGAACTCGCACTAGCCACACTTTTGAACCAGATTGAGAGGTATCTAGATCCAAGCTGTCTTCGTAGTTATCATCGTCTTCATCATCTTCGATAGTGTTGGCTTGGGCAGGAGGAGATGAAGGGCTTAATGAGACGTCGTCTTCGAATTCATTATCTTCTTGCTTAATGGACATGACGGACGTGAAGGGAAAGTTGGGAGGTCGCCCAAGGTTAACTTATGTGTGGGCCCTTCTAGGGGGGTGGCGTGTGGGAGGAACAAACAAAAAAAAAAAAAAGAAAAACAAAAAACAGAATCAAATAAATAACTAGGTAAATCTATGCAACTACGCTGATTTCTCTGGTCATTTTGGCCCTTTTATTTCATTCTCATCTACTAGTTTTCCTCATCCCGCGTCTCGTCCTCGTTCTTACGTTCCTTTTCTTCCTGATTCTCCATCTCGTTTTTCCCCTCCGTCTCATCCGCGCTCTCTTGATCTTCGCCCTCCTCCTCCTCCTTCTCCCGCTCTTCCTCTTCTCTCCATTTAATAAACCTATTCAAACACATGACCCACCTCCTGGAGCTATCCTTACTCATAATTCTGGCAATTTCTTCTTTTCTTTTCGCCTCCTGTCTCGTTGAAGCAGAAATCTCTGGTCGAGAACCCATAACTTCATATGGCCAGGCTGCTGGACCCACAGATAAATGAATCCATGATAGATTAGCTTCCCGGAACCTATTTTGCTGCAAACAAAGTAAAATAGCACCAATACATGGGATGAGGTAGTGGTGGAGAGAGTTAGTCCTCATTAGATTCAGTAATGGTTCAATGTGTAATACAGTTTCGCTCCAGGTCTCTAGTTGATCATGGCCAGCCTCAATATTTCTGCCATTATCCATCCTACTTATAAACTGCCTTCTCTCTTTCAATTGGGTTCCAATGTAAGCACGCATTTGTAGTAGCACCATCGCAATATCGTTAGCGTCTTTAGACAGCAATTTGGCAACCGTCAAATTCACATCAGTCAGTTCTGACTCTTCTTGCTGATATTTGCGTGTTTGTACTAACAGTTCAATCTTGGCTAATCTCTGAGCACGCTCAATGTCTGATTCGTTAGGAGATATATCCTCAGGTTCGCCAAGTTCTTTCAATCTGCTTTTGACAACTTGTGCCTTTTTCCTCGCACCGGCAGCTTCCTCATCTGTTTTAGCCTTTTTCAGTCTTGATTTCAAGTACTCAATTCGCGCATTCCCTGCCGGCCGCTTGTTGTCGGGCGTTGCATGGTGATCAGCATCATCATGTCGATGTTTACTATCCGGATTGTCGTCCAGGTCCTCTTCATTTTCCTGAATTCTTTTTTTGGCGTTTTTCTTTTTTGCAATTTCGGCAGTCAATAGACTAGAAAAGTCCATGAAACTTTATCTGGGGAAGTGGAATGAAGAACCCGTATTTTTATAGTATGTGAAGGCATTGGGCCAATTGGGAATAGAGAACTACTATTGATGATTTGGCTAGATAAAACAAACAGATCAACAGAGAATACCAGTTAACTACCCATAAAATATTATTACATTAATTTAAAACGGCTTAGCTACCATTCCGTCAGGAGGAAGAGTTTCAACTTTCCTGCTAGCAACATCTTTCCAGTTAGTACTTAAAGAAGTACCGTTACTCTCAATAAAGCTTTTCATCATTGCTCTCTTCGTGTCATCGTCAGCATCTTTATATAGCTGAGAAAAGAACTCTTCTACACTCTTCTTCTCATTGTCATCTTCGTCTTCGTCATTGTCTAATGCCAAGTCGGCTAACTTGCTCCAATCCTTTTCGAACGTTGGTCGAAGGCTATTAGGAGAAAGAGCCTTCCGCTCCTGGCCACTGGTAGTATCAGCGCTGACAGAGGAGCTGGCACTAGTACCCGTATTAGCAGAAGAAGCTGTAGCAGCTTTATCAGTAGTAGCAGCGCTATTAGTACTACCAGCGTCACCGCCACTGGTACTAGAAATATTATCGGCGCTATTTCCGTCATCAACCAAACTTGTCCAATTATGTGGTTTCACTTTATGCAAGGACAATTCGATTTTAGTGCCGAAGATTCGATGAGAAGACTTTTCTGGATCAATATCAGCGAAAAGCGGGCCAATTTCATAAGCATAATGTTCGCCATCTTTGTCGAACGAAATATTGATATGGCGAGGACGTAAATGAACCGTGGCATCTTTGGGAACATTTTTAATAAATAACGATACACAACAAGTTGAGCCCATTTGATAGTAGTCTAAGCGGAGATTTTCAGGACTGGGATATGCAGAAGGTGAGGCAGTCGAAGGGAGGGCGGTAGTGTGTTTTGATGGAGCGGGAGCACTGTTAGGACCAGTAGGATTAGCAGCAGCATCTCCATCACTGCCGCTGCCATTACCGCTAGCGCTAGCGCTAACAGATTTCGCTACTGCTGGTAGCTCAATATCGGGGATTTCGTTGATTTGAGGCTTTTCTGACGAATTCTCAGCTCCTAGCTTTTTTATCCATATGCCCAAAGATTTATCCTCACAGTGCAACTTCTTTGCCCACTGAACAGCGGCAGCAGCCTCAGCCGGTTTCTTCAATCCATGTAAAGCAATGGCTCTGCGCAGTTGTGCCGTACCTTGCACTGAAGTATTTCCAAACTTGTGAGCTAAAACAATTGCAATTTCTGCCTGGTTCAAAGCGCTATTGTAATCACTAAGACGGTGAAACGCCATGGATTTCAGAACATAAAATTTAGAGGTTTCGTTAGGTGAGGATGACGCGATTTCAGAGATTGCTCTGTCGGCTAATTGTAGCGCAGTAGAATATTCTTGGCCGCTGAGCGCGCTTTGGCATTTTTCGTATAGGCCGTCCGACATTATAGTAGGTGTATGTGTATATGTGTGTGGGGTGGTGGTGGTGGTGGCTGTTGACTACTTGGAGTGATGGGGCAACAATACAACGTTATGTAAGTTCCATTATTTTCTAGAAACTATTGCATAACTCCTATCAGGCGGGTGCTGAGTTAACGAATAAACTGGGAGCAAGCACGAGTAAATACCACTGGCGCAAAGATACATTTAAATAATACGTAGTACATATGGGTGCGCGGACCTAGACGAGCACACACAGGCAGCAGCATAAATACAAAAAGTTAGTATAGACGCGTCGTAAAACAACGCGAATCGGTTTTTGGCCGACCGGCGGACCCTTCCTTTTGTCGGCTCTTCATCTCATCCGCGAAACTCCTTTAACACCTTCCCTGCTGCCCGTTCAATATCTTTTGAGAGTAGTCTATGTCCTTCTTTATTAGCTTGGGCTTCCTCGATTAAACGTTCTAAAAATAACAAATAATCGAAATAAAGTAAAACCGCCGCGCCGTCGCTAACACTGACAGGATCGGGGAATGATTTTTTAATTTGTCTGCCTAATCTATGGGCGCTAATAAGTCTGCTATGAGCCGGAGCTTGTACCATTGTTGTCGTGGGCACACACTTTCAGCCTGCACGCGCCGAGAACGAAGAAAGTTAAGACAGGCATCACGTGACCATAATGATTGTTGACCTCTCAAAAACAAAATCTGCGGCCGCTTGTATTATTCTACGGTATACGCATGTATATAATAATAATAATAATAATAATAATAACAATAACGTACATACATTCAGTTATATAGATTCAGTGGTTCATGCTCTAACATTTCTTTCTTCCCACCGAGTTAACATATCTTCCTTGGCCAACTCTGACATCAGTGTTCCTTGAAATATCTCTATTATAACCAGTGAAGGCGAAAGGATTAATGATATTATCAGCGCTGCCAGAACCTGACCATTCATCCAGAGTTTTGTCGTTCTGTCGCTTCTTCCTCATACTACTTGCAATTGCTTTTTCATAGGCTCTTTCATCTTCTCTTAATAAGATTGCACCATTGTTGACATGTGGGTTTTTCTTCTTTGATGAATTCTTACTGAATGGACTTGGTAAAGTATATTTATTACCGCGATTGGACCACTGGAAATTCTTTTTCAAGTGAGCAACCAGCTCTCCATCTTTATTGACAGACACGGAACATATTAGCAAAGTGTTTGAACCGCAGGTGGGGCAGAAATGTTTTGGCTTGCCATTTGTTGGAATCTGAACTAATGTAAAACATGCATGGCATCTCAGCATAAAGTTTCTAACATTTGTCACCCTTCTGCCGTGAACACTTGACAAATTAAGACCCATCTGGAGGGCGACATTCTGACAGGCAAAATCTACAGTAGATATAGCACATGGCAGAACGGAATTTTCACCAGAACCAGAACTTCCATCCTCTTCCTTACCAAATTCTGCGGCAATAGTTTCTTTTATATTCGAGGGGGTAATCCAGGTGTCATCGTCGGAGTCATAATCAGATGAAAGTTCCTCGTCGTCGTCATCATTCGAGGGGTTCTGATCGGTAGGTGTGTTAGCATTCTCTTCAGTGGTTTCTATAGATTGTTGGTGTTGTCCTGGAGCTTGTGGGCATTCTTGAGAAGTTTGGAGACTCAAGGAAGAAAGTTGGTCCTCCAAAGGTTTTGTGGCCGGCTGCTCATTAACTTGTGGTTCGGCCGTCTGAACTTCAGGTTGCTTTTTATTTAGTGCTCCCCATTTGCCTCTGCCTTTTCTTTTCGGTTTTGTGACTACGTCCCAGTCGTCGCCATCCACATTAGCTTCAGCCTCTTGTTGCTCACTTTGGCTAGCTTCGTGATTTTCACCATTCACGACCTTTTCATTAGTTTCGCCTTCTCCTCCCAGGTTCCCGTCTTCTTCTTTCTTTAAATAATCCTCAAACGATATGCCGACTTGCTTCGTCTTGGTAGCAGTTATAACTTTTTTCGGTAACTTTCTTAGATGACTCGCATCTCCATTGTGTTCCTCGACATCAATCTCGTAGCACAGAGCTAAAATGTGTAAATCAGTTGTTGACAGGACAGCGTAGTCGCCAGTTTTCTTTGCGAAGTCGGATACTGCTTGTAAACTTTTACTTGAAGGAGTTCTTACTATTAGATTACCTTCCCACATTTGTAAGTTTTGGCGGGCTCTTTCATCTTTAATTTCGGAGATTACTGAAGGGGTGGTATAAAATTTTTCAGCCTTGTCCTTTAGTTCTGCATATGACTGGGCCAAAAAAGGACCCGCATCTAGCACAAGAGATTTGAAGGACATGACTAGAGCTAAATGTTGGAGGAAAGAAGGTTGGAGAGTGAAAAAAGCGGAACCTCGAAAGATGGGATGAAAAAAAATTAAAGTTACGTTCAGCCGTGCGTGTGGCCGATTTAGGAAATGCAAAAGCAGGCGTGAAAAGTTGGTTATCTCAAAAAGAGATTTCGCTTGCATTTTTTCAGCAGAAGAATTCTTGGGACGGAGCGCTGACTCTATGACAGATTAAGCGGGAAGGTCGGACCTGATTTTAGGCTATAGGAAGCCTAGAAAGTAAATTACAAATGTGATCCCCGTCTGTGATGGGAGAAACGCACATGGAAAACAAGCCTTCAAATCGAACACATAGACGACGCGTTGAATATCTACATTTCAGCGCCACAAAGATATCTTGGCGAAAAGTGTCGTCGATAAGTGGAAAATGTACATAGAATGTACATACGTAATACATAGACATGAGAACGGCCGGGCGTCTCAGCGCGAGTTGTCTCGCCAGCGTGTACACGAGATTCATTCAGAATGCAAGGGTATCTGGGGACGTAGCTGCATCTTTAACGTATTTATGCATTAGAGGAGCTATTCTCATTTCCGGCCATCTAGATAATTAGAAACAAAAGTGCATGCGCCAAAACTTGCCCGTGACGCCAGATGTCAACGGAATTAGCGTTGCTAAAACTTGCGACATAAGCAATGTCACACATTCCGTCAGTGAAAAAGGAAAACGCCATTGAATACATGGTAAGTCTACAAGCTTACTTGCAAATGCGTGGCTCCAGTATACGATAATCGGCCTTTTCAAATGTATAATCTTGCCACAGCTAATCTGGGGTAAACCGACCATGGAATTCCTGGACAGCCTATATGCAATTGACGATGCAAATGCACAAATTGTCCTCTATCCGGCGTTCAGGGCAATTGTCTCGCTGGAGAACCTCCGCGTAATTGGAAAGAAGAAATACAATTATATGGACGACAACAGGTAATCGACTGCGGTTCACTTTATGATACAAACTACCACTACACACGACAGGTTTACAACATCAATAAATACATTTCGCAGACTAGTTAACTCAATAATAACTAACACAGATGGTTATTATGAAGAACCTCCTCAAGGGTAGCATACTGGGCAGGATCCTGTAAGGAATCTTTAATTGCACCCATGGCTTTCTTATTGAAGGCTTTCTTTAAAGTATGGCCGGTTGTTCGCTCACACTTGTGCATGGTGTCGTCAATGGTTTCGCTATATCTTCTGAACCTTTGAATCTCCTTCTCGGTTTCTTTGGTAGCATCAGGGTCGAGGTTGCCCTTGGCCTTTTTTAAGATCTTTTCATTTTCGTCAATTCTGAGGTGGGTGTTGTCAGAGGCTTTCTGAAGCAACTTTGTGATGATTTCACGGTCTTCTTCCGAAGGATTAATATCGGCGGTTACACTGTGCATTGTTGGATAGATGAAAGAATTCGATTGATTGATTGGTAGTGATAAGAAAAGGAAAAAGGAACCTCGACGAAAGAATATCCCTCCATTTATATACTAAATGAATAAAGTTTTAGTTTAGATTGCTAAGTCGCAAGAAACACGCCATGGGTGGAGTGCCCGGGAATTGATAACACTACAAAGGTATGTGACGACGACGCCGCCGCCTGCTATGTAAAAGGTAACTAACCAATTGCGGAAGTGCGGGGGAGAAAGGTGACAACAACAAGGATGTTCTTTTTTTTGATGGGGATGTTCGGAAGTAACGGGTGAACAAAGTAGTAATGCCAATTGTGGCGTGAAATGAAAGGGAAATAAAAAATGAAGATGGTGTCTGGGGTGGTGATGGAGTGGGTGGTCCGATTAAAGAAAGTGGGGTGACCGCAAGTTTGGGAGGAAAGCAATTCAATTATTAAGTATGGAACAGCACACAAAGAAAATATAAACTCAGCAAAAAAAATAAAATAGATAAATATAAGAATAAGAAAAACGAGGCAAAGAAAGGAAAACATGGTTACCTGACAATGACAGGATCCACATGCATTTTGTACAAATGAAATGCTAGTTTCCCGGTAACTAATATTAGACTACCCCACAATCTATCGCACAAGTCCCATTTCCCTGCATGGCAGTGCATGCGGCTAAGATGTGCCAATCAAATAGCCGAAAAGGAGCAAAAAAAGCAAAGCCACAAAAAAAAAAAAGAGAGGGAATAGAAGCGAATAACGCAACTAACCAAAGTTAGACCACAAAGTTACCACTGACCAAACCAACAGTTGGGTGATTTGAACGAAGATGAGTGGGGCAATTCAGGCGGTATGTCAGCCTATAGAAAATATCCCAGGGTACAATATAGCGATGGATGTATGGGGAGACGTAGCCGGTGATTATTTGCAGACTAAAGGTGAGTGAACGCACACAAGAGTAGTAGCGAGGGCAGATGAGGCTAAGGCAGGCAGGCACGGCGGACACGGCAGGTAGTAACGCTATTACGGGCTAGTGCCTGGCATAGTAACAGCACGGACTAACCAGATCCATTTTACGTTAAACTGCCAAGTGGTGAAGAAGTTAGAAGGAAAGCGCCAGAGAATATATCGAAACGAGACAAAAAAGTATGGAAACGGATAATTAGCAAGGCGTGGGCTCACGATCGATGCTTTTGTGGATGCACAGGCAAAATTGATCTAGGACTAGGGCAGGCGCCGTTGATTAACCTGATACCCGTAATAGGGCCAATATGGATGTACATATTACATGGCAGAATATTGTCCATGGCCGACGAACTGCAGGCGCCAGCGGATCTGCAGGCCAAGATTAGTTCCAATATTCTGTTTGATTTCTTAATATCGATAATTCCAGTGTTAGGGTCGTTGTTTAGTTGGATGAATGCGTGTTCGACGCGGAACGCGGCGTTGATTGATACATTTTTAAGGAAGCGAGCGATAGAGGAACAGAAGCAAAGAGGGCCGTTTGAACTGGTTGAGGAAAGACAGTATGATAGACATTATGAAGAAGTTGAAAGGCAGAGGAATAATAGAGATAGGTATGGACCCGGGGGACCTGGCGGCGGCAGCAACGGCGGCGCGGGGCGGTCGAACGGGCGGCCAAGTGGACCGCCGGCGAGAGCTGCTGGTAGTGGTGGTCGGAAAGGAACAACGGGTAACCAAGAGAGTGGCTACTTGTAAAAAAAAATAAAAAAGTCTAACGGCAACAATATGCGTGAAGAAGTATCGCGGAGTATCCGCGAGAAGGAAAAAGGCAAGTCGGCTCATTTGATTAAGGTCATCTAGGTGTATTGTTTTATGTACCTAAATATATGAGGCCCTGCGTGATTAAGAAGGTTTTAATTATTTTTGTAGAATTGATCTATTTACAATTTTGTGTGCATATTATCGGCGCTGCCTCACTTTTGTTGGCAGAATGAAGCAAACTTCCGATGCGTTTGGCTTTATTCCTTTCATCAGTTCATCCATCCAAGCTACTGTGGACAGACTTGGGTCCCGTAGTCAGCACAAAGGGACAAAGGCGCGCAGTACCTCTGACTGGTGATTCAATGTCCAAGCACTAGTGAACTGGATAAGCCAGGGTATGGGACGGAGAAAAATCCACATGTATGCATATCTGATCTTTTTCAGAGGTTTAAATTAAGAAGCAAAATCGTTTTCCGGAGCGCTCTTAGATATTCAGGTAAGACACAAGTGTTTGCGTGGCTCTCAACCAGCACTGGCCGAGAGCATACAAGCGAAACCCTCCACTCAGTCGTCACGACAAGCAGTGAAATCAACGTGTAAACGCTCATAGATTCGGTTTGGTTGGTTTGATACAGCCTTGTGGACACGCTTATCTTGTACCGTACCAAACAAAGAGACAGAGGATGCATCTGGCTACCCTGCTTAGCTTGTCCTAGAAGAAAAGTTTGACCAAAGATATCTATATATATATATAACATAAACGTATACCCTAACATATTTCTGAGTTCAATAGCAAAAACCAGTAGGCGACCTCAGTGAGTTGAGTCGTTCAAGTAGTCTTTTACATCGGATGACGCAACCCGCCCATGAATACCGGTCGCGCTATTACTTCTCCCGAGTTGCGTATCTTCATATATATTTATCCTGAAATACACAGCATGTAAGCTTAACTTGGCTAGATATAATAGTACCCACTGCAGTAGATGCTTTCGTTTCTTCACGACTAGAGGTTATTGCAGTGTCGAAATTTCGGCGTAAGCCGGATACTATTATGGTTCACCCCTTATGCCCTAATTGGATTGGCGTTCCCAAATGGAGCGCAAAACTAGATGGGGCACCTGAAAACAGGGAATAGTAAACAGATAAGGCAAGGGTAGACGGAGAACAAACGCGGAAGAACGCGTCAGAAGGAGCATGATTTAAGAAGGCAAGGATAAATGAACAAAGGCATAAATAGGACATGGCATACGGAAAATCCAGAGAAAAGTACGGAAACGCGGGCAGAAATGCGAGAGACGTAGAAGGAGCAATTTATGGGGAGGAAGTATGTAAGCTTCAGGTAAGGAGGGAAGCTTACGTAGACTTTATGTAAAAAGCATGAATGTTTTTTATATTTTTTCAATTCAATTCAATTAAGGTTTGAAATTTCGAAATTTTCAAAGGACAGTTAAGTGGAGAGTTAGAATCGAAAAAAGAAAATAATGAGTAGAAGAACCTAGGTTGCTATCAGGCTCTCCTCAGCCATCAACTATAGGCTGCAACATTGCCGACATTAATTGTGCTATTGCGTTCTAGGTTTGCGACGCCCTCCACGGTTTCTTCTACGGTTTCCTCCACGATTACCTCCGCGGTTTGCTGCCCGGTTTGCTGCACGCTCTGCTCTTGCTAGCTGCTGACACTCGTTCTTAATGATTTCCTCCAGCCGATCGCGATCTTCAGTGTGTATTCGTGCGTGCTGCTCAGCTCCCGGCCTAATAGCATGTCCCTGATAGGGCCTGCTAGGGTTTATTCCTTCTGCCGTTCCATCTTGCTGAACATTGAGTGCATTGCATTCGAACTGCGTCAGTTCACGCACGCCTCGAAGATTAAACTCAGTTTCTTCTCTTTGGAGTTCGGTTCCGGCGTCGTTGGCATTGTAAACAATCGCAGTTTCATGACTTGCGAGCACTAAAGAATGCGCTCTCACGCCTGGTAAATCAAGCATGTAGCGCTCAATCTGATCAATAGTTTCTGCCGTATTAAGTAGTTCAGAATGCGTTTTAACTTTGATTATTAGCAAATGCTTCTCCTCCGTCTCCTCATCTACTGTGTGGACCGTAACGTCGAATTTGCCTCCAGAAATGTGTGCACGCATACCATGAGTCTGAATAGATCGACTAGCAACTAAGTAGTCAATAGCGGATACAAGCTGGCGCGCTCCGGGCTTGGAACATTGAGTGGCCCAAGCTGCTATTCGAGCCATTTGTATTAACACATGACCATGCTGGCGCCTTTCGTCGGAAAGCGCGGCCAACCTTCGCGCGACGTCCCTAGCGAACTCTTGGTCAGCCAAATCGACGGCGTTTGGATTAACTTGCACTAAATCTTGCTCCACAAAGTTTTGCAAAAGCTCTCTAAAATGATCAGCTTCATCCATGCTGGGACTAATGTCGGATCGGGTTTCTACAGAGAAATCCGGTGGAGGTGGTTTTTGTGCTAGGAAGTTTCAGAGAGATTATGATCCAGTAGATTGTTTTTATAACACCAGCCAGAGGGGCTAAGTGGGGATAGTTTGGCGCTAATGGACTTAGAGCTTCTTGTTGAGTTGTGTCGCATTGTCCTTATAGAACGCGACTGGGTCGTGTTGTGGTCTTTGTCCTGAGCATCTATTTAGATAGGAACCTTTGATGCTGTCAGCTAGCGGCAATAATGGGGCTCAATGGATATATCTGTAATGAGCTAGACTATCTAGAATATCAATATCACTTTATTTTATTCTATTTGTTTTTTTTTTCTACGGCTCCTTGTTTTTAATTACGGAGGCTTTCTTCTTTGCTCCCCGATACAAATGATTATGACCGCTCCCAGAAAATGAAAAACAAAGAAGCGTTTAATAGCATCCCGCATTGTAAAATTAGCAACATGCTTGCGAGGGAGGACCAGAAACTCGTTGAAGAAAAAAAAGAAAAAAGAAAATGGGTGGAGGCTACATCTGGTACTCTGATCTTGAAATTGGAGGTATGAGCTAATGTAGAAGCTCTGCGAGTATATTCCTCAGAATAGCATTGAACTGCCAAAGGGTGAACGCGGCTTCGAAAACTTGCGGCCCTGGATGCAAATATATCCGTTACCCAAGTTTGGAGGCTACGATCGAACACTGATATTAATGAAAGTGGTTCCCTTTATTATTAATTTATTTGCTTGGATTCGGCAATTCCCAAATACGGCGGTTTCCTTGGGTGTTGCCGACAAAGAGGGAATCCCATCGTTCGTTGTTAGAAAAAATATTCATCTGCAGACAACAGAGGATGGTGTAGACTTGTGCCGTAAGTGTTGCTAGTTCCATAAAGCTTCTATTCTGATATACCCCATTATAAAAATGGCAGCCATAAGGGATCCGCTCCCGACAGAGCTATACGCGACATTCGGCTGGCCCTGCACATCTAGCATGGTCGCCCCGAATGGTGAAATCCGGGAAAAAAATTGTGCCCTGCGAGCCAGCTAAAAAAAATGACTAACTGAGAGCCGTAATTTGAGAACTTCAAATAAGCAAAATTTAGAGGTGAGAACTATTATAATCAGAATAATTTAATGAAATAAATTTAATAAAATAAATAACAGTCACGACATCTCATCGTTTCCTTATTTCTTCTGCTTCCTCTTTGTAGGATGTGCCTTTCGTTTTGTTGCAGTCGTAGCCCCTCGTTTTCTCTTCTCCTGGGTGGCTTTCTCCGTCACGTTGTCGTTTTCGGGAGTATCTGGCCTTCTGATGAAGGGCCGATAGTTATCAGCATCCCGAGGGAAGTCCATCTCCGGCGCATAATAGAAATCTTCGTCTGTATAGTTTTCTGTCCTGATTCGCCATTCATAGTCCAACACGAACTGAGGCTTCAGAGAACACCAGTAACGACCCAAAGCCTTATAGCCAGCCTTTGTCAACTCAACTTCTTTTACTTCTTCAAGTCTCCCTTCGTTTTCTTGGTCGTTGACGACTTTGAAAATCACGGCTGTCTCATGGGTCAAGACTACTCCATGGTCACAGTTGTATTCCTTCAACAATTTTGAAAGATCTGATAATATTTTGTCATTTCGTTCTAAAGTGGGAGGAGCAATTTTAACGACTTCTATTATAACTTCGCTATCACTATCGGGGGGTCGACTAGCTACTACGACAGCTTCTGCTTTTTTTACATTTGGCACTGCAATTATCTCGCATGGAAATGCCTGCTTGACCAGAAACACGAGCAGTTCCCGGCAGAGTGTCGGGTTAGGATATTTCGACTTATCACGATACTGACCCCAAATATTCATTGGAATATCATCCAAATTGAAATATCTCTCATACTTCACGCTTGAATCCTCCATGCTTGTTACGTGCCAAGGATATACTTCAGACAACACGATAAATCCAATGGATGCAGTTACAACTGCCTAATATGGAAATTTTTGTTTAATGCGTATCTTATGCAACACTTGCCTAAAC
The DNA here is from genome assembly GCA_030581755.1 of Crinitomyces ghanaensis. Lineage (NCBI taxonomy): Eukaryota > Fungi > Ascomycota > Dipodascomycetes > Dipodascales > Trichomonascaceae > Crinitomyces > Crinitomyces ghanaensis. Next base: position 146,597 of record JAKTVX010000024.1, read on the forward strand.
TTTGTCCCACTTAAATGCAAGGGTCACCTGGGCAAGGAAAAAACAAAGGGAAAAAAACAAACAGGGTACGCGCCGCAAGTTATATTCATAGCGCTCAAAAGTGGACTTTACAGAAGTATTAAACCAGCGGATGAAAATCGTTTCTGCTATGCTACTAATATAACATATTTGTCAGCTTTTAAACCCTTTGAAGGCGAAACTAAATTATTTCACTACATAGCGATGTCTATTACAAGCGCGGCTTGCGGCGCAAACCGTAGCGCCATGTTTATGCTGCGCCTTTTCTTTTTTCTGCCGTCTTCTGCCGGATGGCAGCATCCACGCCAATTACTTTAATCTTACAAATTCAGGTGCAATGCAACAGTCCTAAGTGCATTTGCTTCACATCCGCTTCAGTGTCAAGAATAAAAAAGTGGACAAAATCCTGGGGGATGGACTAGGCGCATAAATGCTGTTTCTGTGTTTTTTGAGGCAACGTAGGTTTGGGGCAATGTTGGCCATCCGACAAGGTTTTCAGCATAACAGCCAAATCGCGTGTATATATGTATATAAAATCCCTATCATGTGAAGAGTTAAATAGTTGCAAAAGATTAACGATCTGCTACAACAACACAACTATTTCTTTCTTTTTGCTTTTATTAATTTTTTTATGTCAACGTTCAACACCGAAAGGCAAGTGAATGGGAAACACAGCCTACATGTGACAGTCGGCCTGCGTGCCATCTCGAAGGATTGGCAGCTAGTGAAATCCACGAAAAAAACTGTGAGATTTTGCAGGAGTGAAACAAATCGAAGAAATTAGAATTTCATCCAGGATTTCATCATGGAGACTAATCTTAAGGCCGACGAACTGAATCCTCTAAAACTCGGAGATAATGCTCGATCAGCACTCTCAAACTCAGGTACCACAATAATGAACCCCAGTAAAAATTTATGTCAAAGCCGCGCATTTACTCTGTACTCTCAATTACTCAATGGGACTTGTACAAAGAGGTCGTAGAACACATGTGTTCTAATCAGAAGACAGATTTGAAACTTTGACGACATAGAAGTGTGCAATGCAAATGAGAAGGTCGTCGAGGTCGAATGTCAGGCTTTATTCGATTGCTTTGAAATATGGAACGTTTGCCAGTCCCGGGTCCATTATGGCTGATAACAGAGACCTGAGCCCATGTCGTGCATCCCAAAGGAAATTATGTTCTTGCTACATTTTTAGATGGACTAACGCCAATTTCCCATTAATGTCACTGCGTTGTCTAGAATACATCAGATAAATTGATTATCTATCTTGCATTCGTATCCCAATCCATTGCATCAGAGCACTATGGCGATTAATATCGGTTGACAGACTAAGATCGAGCAGACAACAATAAAATTGCAAGAACAGGAAGAATTTTTCAGAGAATTTCGGGATCACGGCAAGCTTCAGAAGATGTTTCATTTGGTGCAATGGGGTACTTTATTTATTGTAATTTACAAGTTTCTCCATAGACTGGATGTTTGACGAGCAGGGAAGCAGGCATTGGGTTCAAAAATAATGATCAGACTTCCACAGCCATTAGCTCGTGCTTGGAAAAGCTTCCGTATGAATAAATTTGCGGGCCATGTAGCCTAAATTCTAGTTCATCATCTTGAACGAATTTCCTCATTTGAACCATAATGTAAGTGCAAGTGTTAATTTTCTTTTAACAGTCAATGATATTGCTATACAAGTCTATTCTTCTTTTGCTGGGCTGCCCTAAACACGATAGAGAAGGGGACAACGGAATGCTGCTTGTAGCTGTCTTCCCGCTGTCTAAGAAAAGATCGAGAACTTAAAACCTCGACCCAGTACGCGTCTTCTATTTACTGCATGGACACTGCATTCTTCTTTCTCCATTTATCAACTGCTTTGTTGTATACATCCCAAGTCAATCCATTTCTTACCAATATGAATGTCACACCAAGCTCATGCTCGACATCTTTATTTCTTGATTCATCGTCAAAGAAAATCATATCTTTAAACTCTATGCCCGTTAGTTTTTGAAGTTGTTTAAAATGTCGGATTTTTGTACCGGTTCCCCAGACTTTGTGACTAAACATTGATGATGAGGACTGACCATCTATATGCAGCATATTGAGCATATCTTCAGCGATATCAGGAGCATGTGTTCTCGAAGCAGAGACGAACATGTAATTGTTATGTTTCAAATGCAGGAGAATTTCTGGGACATCATTGTAGAATTCATAAGATTCGCCAGCTCTGTCAATTATTTTTGATTTGCAGGGAGACTGTCGTATAGGAGGGACAACATGGGTATCACACCAGCACTGGTTAGAAGAACGAACCTTGGACAAGCGAAGGAGAAATCCGAAAAATCCGAGAGAGAAAAAAAAAAAAAAAAAGGAAACCCAAAAAATGAACAGACAAATAAAAAATGCCAACAATGCTTACAGCTGGTTAGGAACAATCACGGATAACATCACTGCACAAACGACTTACGCCAAAGAGTATAATCCAAGTCAAACACCACTAGTTTTGGATGGGACATGACAGCGAGTAACTTAAAAGGGCGATCAATACCGCATATTAGCTATACATTATTTGTACATTATTTTACACATTAAAGTCATATTTTAGCACTATTGACCAGATAAAATCAAGTCACACCAACCCTTTGGTTCTTTAAATTTTAAAACGTTACCAATTGCAATTATCCACTGCTGCGCTAGTTCTTGTGAATCTGCGTAAAATGATAAAACTTCTCCGTCTTCAAACTCCAATCGAAATAACCGATTATCTAAAGAATCAGAGTCGGTTCCAACTTTGACCACGTTATATAAATTAATCATATTGCGCTCCTTAAAAGTGTCCTCGTGTTTACCAATTAATGTCATACTTGGATCTAATGTAAACCACCGTCTACGCCAGTATGCGCAATCTCCTCCTTGCTGGGACAAGAAGCCTGACTGCTGAAATAGTTCTACCTTGGCCTGCCGAGCTGCATGAAGCTGGGTTAAACAGTCATTAATGCTTGTTGGAAGCGATTCCTTAGGATTATGACGAGGTATAAACATCATCTCTACGATGAGAGTGCACCATGAGAACGACGGCAGAAATGGTAAGGATGTTGTTGGAGATGCCTTGCTAGATGAGCTGTCTTTCTTCATTGTCGCCGTTGCTGATTTTATCCATTCGTTCGAACATGATAATGAAAACGTGACACGTTTGCCATATGCTGGCGATTCATATTCTGATGCCACGATATATGTACGGGCAAATTCGCCACTAGGACCAGACAGCAAGGCAAGAGCGGATGATACATCGGAACTGTTAAGCGCAATACTGGCTCTACTAGCATGGCCAGTCTTGCCGCTCGTGTTACTCGCGTTGCCACTTGTGCTATTACTATTATTCATTTTATCATCGTTTGTGCCTTTCCGTGAAAACATCTTGAATTTTCGCTTCCTCTCTGGGGAGGGGTTAACCACAGAAGACAGGGCGGCAGCAGCTATTGGAGGGGGTTGTAACAACGATAAAGTAATGGCTAGCTGAAGATCAGTCGACGCCAATACTACCAGCTCGAACTCGTGGTTCATTTCTGCCGTTGACGACGAAGATGAACAGGACAGCTTCATAGGAGCAGTCTTGAGGCTTTGTATTCCGTTGTCTAAAGTCATGATGAATCTCTGTCCATTGAATATATCGGCTTGGCGCAAATCTGTAAGTTGTTTAACGCGAAGAAACAGTCTTCCACGGTCAGTGAAATCTGTAGGAAGCTTTTTAGGGCGGGGTTGGTAGTGGTGAGCAGTCTGTGGAGAGGTATATTTTTGGTCATTATTAGAATAATAGTGGTCAGTAAATGATGAAACTTTTTTTCCGTTACTATGTTGGAATGATGACGAGGATGATTTTTCCGGCCGGTATATTACGGAACCTGTATCAGAATCGGAACTATCACCAGCGCCAATGTCCACGGCTGACTTGTTTCTCAAAGTGGAAAACACATCTTTGAGGGACCTAGACGAATGGTGCACAAGCAAAGATTTTAAGCCGGTTGATGTTCCTGCCGTCGGATGTTTTGTCGTGACTAGCGGTGGCGGTCTTGCAGGTGCTGCTCCTTTGGTGGTATTAAGATTCGGTTCGGGGCTTTCCGCTTCATGAATGTAAGCGCTATGGACCGGTGGAACAGCATTAGTGTCAAGAGCCTCGACATCAACTTTTTCAACTGGTTCATTACAGATGCGCACATTTATAGACTCATGGCGCAGTGGATGAATCCGAGACGAGGGCAACACCATTGACCGAGAAGCCTTATGGCCGACCTTGAATGAGGTCGAGCGGTAGTCAGCCAATATTTTAGATGTCAGATAGTTAGCAGTACTGCTGACTGAAGGACTGACAGAACGTGTGGTATCTGGGCTGTCGATGAATGGTAACGATGTTCTAGCAGATATCGACGAAGATTTGACAGTAGACGACGGCACTAATGATGAAGAATGCAAACCTGACACACAGGGAGCTGCTCCTGTTGTCGTGGCCGCTGTAGCTGGCATATTTTCACCGTTGCCTTCGGTTAAGGCGTCCTGATCCTCATTATAGCTCTCCGAGTCAGCGTTGATCATTGAATAGTTATCCGATGGTACGCGGGACGACGGCGGCGGATCAAACATGTCGAACATTTTAGAAATATTCGGGACATCGGAGGCTCTGCGGCCATCGAACAGCATTCGTCTTTTGGGATGCAACAATAAAGATCCCGCCAAAGAGGTTAGTTCACTAGGACCAGACTGGCCGAATTTGGAGATTGATTGAATGGTATCTGTTCGACAAAGGAACTGAGAAGCAGCTGGTCGGCCGGCAGGACCATGGACAGTGTGGTTATCATTTGCAGCGGGTGTCTTTACCGACCCAACGTCATCGGCCTCGTGACTGCGAGTAACATCGATTCTTGGGCCCATTTTGTTGTCATCTTCATCATCATTCAGTTCTTCATTCTGGTACCCTTTACTATTCTTCTCATCATTTATTACGGTTGATCGGAAATCATGTTGCGGAGGCTTGACAGTTGTGGGCGTCGTGTTGTTAGTACTCATGCTAGTTTTAGATGCTGTAGTAGTAGGTGAGACTGTAGAGTTGCAGTCTATAGATAGCTGAGAAGAAAAGTCGTCAAGAATCGATGTGAATAGAGGGGACGAGGATGCCAGATTAAGTTCTAAACGAGGTATTGATCGAGGTAGTGATGAAACAGAAGGCGATTGCAGGATCTGAAGGTCCGTAATTGAATCGTCGTTGTTACCACTAACATGCACATTCTTGTCCGCAGCGATCTCCTCGACAGCTAAGCCGGCGTTGTTAGCATCGGCATCTGCATCAGGAGCTACCGAATCGCCATCTTTATGGTTATCGCCGATATTTGGTGTGGTCTGTCCAATTATCAAGTCAGATCCATCCGATTGTCGAATATTTAGAGGATTTTTTCGAATGACATATGTATTGGTCAGATGGTCACCCATTGCTTTAGGTCTGGAAGAATTGAAGAAACGGCATAAATTGCAGTAAAATAAAATGTGTCCGTACCGATGTGTTTACTGGAATGCAGATCGTGAACGGCAAGTAAATAATAAACTATATGAATACGGGTAAGTCCAAATAATATGCGGATAGGCCATCTAAGAATGAAATGAATTTGGCGTAGCCGTTGAAATCACTTATTTGGTTATCTGTGCAGTCTTTATATCCCAATTGTCGGGCTTTCCTTGTTTCAATTTTTTTTTTCTATTTCTTTCTTCTATTTATCCAAATTTATTTATTTTTTTCCGTGCTCCCTCCCATGTTTATGTTCCTGCACTTGCTTTTTCCACATAGTTAATCTAGATCGTGTCCGCCGCATCACTAGACATGTCAGATGGAACACACTATGGGACATTGGTGGTAATTTTCATCAAAGGGGTGAGTAAGCAGTGCTCGAAAAGCAATTACATATCCAATTGTACAAGTCTAGATGATGGCGCTTTGTCTATATGGCCTCCAAACTAACCAGAGAAACCTGCCTAATCGTCGAACCCTGGGCAAACAAAATCCATACTGCATTGCTCGCGTCGGCCAAGACGCAAAGCGATGTCCAGCAGATGAACGAGGTGGACAGATTCCATCGTGGGACTATGAGACACGATTCCAGGTGCTGGATGTCCCCGATCAGAAGACATTGAAACTAAGTGTGCTGGACGAAAATGATTCAAAACCTGAGCTCATCGGCGATGCAGTGATAAAGCTTCGACAAGCATTTGAAAGCCACCCTAGTCAAGGGTATGATGCATGGCATCAGCTAGAGTATAAAGGCAAGTACGCTGGTGAAGTATACATCGAGATGACATTTTATCCTGCCAAGCCTGCGGTCCCTGCGAAGAGAAAGGTTAAGAAAGCGAATAGTATGATGAATACACATAGTGCTAGCACTAGTGTCAATGGTTTGATGTATGGTATGTCCACTATGTCTGTACGGCCATTGCCCCCCGATCCGTCGCAGGTGACTGCGGCTGCGAATCCTCGACCGCTTCCTCAACCTGCTGGGCAGCCGATGGATATGCCGAGGTGCCAGTCAACCGTACCCCCGTCGCCCGTACCAATGGCATCGCCATCCAATTTTTCTTCTGCGTCTGCTTCTTTCTCACCGCCGCGTCCTGTACCCCCTATGCATCATGTGCCTAGCGCGCCTTCTGCAGTGCCTATTATTCCACGCGGCGTGCCCTCCCCAATGTCTTCCACTGCTACACCGCTCACTATTCCACGCGTACCATCGCCTCGGGTTCCATCTCCAGGGTTGCCTGCAAGGGCTCATTCGACGTCCCCCCATCCACTCCCGTCGCCGTCGTCCTCCTCATATTCTGCGGCAATTCGCCCAACTACAATGACAACATCGCATACCATGCCGCAATTGCCGAGGCTATCACACAATTTGCCCCAGGTGCCGGGGCACAGTGAATATGATGATTATAGTGAATATGTCAATAGCGACTGCTTCGTTCAAAGTATCAGATCGCCACGAGAGCAACCATCTTTACCGTCGTTCAAAGCTTTCGGCCCTAGTAATGGTGGCCCGCCGGTACGACGTATCGTCAGTTCAGATAGTATGGGTGCATCGACGTCTTCTATTCCAGCTACTCAGCCATTAGTAATACAGCATCGAAAATCTCGATCTCATGACCTTCAGGGCAAGAAGTTTAGAGTGTCTCGAAAGCCTGTGCAAGGAGGACAAGCTCGTCCGATTAGTCATTCATTCGATGAGAATACTGACCAAGATGATACATTTATTCCATTCAGTGCTGAGGGATACACCAGTAACGTACCGCCTCGACCTCCGCCACATCCGGATGGAGACCGGATGCTTGACGAGTCTACGTGGGCCCCGGTACCGAGGCTGAAGACTGCAGACGAAAGGCAGCAGAGCCCACTTGTGCTAGACGGAGGGGCAGGCAAATACAAAGGAGAGGGGCAGTGGGATATATCTAAACATATTAATGACGGATATGGAGACTCGGTGATTAACAAGATGCAGGGGACGCCCAAAAGGAATGGTCGAGGGCCGCCGCGATTGCCGCCTAAGATTCCATTAGGTATGAGTAGACAGGAGTATGAAGCCATTGAATGGGATCCATATAAACATGATGAAGATCCGTACTTGTATGAGTGGAGGTAGTTGTAATTATAGCAGTAGCCGGAGTAATAGTCACCGCCGCGAAAATAATATAATATCTAATATAATCAAAGAGTAATAGAGCAATCAGCATAGACATAAATACATTATCATCATTAAATATACATATACATACAGACGACAACGAGGTCAAAAGTCGGCCTCATTATTATCGTCTTCGACCATGTCGTCATCACCATCGTCGAAATATCGCTCAGCATTATAGTCGTCGTCTTCGTCCTCTTCGAATTCGTCGTCTTCCTCGATATCTTCATTGTCCTCGGCGTTTTCATCATTCGGTCCTCCAGCACCCTCGGCCCCTACTTCCGTCTCTAGCTGTGCCAGTCGACTTGCTACGTTATCCTCGCTGGCTTGCAAGTCAATCAGTGCACTCGAAAACTTAGCAATGTCAATCTTCTTTTTGCCAGTGCCAGCAGCTGTACTGGTGACACCCATTGTTGAATGCAGTTCAGGAGGAAAGAATTGTAGCACAAAAGGGTGGTCTTGTATTGAGGTGCCAATTCGTCTTTTCTTGAAGTATCTATCACTGTACCGTTTGATTCCATCATCGTGGGAATTCTCAACTTCCACTATAATTTTTCCCTTTTTTGTTTTTGACGACCCTGTATAAAATGGTCCATCTTTGATGGATTGGCGGACTTTTAGGAATTGTGCAACAGCCTGCCGTTCAGCTGATGTCGCCGACTGGGGTTCAGGAACATTTTCTTCGGGATATAATGGTGACGGCGTTGAATCTGGTTTTACATCTAAATTGTACCCCAAAGAAGGACCAGCCTGTTTGCGTCTGAACATGAAGCAGACCGGGATCACAAAAAGAAAGAGAACTTACGGAAGAAAAAAAAAGAAAAAAAGGTTAACGTTACAAGAATGAGATAACGTTAACGTTAAGCACGTCATGTGCGGATACTGACGGTGTAAGCTGCTGCACCTTTGACCCCACATTATTAGGGATCGAACTCTATTTATTGCGTGCTAGGAGGTGGGGGTCACATCTTTGTCTGTGATCATACTATTTTTTTTCCCTTTTACTAATCTTCTCAATTCCTGTTTCCTTTTTTTTTGTCTTACTCTCACTTTCATCATGTCCTTCAAAAGTCTTCCTATTATCGACCTCTCATTGGATAAGCCAGATACTATAGATACGCTTCTTCAGCAGCTCAATGAAGCCCTCTTCAAAGTAGGCTTTTTATACTTAGTCAATCATGGACTAGAAGAAGAAGCGAAACACATGCTGGAATTCGTTCCAACTGTCTTCGACGTGGAGCAGTCTGAAAAAGATAAGATTGCCATGACAAACAGCCCGCACTTCGTAGGGTACTCGAGACTGGGAGCTGAAACGACTGCTAACAAAACGGACAATCGTGAACAGTATGATTTCGGGTCTGCTTTGGAACCGAACCCGCAAACTGAACCGGCGTGGAAACGATTGCACGGTCCAAGTCAGTATTTGCCTGATAGTGTAGTGCCAGGGTTCAAGTCCACCATAGTAGACTATATGGCCAAGATGGACCAGCTGACAACGCGACTGCTGAAACTTATTGGACGGTGTCTAAATGTGCCAGAAGATACATTTTTACAATTTGTCGGAGAAATGAACCGGCTTAAGCTTGTCAAGTATCCGGGAATATCGGATGGTGGAAATAGCCAGGGGGTGGGACCACACAAAGACAGCTCGGGTCTCTTGACATTTGTATTACAAGATAAAATTGGAGGACTTCAAGTTCTCAACAGCGAAGGAGAATGGATAGCTGCAGATCCAATTGAGAATAGTTTTGTTGTAAACATTGCCCAAGGGTTTGAAGCATTGACTGGCGGAAGATGCGGAGCTACTACGCATCGAGTAGTTGCTCCAGAAAACAGCGTGACTCGGTACAGCATTCCGTACTTCCATGCGGTGCGGCTAAATCTAACAATTGATGATATTAAGGAACAGTTATCGTTTATTCAAGGCAGAATACCTGACCCGGTCGACTACAAGAAACGACAAGTTGACGTGCCAAGTGAATTTTTAGATCCAAAATATTCCTGTTTCGGTGAAGCTCATTTACGAAACAGAATCAAAAGTCACCCAGACGTCGCCGAAATATGGTATAAGGATGTTAAGGATAACTATTAAAATAATACTGGACGCAACATGCAACGTGAAGTCCATCATAGATTCTACAAAATAATACTTATTATGTCTCTTTTTGTCTTTTATTTATTTATTTATTTATTTTTTTTTTTTTTTAATTTACTTTTACTTCCTCCCCAAAACTTCAAAATAAGAATCGTGCTCTATAAATTGCCAATGCCCCGTCAAATATTTCCGCACAGCATTCTTAATTTTTGGTACTCCTGCTGCACTATGTCTACCAGATCCTGTGATAATCTTATATGGAGTCAAGGACGTCTTATACGATTCCCGCTGTTGCTGGTTAGTCCACCATTTTTCTAGCAGTAGCGGACATAGGTCCGTCGCGATTGATACTGGTACTCCGTGAAAGTCTACATGAAGGTTAGAACTTTGAGCGTATACCATATCTCTATATTCGGAATTACGCAAATCATTAGATATCGCAGAATGAGACGCTGCTAAATTGGCGTAGTGCCCAGCAGCTGATCTATACAAATAATTAGACCTAGATTTGCGGTACAACTCCTGGGCATGAGTCATATGTGAAGAACGTAAGTCAGAGTGCCTCTGAATTTCTTCCTGGAGATTACCGCCAAACGAAGCCGCTTCCGCGTACGTGACACTCTGGTTAGTAAAATTATCGTCGACAGCATCTATTGCAAATCCCGGTGCTATTATTCTTGCAGACGACGACTCCTTGGGGGTAGTGGCGCCTGACAATTTCGACGACCATGACCGACTACTACTGCTATTTTCTAGACTTTCCCAATCGTCACCATGCCATAGCTCGACTGAGGTTGCATTTTTGTTGCGCTTCTTTTGTCGTTTATGTACTGTAAAATCTTGATTCTCCATATCCAGGGGTTCTTCCTGGATGGACTCTTGGAAGGTCACAAGATTTAGCAACTCATCTGTAACTCTCAGCATGTCGCCATCGTAAGCTTTGAATTTTTGTTTAATAATGGATTGAGAAATTGTGGGGAACGACTGAATGAGAAAGGTCAGGTCCGGGCTCGGAGGACGAGTTTCTAGGCATTGCTCGACGGAGGAAGAACTATATTGCGTTTTTGCCCCATCAACAGCTGCCTCCGCATTAAGTGCCTCTAATGTCTTATGAAGTTCATCAGGGTTGGAAGGATATTCAGTCAAAATTGCTGCTATTAATGCAGCGTCTAAATTGGAATATCTTTTCCCCAACGCAGATATATCTTCCATATGTAACTGTTAGTATTAAGAGAATCAGATCGTGAAGCAGACGACTTATTAATGGTTTTCATGAGCTGTCAATGGAAAGAAGAGACAAGAAAAGAAGAAAAGAATAAAAGGCAAACCACACCATGCAGGCTTTTAAAGTTTCGCGGGCGACATTCTCGTTTAAAAAAGACCCGTACTCTTGCGAGTTGATTATTTAAATCACTACTTAAAGTTGCAGAACGTTAGGGTAGGGTAAGCCTTTTTAACTTTAATTGAGAAACATTACATTGTGTACAAACGACGACGACAGCGTTGGTTATGTCGGACTTGCGAGGACTAAACAGTAGTCGGTGGGCAGTGCCCGAAAAGCGTGAGCCAGACTTGCTGCCGGCGAGCAAAAATGAGTCCAAGATACCGGTCGCAAAAACTTCTTTAGTTAGTCGATCCGAAAAATTTACCGAAGACAATAATACCCGCCACGAACGCACGGACCTAAACATAAAAGATGGCACTCAGAACAAATCCGCGATCCAACGCTCCGAGAAGCATTCCATTGATAAAAAGATGGCGAATGGCTTTTCAGATTTGGCAACTTCGAGGTGGGCCAATGCGTCGCCTGTTGAAACAGTTGAGACATCGGCTGGGACTCACAGACTATTTGGTGGGCAGACTAAGGAAACGGAGAAAGCTGTTGCAGCTAAGAAAAAAGGAAGTGGTCCAGGCTTGAAAAGCTCGAGGTGGGCGAGCCCGCCGGCCGAGGTACCAGATGTGACCTCCGGCCGAGATGCCAGATTGCAAAGTTTGTTCGGCAAAAAGGACACTGGTAATGCTGCTAGGAAGGAAGCTAAATTGACAGTTCAAAAAGACCGGGAGATTTTACGAGAAAAATATCGAAATAGAAAGTTAGAGAGTGGACGGGAATGGGATTTCGACAAGTCCGATATAACGAGTTATGCTAGTAGTGCTACTCCCACTGCAGCTAGTTCGACTACGACTACGACCACAAGTACTACTGCTAGTGTTGCTAGTACATCTTCCAAAAACATGCCAGAGGATTTCGAAGAAACAATTGATCAACTAAAAGGACTCAGCTGGGCTGATATTGACGACTAGTTTTTTTCGTTACTTATTTATTTTTTGTTACCGTTGAGTATTAATTGGTGTTAGCTAATTTATTTATTTGTTTTTGTTCGTTCATTTACTTAAACTTCTTTTTATTGGCTCCTTAATTAGTTTATTAGTAGGTATTCAAATCAAATCAAAACATAGCAAACAAAGTAGATACACTTGCCAAAGAAAGAACCCCATAAAGCATATTTAATAAAGGATCAACTGCCAGAGCAATTGCCCCGCTATTTTTGGCCGTTCCACTAGCCGTTGTAGTGCTGGTTGCAGTTGCTGATCCCGTTGATGAAACTTCTTTATTTTCCTTTGATATTGTCTTTGTGGTCTGTGAAGTAGTAAGCGAATCACTAGAGGTTGATGATTTGGTTCCTGAAGAGGATGATCCTGACGTCGTCGAAGCCGAAGAGGTGGATACCAAAGAAGTGACTTGGCTACTAGGCAGCCAACCATAGACTCCCGAAGTACCATCTGTACAACTCATGGTATAAGAGGCCGATGAGATTGCGGCATTATCAAAGTAGAAAAAGACGGTGATTGGGGGAGTCATAAGAGTATATCCGTCCCATTGAGGAGTGAAGTTAACTTGGACAGTGTAATCAGCAAAGTTAATTGCGTTGCACTCAGCATAAGTTTGACACAAGTTGATATTGGGGTTTGCTTGGTTGACACCAGCCATCTGGATCTTATATCCCTGATTGTTCTGCATTTGAATATTTAGCTGTCCTGACCAGGTGTCGTCTTTGCCACCAGTCTCAGACTGGACATTAGTGAATGCTAAAGTCGCATACGGAATTCCTGCAGAAAACGTTGCAACCGGCGCATTACATACTCTGGTTGGCACAGCTGTGACAATAGCCAAAGACGTTCTGATTAGGAGTGCTGTGAATAGATAGAAGAGTTTGTTCATTTTGAATCACAGGTGTTTTGCTTTTCCTTTAAGATAGTGGATATCGCGGATCTTTGATGATGATGACAACAAAGCAAAAACATGGATCTATTTATATATGGCACGATGTGTCCATGAACTGGCTGGTCATCGTATATACATTTTTTGCATTTGCCGAATCGATGAATGAAAAATCCAGCCATTAACTTTCAGGGGAGTGAAAAAACTTCCTATTTGGGAAATCCCAACCTTATCTGTGGACTGATCGAGCATATGGCGATTTAGCCATTTTTGAGATGAAACTGACCTGAGAATCGTTAGGTTCTTTGTTTCTTTTGTTTTTACAATTAGGGTGGCAGGCATTTCTTCAGAGATTGGACTTAGCTCACTTTAAATTTCTCAGCCATGTGACTCAAAACAAAAAGAGAAATAAAAGAAACAAAAACAAAAAAGAAAAAGTGGGGTACGACCCTTGTGAAAAGATGGGGTTGTGGAAATGGCCCTCGGCGATTGCAAGTGGGTCCAACAAAAAATACCCATCGACGGGAGGACAAGAAAGGAACCAATCAGGAAAACAAGACTGAAATAAAGAAACGCAGAAAAAAAAAAAAAAAAGGAAAACCAATTTCAAACAGATAAACCTTTCTCGTTGAATTTTTGAAAATATTCAATAGGCACGTTCGGCCTATTTTACGGCCGATGACTATAGATCGGATCTATAAATCAATTTCACCTAAAATGGCAGACCCACAATAACTTTTGACATCTGTCAAATAGTTTAAACACAAACTTGTATAAATAAATATGAAGCTTCGCGGCTGGTTTCTCTGTCTGAGTCGACTCCCTCCTTCTTCTTTCTCCTTTCTCTTTCTATCTGTCTCTCTCATTTCACCTTATTTTAGTTTTTTTTACGTGCAACCATTGAAATATCAGTCAATATCAGTCTGACATTTGCACATGCAATATGCAGGGAACCGTGCATGGCACAACGGCCGCAGTTCGCTTTTATCGTGTGGGGGAGAAATTTTGAAGCTGCAAGATCTCCGTAAAGCGGGGAAGCTCTTTCGTAGGCCTTATTTAAAATGCATTGATTTTTTTGTTAATTCTGTGGGTAAATATCAATGGTTTTTAACTCTTTGGTTTTCTCTATTGCTTCCGCATGGATGCTGCCCTCTGCTCTGGCAGCATCAATTGCGCCAGCCGCCGTACTGTCAGATAATTCGGCAATCTCCGGCGGAACATCGTCCAATGTCGACTATTTTAAAGGAATCCCTTTCGCTGAACCTCCACTTGGCCCCCTAAGATTCCGTCCTCCTGTTCCATACAATAAATCGTTGGACGGATTCCAGGCCACTGAGTTTGGTGCATCATGTCTGATGCAAGCGCCGATCACTATTGATGGTACAGACTTGCCGCAACAGGCTATTGAACTGATAGAGGAAATCCCATTTATTGGTATTCCTCAAGTGGAATTTGATGAAGACTGTCTGAGTCTTAACGTATTCAGACCGGCTGGTACTAAACCTGGAGCCAACTTGCCAGTGCTGTTTTGGATCTTTGGCGGAGGATTCCAAGCCGGATCATCTAGTACTTATGATGCTACTCCCTTGGTCCAAAAAAGCGTAGACATGGGACTGCCCACTATTGTTGTCAGTGTCAACTACCGTTTAGGGGCTTATGGCTGGTTGGGTGGTAAAGAAGTCGTCGAACAAGGACCTGGAAATTGGGGTCTATTGGACCAAAGATTAGGACTAGAATGGGTAGCAGATAATATCGCCGCTTTCGGAGGTGATCCATCTAAAGTGACTATATTTGGTGAATCTGCGGGCAGCATTAGCGTGGGACACCAAATGCTACTCTACGATGGCGATAATACTTACAAAGGCAAACCACTATTCCGTGGCGCTATCATGCAAAGCGGATCTATAGTACCAACGAAAAAGCTGGACTCTGAGCACCCGCAAAAGATTTTTGACCACGTAGCTAGCGAAGCTGGGTGCGCTAGTGCAGCTTCCCCCTTAGAATGCCTGAGAGCTCTCTCGGCTGACGACCTCAACAAGGCTCAAGACACTGTGCCAGGAATTTTCAGCTATCAGTCTATTGGACTGTCGTTCTTGCCTCGCTGGGACGGTCAGGTGCTGACAGATCAGGTCTATAACCTAGTAAGCAGCGGTAAATACGCCAAGGTGCCATTCATCATTGGCGATCAAAAAGACGAGGGAACACTATTTGCCCTGACACTGTCTAATGTCACTACTACAGCTGATCTCGAAGAATGGATAGGCGACTTGCTGCCTGATGCTTCGGACTCATTCCTAAGCCAAATGGCTACGCTATACCCTAGCGACCCGTCGGCAGGCTCCCCATTTGATACTTGGATCTTTAATGAGCTTTATCCGCAGTTTAAGCGCAATGCTGCAGTTCTGGGAGACTTCACGTTCCAATGGCCCCGTCGATATTTCTTACAGCACGCGACCGCAGTTAAGCGATACTCGTACTTGTCTGATGCCATGCAGGGCTTGCCTATTGTCGGCACAATGCATGCCACAGACATTGTATTCCAGTGGTTCTTGCCGGATATCCTTACACCCACGCAGGCCTACCGCAATTATTGGATCGCGTTTGCAAACAATCTGAACCCCAACACTGGCTCGCAGTTGTCCACAAATTGGCCTGAGTATAGTAACGGAGCCAACAATCTGGTAATCTCATTCTCCCAACTCAGTACCAGTGCAGACAATTACAGGAAGGCTGCAAGCGATGCCGTGAATGCTAACATCCAAACTTTATTATTTTGAAATATAGTGAATAAATTGTCTTTCCATTCTTTTTTTCTGCCTTTTTTTTTTTTTTTTGTCCTCGTTTCGTCTGATCTAGAAGGATTCTGGTTTTTTTAAAAAAATAAAATTTCTCACGCCATTTTTAAAAAAAATGAAAAAAGGATAAATACGTCTGGTCACCAACCTTAAACACGACTTTTCGCGTCATCATGGACTATGAAGATGATCCTTATGAACCGTACTTCACGGGTCTCAAAGAAATGGAAATGCAGGGACTAGTAGATATTGGCGGGTCTGCTGCATGGAATGTTTCATCTTATAAGACCGGCTTCGGCATTGATCAATTACGTGCGGATGACCCTTCGTTACTATGGCAAAGTGACGGCCCACAGCCCCATTACATCGATATCCAGTTTTCGAAACGAGTCAGCATTCAAAAAATTGCAATTTATGTAGATTACCAACAAGATGAATCTTATACTCCATCCCAGCTTGCATTGTCTTGTGGCTCAAGCTATTATGATCTCAAACAAATGTGTATACTGAAACTCGATGAACCAAGAGGATGGAAAGAGTTTCCATTAGATACATCATCTAGAGCTGACGGACTAGTTAAGGCATTTTTCTTTCGGATTGAGATACTATCTAATCACCAAAATGGCAAGGATTCTCATATTCGTGCAGTACGTATCTTATCACCAAAACCAACAGACCATGCATATCCTGCTAGTGCAGTTGTTCCTGATGAAGAACCGTTTGGAAACTTTAAGTCAATTGCGTTTTTATCTCAGTCTGTTATTCGGTGATAAATTTGTGCATTAACTTGCATTTCATTATAAAGCTGCAAGCCCCTCGACATATGCTATCTGCGCGACTTGAGCTATTCTAACGATGACCTGGTGATTTATTTATTATTTATTTGTGTAAATATAGAAAGTTAATATTGTCTATTGTTTTATACGTAGACCATCACAATAAATATAACGCAACCATGAGGTTCGAAGAAGTTTCAGGCTTGTTGTGATGTCCGTAAGAAATCAGTTCGAAAGAACTTCCACCAGAAGAATAGTCACAGACATGAACTTCCGAGCCTGACGATGTCTTGACTATAACTGGAATGTTCTTTCTTTGGTCTGTATAGGGCGGTTTGAATGATGGTTGACGGTTAGTTCCGTTACTCATACCTAGAAGGCCACCACTACTGCCAAATGCAGCCATAGCCGCAATGCGACCGTGAGACTCATTGGATGCAGATCCTCCACAGAATGCCTGCTTTGGCTGTTGCGAATATGGAGTCAATACGCATCTAGTACTGTTTTGCTCATGAGCAGTTAAACCCCAAAATAAGCCAGCATGCCAAGCAACTTCAAGTAAACCAGAGAAAGAAAAGTTTCCTGGCTTAACAGTTGGAATGTCGGCAATCTCCCTTGAAAACCTAAAAGGAGGAAACGCAGAATATGTATTTTTCCTGGGAATTCGATATAGTTTATCTTGTCCATTAAACGACTCTTTTGAAGCTGCGAGTCTCAAACCATTTTCCTCTTTATCATTACCATCGCGTTGCGTAACAATTACTTTTAATTTGGTTTTTAACCAAGTATGATGGGCAAGAACCGACTCCGAGACTAACCGTTCCCCTTGAAATGTCGTTTGTCCCACTGAAACAATTTGCTCGTCCGTCATGTAGCAATAATGAACATGATTGTTGAGCAAATCTACCACTTTGGCGAACTTCTCTTTGAAAGATTCTCTTTCCGAAGGCTCACATGAATATTCATTATTGTTTTCCACTAGTACAACAGGTTTCTTTGCAGACCTCTTTTTAACGTCGCTGTTAGTGCTCTCGTCGTCATCATCATCATCATCATATTTGTCCGAGGCGGCATCACTGGAACCATCACTGTCGTAATAGCCGTCGGTCGCCCTGCCCATGTTGTTGCCACTTTCTGAGTTATCTCTTACACTTGAAGCGCCTGTGGTCGACAGTTCTCCAAAATACTGAACCAATCTGAACAAATATTGAACTCGGTCCCATTCGGACTTGACAAAGAAGTCATCGCTTTTCAAGACATCATGCATAATCTCGTCATGCGCGTATTTCCAATAGAAAGCATTCAGCTTACATCCTTTAGTTTTCAGAAACGTTTTGGCAGCATCTAGTATTTTTGTGCTCACAGTACCGTAATCGTGCTCTGAGTACAAATGACAAATATCATTTACACTGGTCTCATCAATCAGTTTAATAATAGATTCTTGACATCTGTCGGCTAGCTCATCCAGATCAAGAAATTTAGCAATTGCGACTAATCCAAACAGCTCTTTTAAGTTCTGAGTGTATCCAATCGAATAATTTCCATACAAATGGCTCAAAACCAGATCAAATGACGTGCCACTGATGAGTTCGTCATCAAACTCGATGTTATAAGCAGGCGATTTTAATTTTTCTTCATTATTCCAGTCTCTACTAAATAATGCATCAAAATACGAGGATCGTGCGAGCACTATTTTATGCAGGCGATAGGTCTGATTGAAACACCTAATCTCAACATCGCTAAAGTTACCAGACTTCAGCGCATGCGAGTAAAAGTACTTAGCAAACTCTCCTTCACTGGATGTCATGGTTGACTAGAAAGGAGAAAAGATACCAGAGAAATGCAAATAAAAACTGAACGAGAAGAATCAGAAACAGAAACAGAAAAAGTTCTAACCGCTTGTCAAGCTAAACCACTTTGGTGATGTGAAACCTAGCCGCAGACAGCCGTTTTAGGCTCTTTTTATCTATGCGGACCCTACCCCAATTGGTCTCCCTGCATCAACTTTATCTATGTATAGGCTTTCCATGACCTAGTTGGCACCCCGCTTTATTAGAAGTGGTCGCCGATCACTACTATGTCATCAGCATGTGATGCGTGTAGACGGCGAAAAATAAAATGCAATAAAGCTGATCCTTGTGATCGTTGTATCGTCCACAACATCCCTTGTAAATATACCATCAGTCACGCCGTGCGCGGACCTCGAGCCAAGCGCACATCCATTATTAGTCAGCTCAGACAAGGTCCGGCAAGTCATTTATTGTCTGCAGCCACAGCTGCTGCTGCTGCCGCTGTTGCAGCGTCCGCTGGGCCCAACAATCAGTTAACATGGTCGTTACCCCGAACAACCTTCGATGAGCTGATTTTCGTCTATTTCCGGATAATGCATCCCGCTGTGCCAGTGCTGGACTTTATAACTATTCACAGTTATCTGGATACGGCTCATCCTACTGCTATACAGCACTGTCTAGTGAACGGTTTGTGTTACAACGCTGCTATATGCGGGACAAGGAGCTTTTCTTGTGATAGTCCTAGCAATACAAATAGTAGCCCGAATCCAAGTCCTACTGCTGTGAGCCCGGCTAATAGCAGTAGTTATTCCTCACTAACGGATTCCGAAACCTCAACTCTGTATCAATGCGCTACCAGCTCGTACAAACTTGCAGACATCCCCCGCTGCCTTCTGTCAGTTGAACTCGCAATGTCTGCATTTATGATTTTCTCTGCACTCTTCCGTGGCGGTGCGTTTACAGAATCGTTCTTCTATCTTCGAGATGCTCTAACTATTGCCCAGCTGTTGGGCGTAGATCGTCCTGATCATTATACTGATCTTGAGGTAGTCAACCCCAAACTGGCTCTGACCCATCGCGCGCTGTTTGCCGCATTGTACGTCACGGAACGTGGAGTGTGTCTGCACCGGCCTGAGCTGCCACTGACTCTGTCGATGTCCATAGAATTGCCATCGAAAAACCAACCAGGGATATCTCCTGAGCAAGTGTCAATCTTTGTTATGGCCAGAATGTTTACTATCGTAGACACACTGCGCACATTTTCATCATCATGGACGCCGAACGATGAAACTGATTCCGTCCAGATAGCTACGCTCACCTCTATTCTAGACAATCTAGAGAGATATCGAGCAGAATGTGATGCGCTCATCTACGATGTGCAGCAAGCTGATTTCCTGATATCCAATTTGTGGTTCCGCGCATACACGCTGAAATATTTACCAAAATCCTTGATCTCTGTCACGAGATTCCATGAGGACTTGGATCTTATCTCCACCCATCTATCAAGACAGAGCATTGAGGCTCATGGCCTTGGCATGGCAATGAAGCTGCAAGATATCCTGCATTTTGTTTCAGAGGACCCTATCCCTATGGACGAATCGTTTTCTCAGCCTGTGTCCAATAAAATCGATGCACTTCTCGACCGTATAAAGGAAGTGACATTAGATTTTAAGTAAAAGTACGCCAAACTAACCTTTTCAAAAAAATGTAGATAGATGTAAAATTTATTGAATCTTTATATATTCTTATTATATTTTTTTTCTTTTTTTTTATTGATGATCATTTATGTTGTTACACGTAATAATATCGTTACAAGGCCAAGATTGGCTCACCGACGTCAGCGACTCCGTAGAACTCCTTCTCTTCTTTGTCTTTGGGAATATAAGGCTCAGCGTTGGCCCATGATTCTTTTAATGGAACCATAAACTTTCCAAAGAACGCTTCAACCTCCTCCATACCCGGCAAGCTGAATGGTTGAACAGTTGCAACATACCCGTCAGGACGAACAACAACGATTGCTCCCTTAGAGGTATCAATGCCATAGGTTTCGTAGGCATGGCCGTGGCCCTTGTGATAGGACTCACCGTCCACATAGATTCTCCAGTAATCCATGCGTTTCTCCAAGTCACGGGGTCTGAATTCTTGTGGGAACTCGTTCCATGGCACAGCCTGTCTGTCACATGCGTGAATGAGATGGAGGTCGAACACAGAGTGTTCACGTGCGGAAGCCGGGGTGTATTTCTTGACAAAGTTTGATTTGCGGCCAAGATATCCTGCAACATCGTTAAGCTTGGTTTCCAATGATGCGTGGGTCTTGAAGTCACCGCTGAAGCAGAGCACTCTCCATCTACCGTCAGATGCAAGCAAGTCAACTGTCTGGATAGGCTTGGAGTCTGATTGCGTAACAAGCTGTACGCTGATTAATCTTTGGCCAATCGCAACATGGCTGGCTAAATCTTCCTTGTAGAAAATGCTGTCCTTACCGGCCAATGGATCCACATTGATCGGGTACTTGTCATTGTCCTTCTCTACCAACTCGCTACCGCAGTAGTCCACAGTGCATCCAGAAGTGAACTGGTTGCTGCGTTCGAAGACTCTGTGGAACTCCTCTAAACTGACCTCACCTGGCTTGGCAGAGAACAATCGAGAAAGGCGGTAATCCAAGTTAATCAAACTCTGAGCAATAGGCCGACGCTCCTTCTCATATGAGGACAAAAGGATCTTAGGATCAGCAAGACCTTTTAATACATGTGCAAGCTTCCAGCCGAGGTTATATGTGTCCATCATGGAGACGTTCATACCCTGGCCGGCCTTGGGAGAGTGCGTGTGGCATGCATCTCCGGCAATGAAAACCCGACGAGTAGAATCCTCAAATTTGGTCGATACTCGTTGGCCAATCTGGTAGGCAGTGAACCACTTGATGGTTTGCATATCGAGGGTGTATGGAGCAAAGATCTTGTTGGCACTCTGGAGGATAAGCTCGGGGGTGATCTTGGATCGATCGACACGTCCGCTGGTCTCATTGCGCACAATGTCTTCCAACTGAATGTACAATCTCACAAGTTGGTGCTCACGAGGAATAATCATAACGGATCCGTATTCGGAATGGATAGCACATCTGTTACGGATATCAGGGAAATCAGTGATGGGAATACCGTCAAGAACTCCCCAGATGTAGTCAGTGGACTCGCCCTCCATGACAACGTTATTGTTCATCTCCCTTCTGACCCACGAGTGAGCTCCATCACAGCCCACGACATACTTGGCACGGATGACCTCTTTGCGGCCGGCATTTTCTTTGTTTCCATCGCCGTCGAACTGTCGGAAAAGTCCTGAGGCAATCTTGCTACCGAAGCTTTCGACTTTTCCCTGGGCCTCATCTAAGTGGTCCACAGTAAGAGTAATTGGGTATGCGTTAGTGTCGCGCTCTGACACATTAGTGTCAACATCAATCTTTGTGGCCTGTACAGGTCGTTCAATCTTCACTTTACCATCAGAGTATTTGCGAATGTTCTCTTGGAACCAGGTCTCGACACGGCCCTGGTGTAACACTGTTTGTTGGAAAGGAGAGATACCGGGGACAGAGTCGGGAATGACCTCCGTGCGGACGATACCTTTCTCGCCAGGTTCCCAGAAGCACAATTCCAACATGTGGTTAGATTCCTTTAAGGCCCGGTCACCGAATCCCATACTTTGGAAAGTTTCCAAAGTTCTGCTCTGCAGTCCATCAGCTTGACCAATAAACCGGTTCTCAGTACGTTTGTCGATAATTCTAGGTTGGATGCCCATCCGCACAAGATTTGCGGCGAGCATATGGCCCGCGGGGCCTGCGCCCACAATGACTACATCTGCGTAAGAAGTCTCTTCAACCATTTGAATGTTAATAATAATAGAAGATTATTGTAGAGAAAAAAATCTTTCTTGTTTATCTGCTAAGTTATAGGATTCACCACGTCCATTTTTATATTAAACCTGCGCTCAATTGTTTATCCTAGAATTTGCACTAGCGGATTTTCATTTCACCGGTGAAACTGCCCCACCTTGCGGTAAAACCTTGATCCGCCAAGAACGAGGAGAAAAAGGGTAATAACTTTACCCCAGATTGTTTAACTCTAACTTATCCGACAACCTCACAAGTTAATCACTAAGTTCGCTTTCCACATCACTTCAGCCCCGCCAATCTGATGACCTCCGAACAATCTCCTTTTGCATGATGATCATCACAAATGGTCGGGTAGATCCCCAGCTTCCCGCTTTAACATCTTCTCGATGCTGTTCCACATAGCCCCTCTTTCCATAGTATCTGTCGTTACCTAACTCTTGGACACATTCCGCTATAACAAAATATTTCCTATCAGTGTCGTCTTTATCGGCAAGCTGCCGGACATGTTGTTCGACAATGTCCAGAAGCTTGACACCCAAACCCTTCTTCCATTGATTCGGGTTTACTGCTACCAAATGGAGCATGAACCTGACGCTGGCTTCGTCATTCACAATAGGCACTAATGCGATAGTTGCAAGTAAATTATTCGACGTTCGCTGGCTATTCTCTTTATTTTCGTTGTCGTCATCGCTTTCGTACATTGCGAAAAGCCATCCTTTACCTATGACATCTGCAAGTTCACTTTTCGCGGAGATCCGGGGTGACCCCCCGAAGAGCGACGTCTCATGGCTAGCTGCTGAGTCTCTCTCTTCTTTCTGCTGATAGGCATGGTTGATAAAATCTATATAAAATTCAATTTCTTGCTCAGTGAATGGATTAACACTTGGTTGATGTATCTTAAGAGGCATAACGAAAGAAGACAGTGTCACTATGACCCTGAAATGGATGACACACTTCTACTTAAAGTTCTGAAAAAAATGCCGAGCTTCAATCTTATTTTACCTTTTTTCTAAAAAAACAACAAAAAAAAAGAAAAAGAAAAAAAGAACACAGAAAAGGAAAAAAAAAAAAAAAATAAGGCTTGCGAAAGCAATGGATCAGATTGACCGACCGAAATATTCTTGGGGATTTTTTTTGTGTGTGTGTGTGTGTGTGTGTGTTTTTTTTTTTTTTTTTTTTTTTTTTTTTTTTTTGTA
>JAKTVX010000025.1:0-168929 GCA_030581755.1 Crinitomyces ghanaensis
TTTTAAACAAAAAAAAAAAAAAAAAAAAAAAAAAAAAAAAAAAAAAAAAATACCTTAACGTAATCTAAGTTACTTCTTCGCTACGCACGGCTGAACCACAAATTTATTTTTCTTTCTACGTTCTTTCTACTACTATTTTTCTCATTTTAAAATGCACTATTAGATATTATTTTTTATACAGCCTCTTTCCCTCTACAACATAATTATCAAGAAAATCGTCTAATATGTCTTCAAGGTCGTCCCTTTCTTTGGCCATGTCAAATGGCTGATGAACCTCTTCCTCTGAGTCACCGTCATTCTGTTCATACTCCTGCTCGATTCTATCAAACCTGTCGTCCAATAACGTCAAGCCGGCATTTCTAAACATTGCTGAACTAGTCATAGACATTCCTGACATTTCTGATCCAGGTCCACTGCCGAAAGCATTTTTCTTCTTCTTTTTCAAATTGTTCTTTTTTGTAGGAATGTTAGTTAGAGATCCGACCTCATCACGTGCCTCGGAATTTAAATCAGAATTATTATTATCACTGTCGTTATACATTTTATTTCGCTGCTGCTCCAATTTGAATTGTCGGAACGCAGTTTCCCAATCTTCTTCACCTTCGTGAGGTTGAACTTTTTGTTCGTAAGTATTGTTAAATAAGCCCTCTTCATCTCCCTCGCTCTCAATCTCTTCTTCTTCATCAACCTGTCCACTAACAATAAGCTGTTGAAATACATCTTCGTCATCCTCAACATACTCTTCATCTTCTAATGCTTCTAAGACCTCCCTTAACCTTGGATCCATGTCTGGTTGGAATCCAGCAATCTCGTCTGGTACGGCCTGGAAATCTTGGTATGTTCGTTGGATCTCGACTTGGGAAGGCAAAACTTCTTGCGGCAGTTCAATTCTATTCGCCTTTGCATATCCAGATTTCAACAACAAATCACCTTTTTGCGGTTTTTTAGATCTTTCTTCCTTTTTAGCAATAAACACTGCATCAGGAACCTCGCCGATTGGCCTTAAATGTTGCATATAATCGTACTTACTGTCATCGTACAGGATTCCATATAATGCTGCTTCACCTTCATTCTCTCGTCGGCCTTCTTTACGAAACTCATCTTCTTGGTCTTTCAGTTCGGTGCCTGAAACGATATAGCTGCTTCCGCTAGATGGTTCGCCATCTAGGTTTCGCTCGGCTTTGTTGAGATTTTTATTTTCCTTTTCGACGAAAACACCCTGAGACGCATCGGGGTCATAATATAAAGGATCCTGTTGTGATCTATGCACTAGCGTAAATGTTTGAGCTGTTTTCTTGTCTATCCATTTTTTCGGCATGTTTGATTGAAAGAAAATTAAAAAAAAAAAAAAAAATTGAGAGGGAGATAGATTAACTTTAAATTATTTTAAATATGATGTGGAAGAGAACGGCTGAAAAATCTAAGAAGAGTATGTAGTCTCTGTACGTATAACTGAAGTGTGACATATCCTGAATAAAAAGACAAATCCTATGTGTTCAGGCTCGGTCGTTAGTTTCGGTACACGGTTCCCACGTCCTTTTTTTTTTTTTTTTTTGTGGGTCGTTGTCCCGCTGACTCCGCATAGTCAACACGGATCTTCGCAATGCAGGCCGTGCACATATGTAATGATATGCGGCACTAAGACATATCGGCTCCCACCCCCACCCCCACTTTGACCCAGGTAACTTAACTTTTGTGTAAAACTAATCATTAACTGATGGGAACTAAAGACAAAGATAAAGACACAATGGGTGGATCAATTTTCCAGAACGCCTCGTCACGGTTAGGATCTCCAATACCTGCGCCACGTAGCTATAGTAGAGGAGCAACACCTCCGTTATCGCAATCGCCTAATCCTTTTGGCGGAGAAGATAATAATGATAGAAGAATAAGCAGCTCGGCCCGACCTAGTTTTGCCGGTCCTCATAGACGACCAAATATTGGCGGATTTGGGGATGGATCTGACGGAGCGACTTCTGCATCAGCGATCATTGACGATAACATTAACAACAATAGATATCACAGGTCTCCCAGCATCGATATAGATAACCCAGATCCGCATACGGTTAAGGTGGTCGGACGTTATTTGGTAGGCCCTGACAGTGCTGGAAGGCAATCGCGGAACATTAGTCGATCCGACAGCAACAGCAATAGCAGTATTAATTCCAGTAGCGAGGACAATGGTGATAGCGACCCTTCTAACTCTAGCAGCAATGTGAATGGCGGAGAGTTTTCTTCTCTGAGGTTACAAGGTGGAGATATTACTCGTCAGCTGTACAAATGGCAGCAGGAACATGAGCAACGGCGGAATCGCAGTCGATCGCGATCTTTCACATTCGGTCGATCCGGATCACATGGCAGCTCTGATCTGGAACCGCCCTTAGACGTGCGCAATATTAGGGCTCCTGGAGGCATGAGACGTAGCTTTCTGCAACAGAACAGAAATAACTTGCATCTTGGTGGTGGGCTAGAAAATGTTTCCTACGGCGGAGAAACTCCACCTTTTTTTACGCGCAACTTTATAGAGTTCTTGACAATCTATGGACATTTCGCTGGAGAAGAGCTAGAGGAAGAAGACGAGGAAAACGAGGAAGAGGCCTTGGAGGAAGAGTTTATTCCTTCCGCACCGGCTACAGAACGTACCTCGCTTTTGCTTAAAACAAAACGAAAATCATACCAGCAGACAACTGCCGGCAAGGCCACTCCTACCAAGGCTGTCCTATTGCTTTTAAAAAGCTTTGTGGGTACAGGAGTTTTGTTTCTTCCGAAAGCGTATTCAAATGGAGGCATCTTATTTTGCTCTGTATTGCTCACGTTGATCTCTTTAGTTTCATATTGGTGTTTCTTGCTGTTAATTGCTTCAAAAGAGAAAGTAGGAGTAACTTCATTTGGTGATGTCGGCGGCGCATTGTACGGCTCATGGATGCGACAGCTTATATTGGGATCAATCGTGTTGTCTCAGATTGGATTTGCTGCAGCATATATTGTATTTGTGTCTGAAAACCTCCAAGCATTGATCCAAGCCGTAGCAGGCACACTCATCAGAGTGGAAACCTTGATTATGGCACAACTGTTAATCTTTCTGCCGTTGTCTATGATTAGAGATATTGCAAAACTGTCGTTCACCGCATTGATCGCAGATCTGTTTATCATGTTAGGTTTACTGTATCTGTATGTGTGGGGCGCGGGAACTATTTATTATAATGGCACCGGACCTGACATCAAGCTATTCAACAGCGAAAGCTGGACTCTGTTTATCGGGACGGCGATCTTTACCTTTGAAGGTATTGGGCTGATTATTCCTATTCAGGAGTCCATGAAACAGCCGGAGAAGTTTCGTGGCGTTTTAGCCGGAGTCATGGTATTTATCACCATCGTATTCGTTTCTATGGGTGCTTTGCAGTATGCGGCATATGGCTCAGAAGTGAAGACAGTGATCATTTTGAATCTTCCTCAGGACAGTAAAGTGGTAAATCTCGTTCAGTTACTCTATTCTTTAGCCATTATGTTGAGTACTCCATTGCAACTGTTCCCTGCCATTCGTATTTTGGAGAATTGGCTATTTATTCGCAGCGGCAAATACAGTCGCAAGACCAAATGGGAGAAAAATGTGTTTCGATTTATATTAACAATATGTACGGCTATTGTCGCATGGGGTGGAGCCGATGACTTGGATAAGTTTGTTGCGCTCATTGGAAGTTTCGCATGTATTCCGTTGGTATATATCTATCCGCCGATGTTGCATTTGCGGGCCGTCAAGCAGGGCATTTGGGGTCTGGTGGCAGATTTGGTATTGTGTATCTTCGGATTTGGCGTTATGGTATACACAACAGGTATGACTGTTAAAAGTTGGGTGACAGGCGGGCACTGAGCGAAATACTAGCACAATAGGTCATACTGTAACTGTTGATTATCCTATTCGCTCTGTATACCTATTGGACATTTTAGGTTCATATTCTTCATACTATTCTATTATTATATTCTATATATAAATATGTACGTACTTAAATTTATTTCATTGTATCGTTAAGCGTAGTTGATATCATCAAAAGTGTTATGCGTGTCTATAGTTTATATGCTAGTCTTGTGTTTGTTTCTGTTTTGGCGGCCGAACAGAGCCTTGCCCAGTTCGTATGATGAAATCATAATAGCACATGCCGGTGCCACTTTCAGTACACGGGGAACCAAGCCTACAAACAGGGCTGAAGGGCCCTCAGTTTCTAGGATCCGGCCCATAAATGGAATCATTCCCAACTGGGCAGAAGTTGACTGATGGTGGCCAATTTGACGGCGAGTTTTGCCCACATCGAAAGGTGTGGTAACAATAGCCGCGACAGTACCACCTATGGACCCAGCAATGAACGCAGGAATCAAGGTGTGATGACTGTTATTGGGGTCCGAAAACAAATCTGTTCTGTCTAATTGTTTTCGCACCAGTTCTACACATGCCCAGTATATACTTGAAAAAGGTACGTCACGCCACAGCGTCAATACTAGACCTCTCCATAGAGTCATGACACCCTGACTGGCAACCATATCTCTGACGCCTTTAAAGACATTTGCAAGTGCTCCTTGACCGCGGGCAGATTGCAACCTCGTTTTAATGAGTTCCAATGGAGATACAAATGAGGCTGCCATGGCACGGGCTAAGCCGCCACACAGCAACGGATTTATGACTTCTGATTTTATAGGTGAGGAGTCGCGCATATGCTCGTAGGCTATGAAATAGATGACATTAGAAGGAACCGACATTGTTAATGTCAGCGATAGGCCCCGCCATAGAGCTGGTAAGCCTTCAGATTGGGATATTTTCTTAATGGCGTCCCACGTACCATGGAATCTGGATTGCTTCACCGCACAAGAGGATTGTTCGAGCTGGAGCTGGGAAGCTATACAGTAATCTATAGTGCTGGGGAACCAGAAGACGTCGCGACAACATGTGGTAACGCCGACGCCTGCGGGGATTTTAGTTACAGGAAAAGACTTGACAGACAATGGGTTAGTACGAACCGCCGAAGCATTAGAAAGATTTGTGGATTGGGAAACAGTATGACTAGAAGATGGGGTCAAATCGACTTCAAAAGGAAATGCACTCTGCTGCTGAAGACGGACTCGAACCACATCGAATGGAGTCACAACGACCGAGGTCAATAAAGAGCCAGAACAAGCCGCGAGCATCTTTTGGCCCATTGTGATTTTATGATGTTGGTGGGTGTCGACCACAGGTCCACTCAAATTTGGACCCGAGGACATGACTCTTAGATCTGATAAGCTTAGATCAGGACGGCGGTTGCAGATATTTGGCCACTGTGCCGGGGCATATATATAAGAATAACGTTAAACCTTGGTGAATACAATGAAACCTAACCATGGTAGGACCGCCACATCAGATGAGCAGGTCCGATACTACGGACGGGTACAATACGTTAGTCCGTCATGGATTCGCTGCGGACTATGAATCCGAGCAGTTTATGTCTCAGCTCGCGGAGGTGGGTAAAAGAATTACAAGTTGATTTTGGAGTGGCATATTTTTCTAACAAGGTATTTTACATCTATTTTGAAGACAAGCGGCATGAGACTGGGGCCAATCCGAAAGGCAAGATGAAAGGCGCCGATTGGCGTATCCGGGAACGTACAAGAACCATTAGCGCTGCCATTATGTTGTGTCTAAATATTGGTGTAGACCCACCAGACGTTGTCAAGCCTCACCCATGTGCGAAACTAGAGGCATGGATAGACCCTACAACATCTAACGATCCGAAAAAGACCATTGAGCAAATTGGCAAGCAGCTTCAGCTCCAGTATGAGGCACTGAGTACACGAACTAAATTCAAGCAGAGTTTGGACCCCAGTGTGGAGGATGCTAAACGGTTGTGCGTGAATCTGCGTAGAAATGCGCGCGAAGAGCGGATTTTGTTTCATTACAATGGCCACGGGGTCCCAAGACCCACACGCAGTGGCGAAATATGGGTGTTTAATAGAGGCTACACCCAATATATCCCAGTGTCGGTCTATGATTTGCAGACTTGGCTCGGGGCTCCTTGTATTTTTATGTACGACTGCCATTCCGCTGGTCACATTGTAGAGAACTTTAACAAGTTTGTGCAGCAGAGAAGGGAGATGGAGCGGACGACTAACAACAGTACTAATAATACTAGTAATAATAATAATAATAACAGTAATACAGTTAGTGGTACTTCTACTAACTCCGGATATTCGGCAGCGGCGTATCGAAATTGCATCCAGTTAGCTGCCTGCAGGGCAGATGAAAGCTTGCCAATGCATCCAGACCTGCCAGCGGATCTATTTACGGCCTGCATTACGAGTCCTATTGATATTGCTGTACGATGGTTTGTGATACAGAATCCTCTTCTAAGGGAGCAGTTTAATTTCGGCGATTTGGAGCAGTTGACGATTCCCGGCAAGGTCACAGACAGACGCACACCCTTGGGTGAACTTAATTGGATCTTCACGGCTATTACTGATACCATTGCCTGGTCCACTCTGCCGGCGCCGTTGTTCAAACGGCTATTCCGACAGGATCTTGTAGTAGCCGCAATGTTCCGTAATTTTCTATTGGCTGTGCGTATCATGCGCGTCCACAACTGCCATCCCGTATCAAGCCCTGAGCTGCCTGACACCTACAGTCATCCAATGTGGGACGCATGGGACTTAGCTATGGACCACGTTCTGGTCCAGTTACCGCATCTTAATGCCGCGGCTCGGCCCGGTGGACCGCCATATGTTTATCGCCATTCGGATTTTTTCGAACAGCAACTGACAGCATTTGATCTATGGCTCAAGTATCGTCCATCTTCGGATTTATCCAAGCCGCCGGAACAATTGCCGGTTTTGTTACAGGTGCTGTTGTCGCAAATACATCGACTGCGTGCGTTGGTTTTGTTAAGTCGGTATTTAGATTTGGGACCGCAGCCGGTTAACCAAGCGCTCTACATTGGCATCTTCCCTTATGTCCTTAAACTGTTGCAATCGCCATCTCCGGAACTTAAACCAGTGCTTGTGTTTATCTGGGCACGTATCATGGCAGTGGACTACAAGAACATTCAGCATGAGCTTGTCCGTGATGCCGGGTTCATGTACTTTGTGAACATTCTCATGCCAGATCGTGAGACTGGCGTATATCAGATAAATACCGTAAACCTGCAGG
The DNA here is from genome assembly GCA_030581755.1 of Crinitomyces ghanaensis. NCBI lineage: Eukaryota > Fungi > Ascomycota > Dipodascomycetes > Dipodascales > Trichomonascaceae > Crinitomyces > Crinitomyces ghanaensis. The sequence continues at coordinate 7,169 of JAKTVX010000025.1, forward strand.
AACACTTGGCGATGTGTGCATTTATTATTGCGCTGTTTTGTCGCGGCTACACGCCAGGGCAACGGCTTTGTCTTGGAACTGATCTGATTGAGACATGTTTGCAACACATGAAGGACATGGAAAGTCCGTTGTTGCGGCAGTGGGCCTGTCTGTGTCTGTGCCAGCTATGGGAAGGCGATTTTGTAGAAGCGAAGACTCTGGCGAGAAAAGACAAAATTGTCGAGAGACTTAGTGATGCACTGATTGCTGATCCTGTACCGGAGGTCAGAGCTGCTTGCGTGTATGCATTAACCACGTTTATGGAAAGCAGTTCGACAAGCGGCGGCACGGATGATGATAACCATGACAATAGCAATGGCAATAGCAATAGTGCGGAAGCCGATGAAGGCGGGAAACTAAATTTATTTTTGGCAATGAAAGTGCTGACTTTGACAGGCGACGCATCCACAATAGTTAGGCGTGAGGCTATTTGCTTCTTTGCCTGCTTTGTGAAGCAGCATTTGGGATGCTTCCTTGTAGTTGCCTTTGTAACACTGGAAACGGAATACACGCATCAAACTATTTCGTCAGATAACAGTGTTTGGGGTTCGCCGTTCATGGCCGTATGGCATGCATTATTAGTCTTATGTCAAGATCCGTTTGCCGAAATAGCCAGCTACGCGCAGAGGGTTGTCGACTATGTTTATGTATGTTTGGAAAAAACACCACTGGTAGACGAAGTAAGACGTCTTTCTGCGAACCTGTTAGAGAACGCGGCGAAAAGAGCTTCGACGGCTTTAAATGGTGCAATCAATGGTACTGTAAGTGGTTCTGCGCTAACTGCGGATAATGTTGCGTCGGTGCCTGGTAAGGCATTCCCGTCGTGGTCATCGGTAGCTGCATCGGATGTATTGGATGACGGCTCGAAATTATCGGGCATGGCCACATTGCCTTCGTCAACATCATCTCGTGCTCATTTGAGTCGTATGATGACAGCGATGCCGAAAAGTGCGTCGAGAGGCGGAACTGTGATGCCTACCTCAGGAGTGCTGCGGCGGTCTGTTTCAATAGCGACCAGTACTTTGAAAAGCATGGCATCGTGGGCCGGGGATGGGGCTTCGTCTGGTGGTGGGGCAAGCGATTATCGCCGCGGGGGCGACCGGACTAGTCATCTGGTTGATAGAGCATCTCACGACGACAATGATGCTACTTCAGTGGCTGATCACCGACTATTCGAGCAAAACTATCCTGAGCTATCGAGTTATGCGTACAAAATGTATAAAGTACCTTCATGTGTCGGGGCCAAAACTGTCGCAAGGGCAAAAGCAGCCATGACGGCGACAGAGACTGCCTCTTCAGCAACATCTACTGGTGGCCCAGAAGCTGCAAAACAACAGTTCGCATTGCCAAAAAGCGTATTTTTCGAATGGGCTTGTGAATATTTCCAGGGCCCGCAAATGAGTAGCCCAGAAGCCGACGAACCAGGTAGCGCGGAATATGTAGAACGAGTATGGCGGAAAGGACGAAATGAGAAGATAATTTCGGAGACTCAAGCTGAGAAAGATTTAGCTGTGCGAGGTAATTGGGCATCTCAGGCAGCGTTCTTGGATAATGAGACACAGGCCACAAGGTTCACTATTGCCCAGTTCGAAGACCACTTGGTAGCCGCAGACACCACAGATGTTATTTCAGTGTGGGACTGGAATCGGGGACTTCGACTAAATCGGTTTTCGAATGGTAATCCTGATAACACTCGAATCGCTGAATTAAAGTTTTTGAATGAAGATGACCAGCCTTTACTGCTTACTGGAACAACAGATGGAGTAGTGAGGATATTCCGCCATTATGAATCATTTAAAGACGTTGAGACTGTATGCGCGTGGAGAGTTCTTAGTCCGGGTATTTGCATTACTCCTAGTGGAAGCGGTGCACCTTGGATGAATAATTTAGGGTCATTTGGCCTTGGAGAGAATGATATGAATACCGACTACAGTTCATCAAGCTTAGTCGCGGAATGGCAACAGAGCCGAGGAACCTTACTGGTGAGCGGTGGAGACTCGCGCGTCATCCGAGTCTGGGATGCACCCCGCGAATTATGTGTTGCTGACATCCCAGCCAGATCAGGCAATGCTATCTCCGCATTAACTTCAGACCAAGTGGCAGGAAACATTATTGTGGGAGGATTTTCGGATGGGGCAATCCGTGTATATGATCGGCGGCTGGATTCTCATCAATCTCTAGTCAGGACTTGGAAGATCCATGAGACTGGGGTGGTGAACTGTCGCATGCAACGAGGCGGAGCGCGAGAACTTGTATCCGCAAGTGCTGATGGAAATGTGATTCTGTGGGATATTAGGCTTGCCGAACCTGTGCTCCAATACCATGCACATTCGCGGGGCATCCGAACAATGGATGTACATGAGCATGCACCAGTCATTGCCACGGGATCACAAACTGTGGGCGTGTGGTCCACCGATGGGTCTCGAGTGTCCACAGTTCGGCCACCTACCACGAGCTATGTCCTATCTAACCGCAGTATTCCTATCTCATATGTTGCATTCCATCCCCATCGGATGGTTTTGGCAGTCAATTCGGTTCAGGACACTCATATATCAGTTTACAAGTGTCTGGATTCTTAGCTTATTTATAGAATGTATTTAATTTTTTCTGTAAGAGCCCAATATAAACATATCTCGAACGCGTGCTGGCGTTCAATGATTACGTAACATAAAAGATCGCAAAGTTATAACTTATAGAAGCTATAACTTATTTATTCAAAGCCGTTTCCTTTTCGTTACACCGTTTCCATGTCTAATTTACTCAAGCAAGCATTGAGTAGGGGACGGCCTCTAGAACCAGAGGATTCTCAGGACACAATTGGAGATTTGCCTTCAGTGCAGCGACAGTCGCGTAATCAACGACATAAGACCTTGTATCAAATCAGGCCATGGTCCAACTATTTTGCAGAATGTTTTCAAGTTCATGACCAACTGGGCCAGCGACATTTCAATGTCTATTACAATCCTCCAAACCATCCAAGGGCTCCTGTATTTATTTTCCATCATGGCATTGCCTCCAACGGATTGAGTTTTGCTCTTGTATCCAAATATATTCAAGCCAAGATGCAGCAGACTATAGATTCCAAAGCCAGCATCAAAGAAAATTATGTAGCAGGCACGATTGCATTCGATATGAGGGGCCATGGTAAGACTCAAGTTGATGTCAATGGCTCCGACTTCAGTCTGGATACCATGACAGACGACTTCGCTACCGTGTGTCAAGAGACAATCAGACTCAAGGATCTCGGGTCCAATCCCTTGATAGCGGTCGGCCACAGCATGGGTGGTGCTGTTGTATCAAAGGCTGTATTGTTAAAGCGCATTAAAAATATTATTGGTATAGCGGTACTGGACGCGGTCGAGGGCCCAGCTCTAGAAGCCCTCAGTGCCATGGATACAATTCTGGCAAGTTGGCCGCGTCAATTTGACTCAGTTGATCGGGCGATTGATTGGCATATTCGAACAATGGCCATAAACAACAAAGAATCTGCTGAAGTGTCCGTACAAGGTATGATCCGCCGTCAGGGTACAGACAAAGGAGAAAGCTGGACTTGGACAATTGATCCAAAGGCCACGGAACCGTATTGGGAAGATTGGTTCATTGGGCTTAGTTCCAATTTTCTGGCTGCTCCGGCTGCCAGACTGCTTATCTTGGCCGGGACTGATAGATTGGATAAGCAATTGATGATAGGGCAAATGCAGGGCAAATATCAATTAGTAGTATTTATTGAATCGGGTCACTATGTGCAGGAAGACGAGCCTGAAAAAACCGCTGTGACTTTAATTGATTTCTGGGAACGCAATGGACGACCTCTGGGAATCGTGCCTAAATTCGGCAAATTTCGGGCCCCTGGTGAGTAATGACAGAACAGTCGATGATTTGACAACTACAGTATATACAGTTTATTTATTTGTCTATTTTATTTAATCAATGTACAAACTGATTTATTCATTGTGTTACCTATTTGGTATCATTATCATGATTTTCAAACTTGCTAACCACTTCATCAATTTTTTTAGATGCCCATGGAAACGACGGAAGAATCATGAACGGCCGCAAATCAAAGCGGTTATCATCCGGAGAATATTGCTCTGCATGATATGATGGAGTCAAGATCGTCTGCTTATGACGATTAATGGCATAGTAGTAAAAGAATCGTTTGACTTTATCTGCAATTTGAGACGGAGTAAGCCTGGGAGTCCATTCGTGGTATAACTTAAGGAACATGGAATAAGGACCACATTTGTCGACTTTGCGAAGCCGTCCAAATATTGAAAGCTCTTCATATGTGAATCCCATATCTGCCTCATCAGATTGCACATACTCTTTGGTAATCGGCTCGAGCTCCGCCGTCGGCGTAGCTGTAATAAAAGATTCAAGGATGGGCAAGTCAAAGGCAGTCTGAGCGTATCGAATAAATCCTTTGAGGTCCGTTTTGGATATTCCTCCTATAGGATTAATATCAGCGGATGAACAATCATACTTTGTCAAATATCCTCGCAAGCACTCGTCCACATTAGCACTTCCCAAAACCAATAATCCCCCGCCATATGGAGAGCTGCGGACCCACGGAAGAAGCAATGCAAACAAATACGCAATGACCATTCGTAGCCTCGCCTGGATATTTTGAAGTGCCAAATTTTCACGGGCAGTTCCGCCGTGTACTTTGAATTGCGGAGTCTTACCGGTGACTGAAGTGAACAGAGACGTCATGGCAGATACCACCGAATCAATGTTCATGTCCACGTGATATGAGCCGATAGCCCCAGCTAGATCTTTGGCTCGCTGTCGGGTCTCCTTAGATGAATTCTGGGTGCCCATATAACAAGTGTGGAAAATGATATTTCCAAATTGCGCAGGATCGGTTGGAATCCAATGCTCATCATCGGATTTCCCTGCCAGCCTTCTGGCGTCTGCAATAACTTGTCGATTCCCTTCCCGACATTCTTGGACCACTAGCCGGCACATGGAATGGACAAGGACGGCTGTGGCACACGAATCAATTCCTCCACTTAGCGGTAAAAAGAAACCACCGGCCTTGCATCGACGCAAGTAGTCCCACAGCCAACAGGCCGGCCCAAGGGCAATTTCTTCCTCTGGACTGTGCACTCTAAGTTCGCGTACTTTGCTCGGCTCGACATTGGGGCGGAACTCTGTGCGTGTCTGAGCCATCACACCCTCAACTTCCGGGCACTCCACAGATGGATACTGCATTGGCACAGCGGTAGTCTGCATCCCAAATGACGGACTGGATCGGTGGGTACGAACATCAAAGAGATCCACTGTAGCAGTGATCACCTCAACATCCTTAAGTGAGAACTGCGAGGCTTGGGCCACGACTTGACCATTAACAACAATCAATGCACATCCATCATAGTACAGTCTGTCGCCATCACAACCCCTTTGGTTCGCGTATAAATACACGCCGCCGCATTTTTGGGTGGCTTCTCGAATAAGTTTCATACGGGTGTCAAGTTTGCGCAGCTCGTGATGACTGCCACTGGAATTGGTGAAAATTTCAACGCCATCGAGTGAAAGGCCGATGTGTGGACTGTTAGGCGTGAACAATTCTTCACAGGTTTCAAATCCAAACGACGTATTGAATACATCCAGCTTGGCATCTCCAAAGGTTACCGTCCGCTGGCCGCAAAGACCGGTCTGCACAATCGTTGGCAAAATATGTTGTTCGACATACTTTGCACGATACCAGGGAGTAAAGTATCTCATTTCTCGGTAATTTCCGTCATTAGCGAGCCACAGCTTAGGGCGAATCAGCTGAATTTTTTTGTTGAACACAATGATCCGACAATTGTATCTCACACTTTTGTGCAAAACTGGCATTCCAATGTCCAGCAAAATATCTTGACAGTCCTTGTGGCCAGCAATCTGCACAAACATTTCCCATGAATGGGAAAATGTGTCTGGCTCCAAAAAATGATCTAAACAGCCATATCCAGTAACTTCTAATTCCGGTCCAGTTCGAAAAACGGCACCATTTTGTTTAGCTTCAACAATGCTCTGAATGATCCTGTCACGATTACCTTCGAAGTCTAACGCCCATTGGTTGAGATTGCAGGTAGCAACTGTGACTAGATGGCCCATGGTGATACAAAGCTCAGTAACGTTAGCCAGTCGCCGGCGCAAGTGAGAAAAGGAAGCAACAGGGCCCAACAAAACAAAAAATAAATAGATAAAATAAAATAAAATAAAAATAAAGACAAAAAGTAATCACAAATAGCGAGATGAAATAGACCGAAACTATTGTCAACGAAAACGTTAAGAATCTACAATTAATGTCGTTGGCAATCTGAATAGCGTGTAAAGAAAGGATCCTATTTATAATAGTAAAAGAAGAACGCGCTTCTAACATGGGCCCCCTTTTAATCTAATGGTTTGCTTGCTCGTCCTCCTGAGCTCTTCTTTCCTTTTATCTTGATTCCATATTTGTCACTGGTTGTTTTTTTCCTTTTTCCTGTATCATATTGAATTGATTCATGCGTCTATATCGACGTCATGACCCCACGGTCCCCACTTGCCAAAAATATATTTCATAACCTTAATTTTGAGGATGACTCTATACTTCCCGGCTGGTGCTGACAATCACCACCATTATCAGCAAGGTTATGTCGTTCACAATTGTCATTAAATTGGGGACTTCGTCCCTATGCGATGAGCATACCAAAGAAACGAAGATCAGTAGCATGTCACTCATTGCTGAGACCGTGGTACGGTTGCGCCGCGACGGTCATCGAGTAATCCTAGTGTCATCAGGAGGAATAGCATCAGGTTTGCGGCGATTGCGTCTAGATAAACGGCCCAAGCATTTGGCCCAGGTCCAGGCAATTGCAGCCATCGGCCAGGCCCGACTCATTGGCCTATGGGATGATATGTTTCGCCAGCTCGACCAACCCATTGCTCAGATCTTATTCACACGCAACGACATTGCTGACCGCACTCAGTACCTCAATGCTGCTAACACTATGAACGAGCTATTGAATATGGGTGTCGTACCCATTGTCAACGAGAATGATACATTGTCAGTGTCAGAAATTCGATTTGGTGACAATGATACTTTGTCGGCTATCACTGCTGGCATGGTGAATGCTGATTATCTGTTTCTGATGACTGATGTTGACTGTTTATATACCCATAATCCCCGTACAAATCCGGATTTGGCCAAGCCCGTGCTGCTTATCCGCGACATCGCCTCACTCAATGTTGAGGCTACCAGCTCTGGATCCTCAGTGGGCACTGGCGGTATGACCACCAAGATTATTGCAGCCAAGTTGGCCACGTCGGTCGGCGTCAGTGTAATTATCTGTAAAAGCACTGTACCAGGCAACATATTTTCCATTGTTAAATACGTCCAGACGCACGAGGACCCGCCCAAACTGTTGGACCTCACAGCAGTACTGTCGGAAGAAGAGCTTGCATCGATCCAGCAACAGGAGCTAGAAAGCTTAATTGTGGCCGATGTTCCTCTACATACAAGGTTTATCCCACACAAAGTTCCCATCAAGGACCGCCAGTTCTGGTTATTGCACGGACTGGCCCCGCAGGGTCGGATTTATATTGACGATGGCGCATTTCAAGCAATTACTCGCCACAATAGAGCTGGTCTTCTCCCTGTGGGTATCATCCAGGTAGATGGTACATTCCATATATCTGAATGTGTAGATATTTATGTAGGCCGACGTGTTAGTGCGGACGGCAGTCTCGATACTAACCAACCAACTGAGCTTATAGGTCGGGCGCTGCTCAATTACGCATCTGCAGACCTTGATAGAATTAAAGGTCTGCACAGTACTGAAATTGAAAAGGAGTTGGGCTATGCGGACTCGGAGTATGTGGCTTATAGAGACAATATGGCCTTCTTCAAGCGATGTGAGGTGCACAACATCTATGATTCGTGCGATCAGGACCATTCACACTAGTAGATTTAGACATTCTATTACGGTCAATTTTATTATATATTACTATTTTATTATTAGTCATGAACTATTTTCAGTTATCTAAATTGTATAGTATGGACACCTTTTGAGTGTCCTTGGCGAATACCGCTTGGACGTGCTTGGGCTCCTTGTCCACACGGATCACCAATTGGTTAATGGTGATTTTTGTGCCTTTTATCATGATGTTATGCAGTTGTTGCTCATCGAATCCCGTGATGTCAATTCTCTGTGTCCTTTCATCCAGGGATATAATGCGATATGTTGGTTCCACAGAAGTTTCTTCAGAAGCAATCTCTTGGATGAGAGGTTTCTTCAGAATTTGCTTCTCGCTACGCTCTTTATCTGTCAAATGTTTGCCTTTAGCTATTTCTTTCGCAAAAGATTCCATGCTTTGTGACACAGTCAAGTTGCCGGATTCCGCATAGTCCTGCTCCTTAACATTTTCATTCTGCACTTCATCCCCGCCATCTCTCCAGACAACTGTCCTGCTCAGGTTACCTTTCGTCCTGCGTTTTGGTAAGTTATACTCCTCGCCGATAGCTATATCGTCTCGCTCTTCAATGAGTTGGAAGCATGTGCCAATCAACAACTCCTTGACAGCCGGGTTGTCTACGGTTTTGTATAGCACCTTTGGATGAATACAACAATCCCACACAATACAATAGCGACCCTTATTGTCTGTTTCTTCTTTCATCTCTGATAACACTATGGGCACTACAATGTCGCCTGTACGCTGTATTAAGTCGTTCCAGTCCGCGCCATCAGCAATGTTTGGACCTGGTACCTGTGGGTCCGTGCAAATGTTTAAAAATACTTTGGTGCCTTGTTTTTGTTTGCCATTGTTGACCACAACTGACTTGACTACGAATCCAGGTTGCGGATCTAGACGGATTTTCATGCCAGTTTATAGAATGTACAGTTAGCAGTTGGGATATTACACCTTTCATCAACTTAGTTTTCTCTTTAGACGACTTAATTTAATTAATTATTAATTATATAGTACACGTATACTACGCATTTGAAACCCACGAGAGGCCTTGATATAATGAATAGATTCAAAAAGAAAAAAAGAAAGCTATCATTTTCAAGCTCTAAGATAAATTAAAATTCTGGTGTCTATTGAAAAGCTACGGTGTCTACATTGCCTGCCAATAATGACACGATATTCTCTTCCAACCTCTCGTTTACGGTGTCCTCCAAATGCTTCTTTGGATCCTGTTTGCCCACATATCGAGTCTTAAGCTGCTGTTCCGTTAATTCTTTTTCCTCCTTGACTCGCGTGGTATACTGGTTGGCCAACTTAACCATCTTCTGCACCGCATCTAAATTGTGATGATCATGCTCCTTGTAATCCTTGATCTCTAATCCTGATGCCCATGCCGTCTTGTGCAGGTTCAATAACATCGTCTCCTCCAATGGAGTCTTTTTATAGTTAATGTTAATAGAATAGTAGTGGCGATTGAGTCCATGAATCAATGCTTGGATCGATGGCTTGTTGAGATGTCCGAGGTTGGACGTCGACTGTCGTGGTTCTTGACCCATCATGATCGATGTTGGTGGAATTAATCTAAATGCGTCAATGACCACTTTGCCCTTGACAGACTGAATAGGATCCACCACGACGGCAACTGCCCGTGGGTTAAGCTGTTCAAATGATTGCTGTGTATTGACATCAACGGAAGATAACCAACATCCAAATCCAGGATGGGAATGGTACCATCCTACTACCATCTGATCTCTGCCTGTTTGTTTTAACATATCCATCATTCTAGTTTGAAATACATCGTCTACAGCCTCGACAGACACACCTGTTCCGCTCTGTGGCATAGCAAATACATCAATTACATGGACCGTGAAATCATCTACAAATTCTCCTAGCATTAAACCCATGACCTCCATTGGCACACCTGCGCGTCCATGCTTTAGCATCTTTAGTAATGCCAAAGATGATATGTATACTGTCTCGGAATTGTCCACAACAGGCTGGTCGCCGCCTACCGCCGTCTGATGGCCAGCCAATCCAGCTTGAGCTCCTAATAGTCGCTGCATATTTTCCATGATAGATGCTAAATAGTGGTAGTAGTTAGGTTTGTACTGGTAACAAATGTAAGTAATCGTGTGGCGCAGATCGAGACAACTTTACTTTTGAATGTTCGCATTTATTTTTCTTTTCCCGACTTTCAAACTGCACGATTTACAGTACTAACTTTATTTTCCGAAGTCATAAGGTTGTCTGTCCGTCGACTTGATGCATAGGGCCTTGAAAAGATGGTACTCGTCGGCTCCTCGCGCTGATGTAGTATTACCGAAATTTCTTTTTCCCCGAAATTCTGCATTTATAAAAGACCTGTCTGTAGAGAGCGGTCGAAATGTTTTGGTGGGTTGGGCTCATAAAAAGTCCAAGAAAATGGCCAAGAATCTATGTTTCGGCAAACTGCGCGACCAGAATGGGGATATTATTCAGTTAGTCGATAGAAATGATCCTCCTCTGATTAAATCCCTGAAACAGGAAAGCGCAATTGCCGTTGATGGGTATCCGGAAGCAAACACTGCTGGCGGTACGGATTTTGTAGTTAGTGGCGTCAAAGTACTTAACCAGGCTGGGAAAATCGGCTCACAGCTAGATGAGGAGACTAAGGAATGGCCTGCAGAACACCGGTATCTCCAGCTCCGCCAGCCCTCGTTTCAACAAATGCTTCGGCGACGTGCAGACATTACCAAAGTTTGTCGAGCATCTCTCGATAAGCTGGGATTCATAGAAATAGAGACACCATTATTGTTTAAATCTACTCCAGAAGGTGCTAGGGAATTCTTGGTGCCGACGAGAAGAAAAGGTTATATGTATGCGCTGCCCCAGAGCCCGCAGCAATATAAACAGTTATTAATGGCAGGCGGAGTACCGAAGTACTTCCAGATAGCGAAATGTTTCCGGGATGAAGATCTACGTCAGGATCGTCAGCCTGAGTTTACTCAATTAGACTTGGAGATGAGTTTCGCTAATGGTGATGATGTGAAAGCGGTAGTTCAGTCCGTGGTATGTGATATTTGGGATTCTATTCCCGACAAACGTCTTTATGTGTGCGATGGCAACGGCCCTGCCCTGCCGGCTTCCAAGAATACAGCTTTCCCTTCGCTGACGTACCAGGACGCGATTGCCAGATATGGAATCGACAAGCCTGATTTACGTTCTACATTAGAAATCGTCGACTTGTCAGAGTTCGTTGAATCCACAGAATATCCCGAATTTCCTGTGCTTGAGGCGCTGGTGCTCAAAAAGGCTCACTCCATTAACCCTGTTGCCGTTGAAGAGTTCCAAAAACCTTCAAACTATAGCCTTAGAAGGCCTATTGTGGCTCTCTCCCAGACCCTGAGCACTATAGAGGCTGATCTTGCAGAGATGGTCACTTTTAAAAGGTCAGTAGACATGGATTTTATAGCGACAAAACTCGGGCTTCAGGACGATGACATTGTTGCCTTTTCTACACGTCGCGCTGCCTTTCCATCTTGGGAGAACCCCACGCCCCTCGGCAGATTGCGCCAATTGGCGATTGAGCTTCTGCCGTCTCATTATAGACGTTTGAAACCTGACCAGTCTCCATTCGGGTCGAATGACTTTATCGCCGTTTGGGTTGACGAATTCCCGCTTTTTTCTCCTGCGGAGAATGAATCGGGGAGCGATCCTTTTGCAGCGAAGTACCCCATCTATGACTTCTCTGCTCCTGTCACGTGTACTCACCACCCTTTTACGATGGTCGATCCCCGTGATTACGACCGGATTGAAAGCAATGATTTCTTGAACGCACGTGGATTACACTACGACTTAGTAATTAATGGAGTTGAACTAGGTGGCGGAAGCACAAGAATACACGATCCGACTTTTCAGAGATTTTTGTTTGAGAAAGCATTGGGCATTTCTAATCCCGATCCCATTTTTGGACACCTGCTTAGAGCCCTAGATAGCGGATGTCCTCCACATGCCGGATTAGCTATTGGATTCGACCGCATGGTAGCCATGCTTTCGAACACCAATTCTATCCGAGATGTCATTGCATTTCCGAAAACCATCACAGGGGCTGACCCTGTTATTGGCAGTCCTAGCAAGGTGAACAAGGAACAGTTGGCTCCATATCATGTTGTCACAAAGTGATAAGGCGATTAATATGTATGATATTTGTAAATAGATGACAAAATTAGTATGATGCAGATAGACTTAAATAACATTTCGAAAAAATTCATTAACTAACTCCAACTAAACTAACATAAAAAAAAGAAAAAATTCAATACTCGTTAAACCTTGGTCTTCTCCTTTTCGTCGCCACCTACAATCTCGACATGATTATCCTTGTTAACTTGGACGACTTCTTCACCGAAAACACTACCAACAGTCTCCAATGTATGACCCTTAGTCTCGGGGTAGAAGAAATAAGCAATGACCAGCTCGACCGCAATGATACAACAGTAGACAATGTAGTATTTCCATTCAATATTCTCCATAGCAATTGGATTGACAAAGTTGTTGAAAATCAAAACACAGGTGGTAGCAATACTGGCAATGTTAAGACCCTTGGCACGCAGTTGGTAAGGTAAAATTTCAGTCCAGTAAACAAATGGCATACCATTCAAAGCAGCTCCATAGAAGAAGTAATATAGGAAAATCATAGCCAAGACACCCTTACCGAGTGAACCATCCTTGAAATCTCGCTCTTGGTTGACTGCTGACAGCGCTGTCCAGACAATATAACATATAAGCATACCAATGAACGAAAACATAAACAAGGGCCGACGACCTGCCCGCTCTACCAATAACACAAAGAAAATAGCAAACACCCAGTCATATATCATAAGACACAAGTTAATGACCAATTGCGTGTGTTCATCCTTAATTCCAATAGAATCAAGAACCAAAGTAAGATAATAGGAAACCAATCCGTTACCGGACAACTGCATGTTAACTGCAACCATGACAAGCAGGAACAGTCTGTGTCGGTTAGCCTGACCGCGGAAGAAATCGAGATAAGAAGTCTCTTTGGCCAATCTGTCGAGTTCAATAGTGGCGGTGATTTCAGCCATTTCAAAATCGACAAGCTTAGAGTTTACATCACCACCAGCATGATATTTCACTAAAATCTCTCGGGCCTTTTCAGACTTTCCTTTCGCGATATAATAACGAGGAGATTCAGGAACGAAGTAAACCATGAGCAGTTGAATCAAAGGCAAAATACCTTGGCACAATGAAGGGATCCTCCATGCCCAATTATTGGAAATGGTAGAAGTTCCCAAAGTAATGGCCGCAGCAAGGATGGCTCCAAGGTACCACAACGTATTGTAGAATCCTGTAACGATGAAACGATGGGTAGGATAAGCCACCTCGGACAGCAAAAGCGGTGACGAGTTCTGGCAAAACGTCGACCCAAATCCGATAAACAGTCTTCCAAGCAAAAAGATTGCATATACATTGGAACATGCCTGGATAATAGCACCGACCACAATCATCACGCATCCAAAAGCAATGGGAATTTTTCTTCCAAATCGGTCGGCGACAAGAGGCTGGAGGGGCCATGCCGCAATACCACCAAACATCATACCGTTATTAAGACCACCCAAATGTTGACCCTGTGGGTTACCAAATTTGTCCTTCCAGGCAGTCATACTAATAAGACCATTCATCATTGAACCATCATATCCGTTATTAGTACTAGACAACATACAGAATACCATGAACACATTAAGGATCAGCAAATGTGGTGTAAAAATCCAGGGTTTAGGCTGTTCTGGAAGAACGTCTTCAAGTTTTAATGCTTGATGGTTTGAAGATGAATCTCGCTCATCCCCGTCGCTAACCTCCACATGGTCAATAGCAGTCTTGGCCTCAGACGTCTCCATTTAAATGGTCGTAAATAGTTTTCTTTGTTAAAATATCTCTTGTTGGAGACTTTTTCCCTCGAGTTTCGTCTGTTATTTATATTGAGGACGGTTCATGTGGACCAAAAGGAGCTAGAGTATCAGCAGGTACCCCACATTGGATTATTTCCGGGCATCCCCGCCGTATGTTGGATAATTGCATTGGTGCCGTTTTCTATGGGTTCAACGTTGACGGCAGGCTTGAACGAATGACAATATGCCTATTTATTGAGTTGTTAGATTTCAGATATCTCTGGCATTCAGGTCACTCACTATCAGAATCTCGCCTATCAGTAGCCAGATGTAATTTGGATTGACGTTTCACCCCGCAATCTCAGCCGAACGGCTGTAATGGAATTAGTGGGGCGAAATTTTCCCTACGGCAAAATAGCCGGCAAAAAACGGTTTACCAATTTATCCGTAGGAATCCGGCTGTTAAAGGTTAAAATAAGCTTGTTAAAATAAGCTTGCAGCGAGAGAAGCAAAAAAAATAAACTTCGACCCCGGTGAGGGTTGAACTCACGATCTTATGATTAACAGTCATACGCCTTAACCAACTTGGCCACGGAGTCTTGTTTTTTTTCAAGCAAAATTCTCATTTAATCATAATAAATAAAAGCAATTAAATCACGTGATAATCATGTGACTAATTTCTAAAAGAGGCAGTTACCCTTGACCTGGCTGCATGCAGGAAAAATCAATAGATAGAAAAAATTTTTAGAAATCGAAGCCTATATTAAACCGTTCGCTTGCGATCCTATATAATTATATAATGGTACTAGATAGACGGTCGATTACTATCATAATCTTCTATTAATATATAGATGTGCACATAGACTTTGGGAGCCACAATGCCTGTCGAAGAACCACATCTAAAGAATTAATTCATCTTCTCAAGTTGAGGCAATAAAACCAAGAAAATATAGGCCTCTTGCAATTTCTCTTTGTTTTTCAGTCCGATGTCTGACGGGTTCAGTGACGCTGAGTTATCTACCTTGAATAGATAACCTTCGACTTTCGTTCTCCCCATGAAATCTCCTAAAGTAAAGATAACCAAAAAAAAAGACGAAAAACACAGGAGACTGCTGTAGTTAGTTAGGATTATATTGATTTATAGATTGTCGTAATTATTTACATTAGTCTCCATACCATCGCCGTTCCATCCATATGAGTACTAGCTAGAAGCCCAGAAGAATTAGCATCGAGGCCCAGTGCCGGCCCATCCAACAAACATTCTAGACTAGAAACGATAGCTTTTGTTTGCACATTCCAAAATGTAATGCCTGAATCTCGAATTGTCCATTGTCCGATCAAGGGCACTCCATCCTCGGATTTTATGAAAATTATTGCACAAGACCATTTGGTTTCATGAGCCTTCGTTTCTACTTCGTCGTTGTCAGCATCCGTCTGATTTTCCAATCGATGGGTATCATAGGTTTTTACGCATTTATTTCTCATGTAATCCCACAACCGCAGTTTTCCATCCAACGTGGATGCAATTAAATATCTATTATTGGGCGAAAACCTGACATACATCACAGGGCTTTTTGTAGGACCAATCAATGTCCTTAGACAATGGCCAGATGCAGTGTCCCATAGACGTAGTAAGCCATCTTGCCCGCCAGATAACAGTATCGTCCCATCTCGGGAAAAATCGACTGCCGAAACAGGAGCAGAATGGGCTGGTAATGTTCTTAGGCATACTCCCTTTTTGATATCCCATATCTTGATTGTCTCATCAGCGCTCCCTGAGGCTACCATATTTCCCTTGTAATTAAAAGCCACACACGTGACATGATGAGTATGTCCATGTAAGACGCGTTCGCATTTAGACCGTTGAACATCCCATATTCTCAGTGTTTTATCGTCCGAAGCCGACACCAGAAATTTGGAATCTGGACCCCATGCCACGTCGGAAATTCCCTGGAGGTGTCCTTGTAGAGTTAGAATGTATTGGCCTGTGGAAGCCGACCATACTTTTAAAGTAGCGTCGTCTGATGAAGTTACAATGAAGCTATTGTCCGGACTAAATTTTATACTAGTTACTGGTCCGGTGTGACCTTTCAATCTCCATAGTGGCTTGTACATGGGCAAGCCGTCCGGCTCCACCAACTTACTAATATTAAGTTACAGTCCGACTGAGTCTGCAACTTATAGTGGAGGTTCACTCTTAAGTTACCACACACACTAGGCCTACATAATGGTAAGTATCAATGGACAGTCACGCATGTACCTGCTACTAACAAGTCATTACGATTCATCCCTGAGAACGGCAACCAGAGCAATGTCACATCCATAGGTGTGATGGGCGGAGCTCCGTCAGCTCAAGGAGTTTATGATACACTTAGAGAAGGTGCAACTAACCCAATCGCCACACAAGTCAACCGATCACACCCTTTGCAAACTCGACTGGCTAAATGGGAAGAGACTCAGCTCGAATTCAAGATGGAGAACTATCGCCGAGTCTTTGGAGCTGGTGAACCAATTAGAAGAACTATGGAACTAGAGCTAGTAAAAGAAACTTCAAAATTAGGTTCTGTACTTGGAGGATCAGGCAAGTCTATTCACCAAGATATCCTTGAGAATGCAGATACCACGATAGATTGGGAGACGGTGTATCCTTCGGAAACCAACATTACTGACATCCACGGGGAGCTTGAGAAGCGATTGCGAGTTTAAATATTACTCAACATGGAATGAAACGAACATAAATAAAAATTAATATTTTACTCATTATTATATACAGATGTACATATATTATACATTAGTTATCGTCGTTTCCATACTTGAATGTGACTTTCACTCAAAAAAAGAGTCTCCCGCTGGACTTGCTCTACCAACAGATCTTCAATCTGTATCCATTTGTTGTTGGCCGAAGACAGCAGCTGAATCTTCCACCGTGGATGGGTCTTGTCCGGCCAATCGGCCACCACATTAGCAATTAAATCGTACACTTGCGGAGATTGTGGCGCCGCGGTGCTTGAGTCTTTAGTGTACAATGACATGTCTAATGAGGTAGGAGAAAAACTCACGACAGTGGGATTGCGTTGATCAAGAGGTGCGCTCTTTTCCAAACGATTGATATGGAAAATGAGATATTGAGGCAACTTCACTATAGAATATCTTTTGCGGAATCCCGGTAATTCCTGTATCTTGGATCCACTGTATTTTTCTAGCAAGGTTGTCAATAGAACTTGAGGAATAGATGCTGGGTCTAAGTTATTTTGAAATAGTGGAGCAGGCGGCAAATCCAACGCAAGAAACATAAAGGGGATGCTGGACGATGAAAAGGAAGAATCATTGTCATGATTTTTAGTCGGATCATTAGCTGACCCTATCACTTTCTGTTGTTCAATAAATAGCTGCCCTTGAAAACATTCATGAACAATAGTCGAGCGATTAGACCGTTTCAGGCTTCCACCCAGGTCCAAATTCAAATGGTTCAAAAACCAATTGAGAAACGCAAATGGATCTTTTTGCTCAATTGGCGTAAACCGCTTAGCTGATATTACCGAAATATGCTGCAGTAGTTCATGAGGCGAGACATGTGGCCGAAAAGCCCTGGGATTCCAAAGTTTACGAATAAGCGTTCCGAGGCGCTTAACCATCTCAGAACGAGAATCTCGCGAATTCAGAACTAAAAAATCTCTCAGCGGGCCGATATGTGCGATTATCTGAATAATCACGTTGGCATAGTCGTTAGCTTTTATATTATTTATTCCCATAAACCCAGGTAGGTACTGCGACCCAGATATATCCCGTGACGCCTCCTGATATTTTGCGCTGTCGAACATTTGAACTTGCTGATCAGTATACCATGGGTCTACTTGGTATTTGATATCGTCTAATGACGAAGAAGTGACTTCATAATTTTCCGGCAGCACATATACTTTAAGAGTGCTCACGTTAATAAAAACATGATGGTCAACATCAACGCTATGCAAATATGCGTAAGAGGTGGGACCTCGACCTTGGAAATATTTGCCGCAGCACAGGCATGCATAAATATTCACGTTTGACAACGATTGAGAACAGAGCTTCTCGAAATCAAAATCTAGCTTGCTTCGATCAATGGTATCAAGATACAAACTGTCATCATATTTTGTTCTTTTGAACTTTCTGTCGTCGTCCATGGAAATATGATCAGATACAATACCTGGACACACTGGCATGGAGTCCAGACCTTTTGTGATTTAGCTTGGGTTAGGGCCTAGCCTTTCAATGGAAACTCCCAAACAACGAGTTGTTAAATGGAATATACATTCTACTTTAGGCGCATACGAATTGTCTATAAGAAAATGCTCAAATCTATTTCTATATTAATACAGGTCTCCAAATGATCCTCCGTAATTCACAGACGATTGACCGCCACGGACTTTTTTATTCTTTTTGTAATGCTTTTTGGAAGCCTTGGGACCTTCGCTTAAATGGAATGGTTTTAGCGTGTGTCCTTGACTGTTTTCTTCTAAAAAGAAGTCTCGATCAAGATTGCTACCAGCTGAAGTAACAGCCAATGATAAAGGTTTTGCTGCATAGTTTCTACCAGACGAAGCAGAATCATGTTGAGAGAACTTCAAATTGGCAATTTTCTCAGCTAGATCAACAGTAGCCAAGTCCACCTCAGGATCTGCCGCTTTCAGAGCGGCGATAATCTGATTCTGTCTTCCCTCCGGTAACCTTCCCAAAGTATATATCTCACGATTAAAATATCTGTTTGTGTTGTCGAAATTTACCGAATTCGTCTGTGACGATGGTGCCTCATAGTGGGGAGGGGCTTGACAATAGAGCAGCTTGGCATTAACGTAATCTTTGAGAATATATCGAGCAGCTCTTGACTCATCCGGAAGACCTTTACCAGCCCGCATGTATCCTCTTGCCTTAGCATAGGCGCTTAAAAATTCTTCAGCAGTTGGAACGCCTGTTCCACCTTCATCAGTTGGCTTCGTGAAAATGGAAATACCGTAGACAGCCTCTAGAAAGAATTTGGGAATTCGTTGAGTAACTAACTGAATGGGACCGGTATATTCACGGAGTTGATCAATTGGTAAAATTCCGTTGCAAACTAAATCTGCATTCGTGGATGCAAAATTTGGGAAGACTAATCCAGGACAGTCGCACAGCATCACTTTTGGAGATAGCAAAATCGTTTGAAAATGTTTAGTTTTACCAGGAGTAGAAGAAACAGAAACCTTTTTGGCGCCAATAAGCGCGTTGATAGATGAAGACTTACCAACATTGGGATATCCGACTAGACCGATTTGTAGTCTACCATCAGGGGAGGTAATCTCTGGCGCTTCAGACAAAAACAGCTCTTCCAATTCGTCAACGGAGAGTACGTGAGTAGATGTGCGCGACTTCTTCATATTATTTGACCCGCCGCCATTTTCCTCTTGTTCGGCTTCCTCTTCACTTTCTTCTTCTGGTTTAGCATTTTGGTTGTCCTTGTCGATCTCTTTCTCCTGTTCAGCCAATGCCATCTTTGCCGAGAAGAAGGAAAATGTAATATTCTGCCTAGTAAAGTAATCTGCCCATACCTCTCTTTGTTCCAGTGTTAACAAGTCGGCTTTGTTAATTAGTAATAAATTTCGTTTCCTAGAGTCAATCTCCTTGACATAATGTTCTAAATCAATAGAGCGGAATAGCAATGGATTTCGCGCATCAACGATTTGCACCACCAAATCACTCCGATCGACTACTCTCCATAGTTGTCGCCAAACTTCAATATTTCGCTCAAATGGAGTAAGCAATAAGTCTTGGTTTTCCTGAAGATTCGCCAGTTGTCTTCTCCATTCCAAAAAGGCATCTTTCTCTAATCTATCAAGTTCGGTCTTGGTCATCGTTGACGTCCATTTGGGCCGCCTAGGAACCGTCAATTTACCAGCATTTTCGGATTGTTTTCTCATTAATTTCTCATGCTCTTCAGGAGTCAGTAAGTAAGGGTTAGCTTGATTTGTTGCCGAATTATTAATGACACGAATACTTGCAGTTCGTTCTGTTGTAAAATCCGTATTGGCAAGTTCAGCAGTTGTCAAAAATTCATCCAAAGGTCGTTCCTGGGTAATTGATCGAAGTTTCACCCAAGAAGCTTCATTTGATGGCTGTTGCTCAATGTCAGTCGTATACCTTGTCTCACCATTTTCATTAACATAGACCTGATGTTTCTTAGACTTCTGCTTTTGATTAATGAGAGCTCTACCAAGACCTGCAGGGTTACTTGCTCGGGCTCGTTGCTTTGATCCCGGCTTCGGAGGCAGGGGG
Source organism: Crinitomyces ghanaensis (assembly GCA_030581755.1). Lineage (NCBI taxonomy): Eukaryota > Fungi > Ascomycota > Dipodascomycetes > Dipodascales > Trichomonascaceae > Crinitomyces > Crinitomyces ghanaensis. The sequence continues at coordinate 27,319 of JAKTVX010000025.1, forward strand.
CTACCATAATTTTTGGGCTGATTAGTATATATGTACGGTCTCATTTATATTTTAGGGACTTACCATTCTTGCTTGCTCCGTTTTTTGGTAAATTCTTGAAAGATTTATTTTTTTTTTTTTACCTTTTTATTTTAAAGTTGATACAGAATCTTATCAGGGTTAGGAAACCAACTTTGTTAAGCAGTTGTTTAAGTGATGGTGACGCATTGCTGGTTCATGCAAGGATGACTAGGAGTTCGTTAGCAGCTCGAGCAGAATGCAAACGGTAGACTGGATATTCGCAGTGCAGGAAGAACAAGACTGGGCGATCGTAAAAGCTCGAAAAGTTGATGGGTCATATAGAATCAAGTTAATCGGAATAGTTAACCTTGGATCCGAGTATTCAGTAGAGCTCAATTTGCAAGATGCCCAAACTACTCGGCAATATAAAGATCAACGAAACAAACAGGACGACAATGCATGGTGCCAGGTCTTGAGATATGTATTTCTTGGGGAAGTAGGCGGACTAGATCAGGAAGATTATAGTAATATTAATGTGGGAATGGCCGTCAAGGCCAAGGAGTTAGTACTAAGCATTCGACAAGAATTCGATGAAGGAGCAAGCGAGTTGGATAGCATTGTAATTCGGTTAGGCAACATTAAATTTGACTACGTATCTAATGAGGCAGAGTACAATCCAATGACAATGATAATGTCATTTAGTAACAAATTAAGAAGTATCAATGACAAATTTCAACGCGAGTCCGGCGATTATGAGGCACTGCAAGAGCAAGTTCAGGCAATTGCCAGGGAGAAAAAAGAATTTGAGAAGGACATCCTAGAAAGGGTCACACTGCTATTGAATGAGAAAAAGCAGATGATCAGAAACCTGGGAGGTGTAGGAGGGCCAAGGGGCAAACGAGCCAGGGAAGAAGGCGGAGATTTTGAGGAGAGGGAGACAAATGCGGAAGAAGCTAACGATGGTAATGAAATCAACAATGAAGAAAACGGTCTGAGTATAGATAGTGATGATGCCACGGACGAATCAAATGAAAAGAGTATTCGAAGGGATAGGGAGGAGGATGAGGGCTCAGATGTCCCTACGGAAGACGAAGACTAACAGATAATGCGCCAAAGGCAGTCATGTAGATAAGTCGTCGAGTAGCCAGTGCTAATCAGCCATGTCATGTAAGGAGCAGACATCATCGACAATTTTGTTAGGTAATAGGTTACTGCAATAATAATATTATTTACTACGTCGTTGAAACAATGCGGTTTTGGTTCAATGTTTGACGTCCAATAAAGGATAAAGTCTAAATAAGTATGAAAGTTGTTGCAATTTCCGATATTGTGCAAGCCAGTTTAAACGGGGCAAGACCTAAATATATATATTTGGAAAGAAAAAGCAAATGGAGTTCAGCCACACCACTGTGCGAGGGAACAACTGCAGCATCACCCAGGGCGGAGCCTAACCCTGAAACAAAAACCAGCCGGGGCCGTTCCCCTCAAAGTTAACAACGGCTTTGTGTATCCCTGTGTAGCATTTATTATCGACCGATTGATTACATATTAGCTGCGCCAATTTGAACGACATCGGGTAGATCACTTCACTTTCATTTTCTACGGAGGGATTGTTCACTTGGTTCTTTTCTTTTCTTTTCATTTTTTCTTTAATTCTTTCATTCGTTTTCTTTTTTTTTTTTTTTCTAATATATTCTTGTCGTTTTAAATCAGGGGGTTACCCACCCAATTGTCAGCGAACACACGAGGAGCCATCATCATACGCACATACACACAAGTACCGATAGAACCACCACAAGCAGCCAAACGAAAAGTCAAAATGGCCCAATACGAAATGCAATATGCCTCGTTATTACCATCTCAACTGTTATTAGGGTCTCCATTTCAACCTGGCACTCCAGGACTGGCTCAATTCCCGGCCTTTGTGGCTCCATCGCCTGCAACTAATGGCGTAAGTATAGGTGTAGGCTCCGATACTAACGGCGGATATGTGACACCTCCATATTATACACCTAGTATGGACTTCCAATCACGAACTATATATCTTGGGAACATTCCAGCTGACAGCGCAGCAGAAGAGGTGCTGAATCACGTCCGATCTGGAGTAGTGGAAACGATTCGAATGGTTCCAGAGAAGAATTGCGCATTTCTATCATTTTTGGATCATGTTAGCGCAGCGCACTTTTTTGCTGATGCCCACTTGAAGAGGCTCTCAATCAAAGGAACAGAGTTAAAAATCGGATGGGGTCGATCATCGCCAATTCCTGCGCCGGTCTTATTAGCAATTACTCATGATGGTGCATCTCGCAACGTCTATTTGGGCAACTTACCGGATGACATAACTGAAGACGAGATTCGAAACGATGTTGGCAGATTTGGCCCGATTGATTGTATTAAGTTGATCAAAGAAAAAAATATTGCATTTGTCCATTTTTTGAGCATTGGTATTGCATTGAAATGTGTGACCCAGTTGCCGAGTAATTCCAAATGGATGGACCGAAAAGTAAATTATGGCAAGGATCGATGCGCATACATTTCGAAAACGCAAGCACAGAATGCCGCGCAATATTTGGGGATTAACGAGCATGTAATTAATAATGTAGATCGGGATATGCTGTCGTCCGCTTTAGCGCAGCAATCTGCTGCGGCAGTTGCTGTTGCGACTATGACAGGAGGGGGTCCAAGTAATATCGGCAATCGCACCATTTATTTAGGAAACATACATGCGGAGACTAGCTGTGAGGAAATTTGCAATGTTGTACGAGGAGGACTGCTTCAAAGTGTTCGATATATTCCAGAAAAGCATATATGTTTTGTAACGTTTATCGATTCATCAGCAGCGGCACAATTTTATGCGCTGGCTACATATATGGGATTAAACATCCATAACCGTAAGCTCAAGATTGGATGGGGCAAACATTCTGGTTCGTTACATCATGCAATCGCGTTAGCCGTGACGGCCGGGGCTACGCGGAATGTCTATATCGGCAATATGGATGATAGTTCATGGCCCGAATCCAAATTGAGGACAGATTTTTCAATGTACGGCGAAATTGAGCAGGTGAATTTCCTACCAGAAAAAAGTTGTGCTTTTGTTAACTTCACCGAAATCACTAACGCTATTAAGGCAATCGAAGGAATTCGAGAAAAAAAAGAATACAAAGACTTCAAGATAAATTTTGGTAAAGATCGATGCGGCAATTCTCCAAGGATAAACCAAGACGTCTTGAATGATATTATGGGTCAGTACTATGAACGAATGCAACATGACTATGATATGGCCAATAATGTTCAGGAATATGACCGCTACCAATACCATCAGCATCAATATTCGTCAGGACATCACGATAATTACGAAGAAAACGAAAATGATGAGTCTTATCAGAGCCAAAACAAGGATTTACCAGAGGAAGGCAAGCAACCACAAGAGGAGGGAAGTGATCACAATGACGATGATGATGATGATGACGACGAAGAAGATACCTTGTCTCATACTAGCGAATCTAGTAGAGTTAGTGGGGCCAGCGGAGCAACCGAAACTCCGGTATCATCGATCGAAAGTGAGGATATTCCAGCCATAGCAGCTGTTGTCAAGACTGAACCGGTGGAAAAGGCTGTTTATGGGCTTGCCATTGAATCATCGGAAAAAATGGATAGATAGACAACGCAATTATTATTATTATTATTATTATTATTATTATTATTTCCATGTATCTAGATGAAATTGATATTTAATTTGGCCAAATATGTTAGTAGTCGGGAAATATTTTTCAGTGAAATAGGTTAGCGGGTAATCACCGCTGGCGGGTACGTAGTCGTGATGCAATGGAACTGTCAGTGCCCGTTACCGTTACGATTTTCGGCTCTAAAGCCTGCGCAGCAGAAGTCTGTGAATTCTTCTTTCTCCTTGACGTATCGATTTTCTTTTGGACCACGTTGTCGTTGTCGTTGTCGTTGTCGTTGTCGTTGTCGTTGTCGTTAAAATTATCATCACGGATAACAACATTTTCATCCGTCTCATTTCGGGACTTTCCAGCGACTCGCTTCGTACCCCTTTTAGGCAGCCTTGCTCGCACTTCACTCAGATTCAATGGCCGTAAAGGTTGTCTTATCTGTTTAGAGGACGATGATGAGGACAGCTTCTCTTCTGTTGCCATTGACAACGTCGCTGACGATGACGGTCCAGCCGCTGCATCCAAAGGTTCAGCATTTTCATCTGTATCATCCGGCTTGGAGTAGATCTTAAATACCGGTGGGTAAACATAAGCAGAGTAATTTGCAGTTTCATTCCTGACGGTTGTGGCGCGAGTGTTTAGCACCGCATTGAACCCAAAAGGATCGTTCTCTAGGGATTGCAACGAATCATCCTGTGCGAGTTTCTTCAAATGTGATAAAGGCGTAGTTGACTGCTCGTTGTTAGGTGGCGCCGTGTCGCGTCGGTGACGACTCCCGGATGGACGGGGCATTTGTATATAAATTATCTAGATGGGGATGAAGATGGAGGTCAGGGTTTGCATAACGAATTTTGAACTTAAAAACGCGTGATAATGTAATCATATCGCTCGGAGCGTTGCGCGGCTAGTGCTAAAATTCATAACCGATTAAAGTTACCCCACCCTGAGGTCTGGGTCCACCTCGGTACTTTGATGGAAATATAATTTAATCGGTTTGCGTTCCTCTTTTCTGGTGGACGGCATAAGTCAGACAAAAATGAGTACAAGCGCCAGGTTTATCGAACAGCGGATTAAATTAAACCACGATATATCCGAAGATGGATATATCGTGGGGATCTTAACATGTCCTACTGAGGTTCCACCTAGTCATCCAGGTAGAGTGGTAATTATAAGTCATGGCCTCGGAGGTCATAAGGACTATTGTTATCAGAAGATCCTTGGCCAGCGACTAGCCGCAGATGCTGGGCTGTTTAGTTTCAGATTTGATTTCCGAGGATGTGGTGACAGTTCTGAACAGCCTAACATCAAGGCAGGACGGGTCATCGAACGGGATTTGGAGGATATTGACTTAGCTGTCAAATACTTGCTCGGCGAAAAGAAATACACACTTGCTGGGTTGGTCGGTCATAGTCGAGGAGTAGTTGCTCTTTTCAAATGGGCACTAATTAACCAGAGTCGAATTAATATTCCTACGATCGTAAACTGCGCAGGCAGGCATAGAATGGTTGGATTTATGGAAAATATTGACGACAACTATCCGACGGCTCGAAGGAATCGAGGATTTAATCTACGCGCCTACAGATTAGGAGAAATGAGAAATGTCTGGATCCCCTTGGACGAGACCGAATCAGTTAGCTTTGTCGATATCTCGAATTTGCCAAACTTGAATCGCCTTACCAGTGTTTACAGTGTTTATGGATTACGAGATCACATTGTACCTATTCAGGATGCTGCTCGCTACGCTAATGACCTCAAAGATAGACATGTGTTAGACTTTATTGAGCGAGCTGATCACAACTACTATTCTGCAGTCACTGCCGATGATGACAAATATATCCAAATAATCAGACAGAATGAGGCTAACAGCAGTGAACTCAGTAGCTCAGAAATCACTATGCCTGATTACGATGAACGAAAACAACGACTCAATTTTAACGTTGTTGTTGCAGACAAAATTGTTCGATGGTTCAGTCCAGAAAACGAGCGGAAACGGTTTTTCGACTTGTCCAAAGTCCTAGATGTGACGCCAAGATGGAAAAACGTCGACGGAATTGCAAATTTTAGAGACTTAGGAGGACTCGGAATCAATGATAACATCGGACTCAGATCTGGTTTGGTATTCCGATCTGCAAATACCAGTACTGTGACCGAAAAAGGAATGGAATCCATGCGGAATTTAGGAATCAAGACGATTTTCGACTTGCGATCGGAAACAGAGCGTGAGCGAGTTGGGACTTGCCGGATCCCAGGAATTGAAGTCCGATGGGCTCCAGTCTTTCAACAACAAGATTCATCACCTGCCGCTTTAGCGAAACGATATAGACACTTTTTTGACCCTACCTCAGGCTTTGAGCAAGCATACAAAGAGATTATGAGTAAAGGTGGCCTTGCATATCGACAAATCATGCTTCATTTGCGTGATCGCCCGGACGAGGGAATTTTAATTCATTGCACGGCAGGGAAAGACCGCACAGGGGTCATCTGTGCACTGATTTTATTATTTATGGGAATTGATAAAGATACAGTTGCCCGGGAATACGAACTGACTACGTCTGGACTATCTGATGAGATTCCTAGGATTATGCAGGCAATTGATCGAGAGAATCCTAGTCTGGATGACCGAGACGGAGTAGCTCATATGCTGACAAGTAAATATGACAGCATGCTTCGAGCCTGTGTAATGATTTCTCGAGATTTTGGAGGGCCAGACGAATATTTTAAAAACTATTGTGATTTGACCGATGCTGACTTGACAATGATCCGTCAAAACCTAGCGAAATCAAAATCGCTGAGAAGTTTTCTATAACCTAGTTAGTTCGCTAATAGACAGAATAGAGTTAGAGTTTGTTCAGTACGCATGGAATGTGTAAACAGACCCTGCGTTAGCGCGTGGGGCGTTAGCCACATGAATAGGTTTGCTTCGATTATTCCGAATGCAGAAACGCGCGATATATGTGCCACTGATAAACTAGCTGATGAGATTTTTTTGATCTATCTCCTCAGAAGACAACAATTATGGTGTACCACGAATTTGTTTACAACGATGGAAAACCTCATGAATCGGTTCAGGTTGCTGGCGAGTTCTCCAATTGGGAAGCTCTTAGTCTGATGCCCGCATCAGTGCATTCCTCAAAATTTATATTGAAAGTTCATAATTTACAACCCAATCGCAGATATATGTACAAATATATTGTTGATGGCTCTTGGACACTGGACGATAACAGAGGAGATCTAGAACGATGTTTTGACGATGCCGGCTTTGTGAATCATTATTTCACGTCTGCCCCTCCAATGGCAGATATGGCGACTACTAAGTCGAAAAGCACGAGTGGCCCGACTTCCGAGCCATCTGGAAAACTGCCTACGCCTCCCCATGAAACAGCGTACTCGACAAGTCACAAAGGTGGATCTTTGGAAGGGTCGCGAAATACCGCGCCTTCGGGTCTAATTGGTGCTCCGCCTGCGAGGGCTGCTATCATGGGAAGCACTGGAAACGCAGGAGCAATTGCTGGATCCCACGCGCCAAGAGGAGGGGCTGCTCCCGTTATTTCGACCACCACCAATTCTATTGGTCATGTAGATGTGGTTCCAGGGACGTTTCCATCTGAAACCTATGAAAGGGTTCTGGATGATGAGCTGAATAATGGAAAGACTGGAGTGAATGAATCTACTGGTCTTCCTTATAAAACGGCAGCCAGCGTCCCGCGCACAGAGTCCGGAAAAGTCCCAACAACAGCCTCGACACACATTCGCGAAGCCCCCGAATTGTCCGGATTAACCAGTGGAAATGACAGAGGCGTAGGACTCACAGGAAAGTCTCCCGTGAAGCCAATTGCATCTGCTGTGCAGCCCAGTTACATTGATGTGGATAATCAAAAATTATGCACACAGGCAAATATTTGTGCCAGGACAGGAGGAGAATGTGTGTGCGAGCAGGCGCGAATGTCGAAGCTTGCAAACATGTGTGAATGTGCCAAAGAAACTTGTCACTCAAGCGATAAAGCGAGGCGCCCTTCCTATGAGGACCTAGTTGCTAGGGCAGAAAAACATCGATTGGAAGTTTCTGGAGTGCAGAACACTATTGATCCTACAACTCGCGACACTGTTCGCGTGAGTGCATTGACTGGATCGGGGATTCCCGGTAGTGAAAAGGTGAAGGAGATGGAAATGAAGTCTTCACTTGAGAACCCGCCTCCGGACATCGATGTGGTTAATGAGCAATGTCGACTTGGAAAGTTATCTGACATTACACAAGCTGCTCAAGAACGTGCGATCGAGACAGAAGTTGAAAAGAATTATATTAACCCACCGTTGACCGAGCAACAGGCAAGTCTGTTAAAGGACGAGGTTCAGGCTGTTCCCAGAAACGAAAGTCCCACTCTAACCGGAACTGTGGGAAGTGGAGGATATGACATTGCTACTACGTCGACGGCTTATACCACTGAAAAGAAAGTAGTTGAAGATGGAATGGAAAGTACCACCAACGACGTATTGACAGCTAATCCCGATTCTGAAGAAAGACGCAATTATCAGCAGCACACGCCTAGATTGACCTTAAGGGACGGATCGCCACCGCCAGTGCGGAAACGAAGTCGATTTTGGCAGAAAGTATCGAATTCGTTCCGAAAGCCAAACAAGGTGTAGCACAATATGAACACTAAATAACTAAATATATTTAATTTGAGAAAAATTGACGATTTTGTAAGGAAAATCTTAGCTAACTGACACGATATAGGCCCGAGTATGTAACCCTTGGATGCGACAGATAGTTGTAAAATACTGTGTGTGTTCCCAACTTGGCTCTTCATTCTTGCTCGATCTATGAGTGAGCCGAGAGAGCCAAGTAATTTTCTTTAAAACGATAATATTGATTCAAGCTTTAGTTCAAAATGGAAGATGGAAGAAGAAATAGACGCTTATAAATATAAGCAAATACGTAATAAATTAAATATAAAATACATTTTAGTATAAAAAAAAAGAAAACAAAAATATAATATCATGAAAAGAGATGCTTTGATAGAATAATAATTTACAAAAAGAACTGAAAAAATTTGGGAAAAAAGAAAGAATAAAAAAAGAAAGAATAAAATAAAAGAATGGTCATGCGTTGTTGTCGTAATAAGGAGGGGAATTCGAGTCAAATTGGGTCTGTGGTTGTGAGTATCCCAACGATATGTCTCCATATAAAGGCATCCTTAATCCAGACGACGATAGGTCACCGGCTGAGTTCTGCCGCGAATTTGACGGCGGTGATGATGTGGTAGCATTTGGACTAGGCGCTAATCCAGAGTCTGTCAGACTACCGGATGAAATTTGTGAAGGCTGTGAAGGATCATCTGGGTATGAAGATTTTGGCTTTTGCTGCGACATCTGAGTATCTTGAGATGAGTGCTGATGCTGATGCTGTGCTTGCGTTTGCTGCGGCTGCTGGCGAGACTGTTGTTGTTGTTGCTGCTGTGTTTTCCGTAGTTTCCATAGCCTTCTGGTTTCTTTGAACTCTTCTGGAGTTCTCTTCATTCCATGCTTCTGCATTGACACATGAGCGTTTAAATGATTTAAAGTACCATACGCTTTTGTACATCCAGGATAATTGCAATTATAAATCCGCTCGATTTCTTCGTATTTTCGTCTTGGACGTTTCTGTTGCTGAGACCCAGCTAATGACACAAACTCATAAACTGTGGTACTGCCACTTCTTCCTCGTGGGGTGGTGGTTTGGTGCATAGAAGTCGGCATGGTAGTAGATGCAGAAGTCGCGGTAAATGTCTCATCAGTTGGAGATGTAGTATTAGGTCCGATATTTGGATATCCAGCTGTCGTCCCTGTTGAATAAAATGTCTCGACTGGAGACCGAGGATATCTATAATAATTAATATTAGTTGGCGACGTTACTGAAGGAGATAAGTCAATATTAGGATTGGCCCCATTGAATGCTGGTTAGACAAAATGAAAACTAACTACAAGCAAAAGAACAAGGTACAATAAAACAAAAATTAAAACTTACCATCAAATCGAGGTTGAGAATAAATGTTGCCAGAACTTGTCCCAGTGTTGCTCATTAATGGATATCCTAGCCTTGACCCAGAAGTATATGACCCAGCGGCCTGCTGATTTGAAGCCGAACTAGTTCCACTTCCCGCTGGTCCAGAAGATGGAGGATATTGCCATTGTTGAGACGGTGAGTATGACATTTGGGGATATGTAGCCATCACAGTTGGATTATTTGAATTATTATTTTTGTGACTTTGGGATGGGAGCATAACAATATCGGGGATTAATAGACTATGGGCGCTTGATCCATATATACAAAAGCAACAAAGATCAAACAAGTAAAAATAATAGCGAAAAAAAAAATAAAGATGATCAGATGCAGGGGTCACTCGATAGTATTAAATCACAATCAAGTGTTTGCACAAGATTGTTAGAATAACAAGTACAAACAAAAAAAAAATATAGATTACTTCGTAAAAAAAAGCAATGACACATAGGAAGCTTGTTCGGCAAGCATTTATTACTAACAATGATAAACTGATTTTATTACATCATGGGGTCTAAAATGGCAAACAAAGCAGAAATTTTTCAACAAGATAAAAATGAACCAATCAAGTTTCAAATGGCTGGCCCTTGTATTAAATGAGGTATACCTATCTATTCTTTGTGTAAATTTATTTAGAACAAAGACTTTTTAATGCCGATCGTCTTGCATGTATATGCATCCCTAGTGCTAGCATATGCTTACACAGACCATGGCCCTGCACCAAATTATCATAAGAACCTTCCGTTTTAGGAAAGTGACTATACCTTGTTTGGAGTAAGCGCAAACAAAGGTGAATAGGTCCCCAAAAAAGTAATTTTACTATTAAGGCGGCCGCCCGAATATGTAAGAAAAAGTAAAATTGTCAAGACCTGTCTTGCAAGAGACACATGCAAAACAAATCAGTTTGCTGTCTGAGAAGATAAGATACCCAAATGATAAAAACGATAGAATAAAATAAGGAAAGATAAGAAAAAAATAAGAAAAAATCAAAGTAAGAAATAAAGATCGAAGATTTATCCTTGTTTTTTCATAACCTTAGCTTAGATCGTTAATACAAGGAACTTGACTTGTTCCGATCGGAATAGACGGAGATACTAATACTCCGATCGTAACGAACGGTTGGACATCTTGTCTCACAAAAGGCATAGCATCGAACGGTTTAATAGATTTATAAAATTTAGTGTAAATAATCCTATCTGAGCTCACATCATCAACAAGCGAGTTAGAGGTGTAAAATTTGATCAAACTTCACGGCCAATTTTTTGCCGCCAAACCACAGCCAACAACAACAGCAAAAAAAAAAAAAAAAAAAAAAAAAGAAGAAAAAGAAGAAAAAAACATATATAAATAAAAATACTCTGCGTTTAAAAATCACATCATGCTTAAAAAATGGAGTTCACAATGTCGGAACCAATAGTAGCTCCGGCTCCGAAAATCGCCTATTGTTAGTGAAATGCCTAAACAAATAAAAATAATAAAGTAATTTGGAAAAAACTTACCGCATTCCCCAATTTGGACCCAAACTTCTTCATCGCATTAGAAGCACCGGAATGATGATGCTCTTGAGGTTGTTGAACAACAACTTCAGGTGGAGGCTGTTGATAATAATTAGTGCTAGGAGGAGGATAATATGGGGGAGCAGATTGTTGAGGAGGAGGATAGTAAGACTGCTGAGACGGCGCCGGTGAGACGGGCGGCATATACGCTTCCTTTTTCTCCATGCCGGGCCCGCCACCAATAGATTTGACATAATTACTAGGAAAGATTCCCTCTCTGCCGGACTGCATATCACGGCCCCTCCACCAATCGCCATTCAGTTTCTCAAGAACCGAGATTCTGCTGCCCCTGCTAAGAGGTAGATCGGTCGCGTCACGTGCTTGATAATCATACATGGCTTCAACAATTTCGTTTCCATTGTCGTAAGATGGCGTTGGAACTGGTGGCGGAGGCACAGGAGATTTCTCACTGACAAGCTGGCCACCACCTGGTCCCGCAGAAAGCGTTCCAATCGGTCCGATAGGTGGCGCTCCCGGAGTATATTTTCTGGGTAGTAATTCGGAAAGCTCATTAAACAGCTGTTCCGACACAACACCAGACTCCTTCAGAAATTCCAATTCCTATTGTCAGTACAGATCCATATAGCTTTTCAATTCGACTTACATTATGAATTGTTGTCAACGACCGGTTGATGAACGGTGTGTTCGACATAATAGCCAAGTTGACTTGATTTAATTACACCTCAGGAACGATATATACCCGTGATAGCCAGGGTTTGGTTAAGGCGAAGGCTGCGCAGCCTACCCAATCAATGAGCCGCAGGATGCTTCGGTATACCGAAATTAGCTCAATAAATGAAATTCGTCCTAACTGGCATTTCTAAATCAAAGAAAAAAAAATAATTGAAACTAATAAATAATAACAGTAGGAACATTTATTTCTTGCCCTCACTTTCACTTAAAATAGCCATGGATATAGATGCGATCTAAGGCGTTCAACTGACGTTCGTGATTTGTCTCATTTTCCACGGCTTCTAAATCTCTAGAAAATTGTTCGAACCGTGCCGTTGATAAAAGATTCCGACCGAGTGAACGTAGCAAATGAGTCTCGCATAGCACTAATCCTAGTTTCATAGCATTATTCGTTGTGGTCATAACAACATGTTCAATTTCCGACAGCGAGAGCAAAGCTCTTTCTCGCAATTCTCCTCGGCCTCTAGCCTGTTTTTGGAGCTTGCCTTGTTGGCTTCGATTGATGAGGTTTCGACCTGCAAACCATACAACAGTAATTGCCGGAAGAGCAGCCACCAATCCAAACACCAGTTGTTGGCTCTGCAACAACTTGTCAATTCCATCCATAGCAACTTCAACGTCGACCTTTGTTTTCTGGATTTGAATCAGCAGCGAACGAAAAAGTTGACCTTTTAACAGTGAAGAAATAGGCGCTTGGATTTGTTTCTCATAGGGAATCATTACTGCACTCATGTCGCCATTTTGAACTTTTTCCCGTAACAGTTCCTCTGGGAGGTTGGCAGTATCGGGTCCGCCGTAATCATGAGCAAACTGTATAACCATTCTCTCTAAAGAGCTCATATCAGAATCCAAGCTTTGCCTGGACATGAGAGCAATCCTCGCCTGATCATCGTGCCGGACAGTTTCATAAATATTTTTGAATGGTTGGACAATCCAGTTCTCCCAAAACAACTTCGCTGTATCGAAAACTTGGGTCTGTACCCAGTTAATTAACGCTGGAAGGTTTCCTAAAAATTTGTACAATCCGTACACACCAATAACTCCTGCAGGCCAATATCTGACTAGTCTGCTAGGCTTTCCACAGAACTTCAATTCCTCCTTGTATCGAGACTCGCCTGATTCGTGCTTTAATGCTTCAATGACATCATATAATGCTTCAGCTGCAGAAGGCACCAATGTTTCCACGACCCGTTCAGGAGGACCGCACTGCAAACACCGGGTCAGAGCTCTAATAGTATCAGCGCCGGTTTTCCTGATCAGTTCGTTCTTATCCGTGGCCCCCTGATCAATGACGAATGAATCTTGGACTAAATGTCCGAGAGTTTCAGCTACTTCATTCCGAAGATCTACTGCTCTCTGACGCCGACTCTTTACATGGCGTTTAATAGCGGCATATGCTGGATTGACCATATAAATAATCTCGTTGTATGACTTGGGCTGGAGTTTGAGAAATAATTTGAACGACGACAAGCCTGAATGAGTATCGTTACCATCATCATGATGGTTCCGGGCTTGTTTTACTATCCATGCAGGCAGCGACTGAACAGTAAACAATGCTAAGCCCATAGGGCCTGAATGAAAAACTTCATTCCAGTACGTAATTCCATCTGATAGCGGTAGAGTTTCTGACAATAGATGATCTACACAATGTCCGAATACTGAAAGCACAGCCCACCCTAAAACGATCCAACCCTCTTCATCGGAAAGTTCCGCTGTATTGTTGGCCAATGGTCCAAGAGTCTGAGAAATAACCGATAATGGGACATACTGGTTATCGGAAAAGGCCAAAGACAAATTGCTATTGGCTTCTTCTAGAATTAGCTTGAATTTTTCAAGTGGTTTTTTGGACATATCGGTTCAGGATAGCCCCAAGGATATTTTTAAGGGCAAACAAAAACATGCCAACTTTAATGTATATATCCACCACGAGATTGAACCGCAAGAAACCAATAATAATTACATCATATCTACTATCTATCTTGTGTCCATTATTTTGCGTTTTCTTGGCTGTATTCGTCGATTGCTTTTTCTTAATTTGAACGCGCCATGAACCCTCTCATAGCTAATATATCGCTCAATTCTCCGAATTTCCGTCCGATCCTTGTTCTAGAACGTCTAATTACACGAGTAAGAGGGAAAAAAAAAAAAAAAAGAAACTACACTTTATGTAATAAATCGAGGTTAACAACAAGCCCTCATTTTGCTTTTCTAGGATTTTGCATGGTCAGGTGCTGCTGCATATGCAGGGAGACCTATTATTGATTTAACATGCGCAGTTTCCGAGTCTCCCGGAACCAGTTGTTTTTCGAACTACGTTCATTAGATTACTGCATAAAGATGTTAAATCTCTAAGCTTTAAGCTCTAAACCAATAGCATGCAGTCCCACCGGCTGTTTATTTCTGTAATAACATCATTCATTCCGTTGACTTGGTACTCCATTCGTCGAATAGGCGTTACAATTTTCCTAATGTGGCCTCATCACTTTTCAGCCGCCTTTAAAGATGTCCACTTCTTTTTACTATTTTATTTTTCTCCAAAGTGACGTGACCTAACCCCCCATTAGAAGCCGCCTGAATTAAGCATTTCCAGTTTAACTAATAATCATCAGCCATAGAGAGAAAAAGCAAAGCTAGTATGGAGTCAGAAGGTTTTGTTTGCTGAGCTAAATTTTGGCGAATATCGTCATCTCGATGAAAGGTATTTAGTGATTGGTACATAACTTACGACATTGTTGCATTGATCTTTTTCTTTTTTTTTTTTTTCTTTTAAATTTTTTTTTTCTCGGTGCTGCATCAATTGCGTCATGTTCGCATTTTGACTGCCCCACGTTTTATTCAATGTGCGCAGGGCTTAATGCAAGATCATGTTACGCCAAATAAACGTTTCTTTTTTTTGTTTCTCCAATTTTGCTGAGCAATTGACCGGTTTGAGGAATTGATCAATACGGAACTCTCGGTAATACTAGCACTTCGCTTTACATAATCAACAGATTATACGCCTTCATTTTTTTAGTTTAGAATGTATATAAATATCCCATAGACCCACTTGTTTACAAACTTTAGTTATTTTCATTGATAATTTTTGTAAAGGTAAGGCGGCAACAATTGAACAATGTTGACAAGAAGTCAAGTATGATGCACCCCAATGGAACTTATGACGAGATAATTGAGCGACAGCATGTTGGTTTTGTATGACAGGTCTTTTTTTTTTTTTTTTTTTTTTTCTTGAGTCAGTTGCGGTATTTTTTTAATGTCGGACAAGGTTAGGACGCTAAAGAGAAAAGGAAAAAGAAACAAGCAGCTGACCTTGCACATTAGTGCGGCTCGACTAGATTGTGAAGGGTGAATATAAACTTGATTTCGAGGTCGACAAGTTATTTTTTCTGCTTTTATATTTTGAATTGATTGATTTGAATTCTAACAAGGGACATTTATTAATATTTACTAAAAGATAAAAAGAAAAATGGTAGCAGTTTGGGACACTGTTGTTCGTGCTGGAATTTTTGTCTGGTCTGTAATTGCGATGGGATTGGTTGGTGCGCTAATCAATACTCAGCATCATGGTCTGAATCAAGTCAATTTCGCAATGTTTGCTACAGCCTGGGGAGTACTCTTTGGAGCATTTTTCGGAATTGCTGCGGCATTCGTTGAGGTTCTGGGTTATCCACTTGTTCTAGGAATTGTGGACTTGATGTCGTTTGTGTTTTTGTTTGCCGCTGCCACGACGTTGGCTACAGCAATGAGATGTCATTTGTGTACCAATCGTCAATATGTTGACACAAATAAGGTTACCCAGGGATCAGTCAAGAGATGCCGTATGGGACAAGCAGCTATTGCTTTCTTGTATTTTGCTGCGTTTTCAGCATTGGGACTGCTCGGTTACCAAATTTGGAGAATTGTCACTCTAGGTATGTTTGAGCGACCGTCCAAGAGATCAAAGGCTGCTCCAAGGACTGGAGTACCTACCATGTCTCAAGTTTAAAGACAATTGTGTGAAGTTTTGCACTTTTATTTATATCCATCCTTGTGATAATTAATAATGAATACATATATGCTAATATTAGGATATTAATTTGGTCTTTCTTTGGCTTTTGTGACATAATGTTCTATACGCATGAATGATGATTTTAAGTTACTGGGTTGGAAGGCTGATATCATAGCCGCGCAATTTCGAAGGTTGCCGCCGTACGGTTACAATCTCTGTATTTTCTCCGCCGTACCGTCCAATTAAGGTTATGACATGCTTTGACCATGCACTTGCCTGGATCATTGAGACTACGTAATACCGGAAGCGTGGCTAGAGATCATGTTAGTATAATTCTTTGAATTGATTAAACAACCACCGAAACTAACAAGCTTGCCAATGAGCGCACTTTTCTCGCTTGGCTACGAACAAGCTTAACTTTTGCCAGTGTCGGGGTGGCATTGACTCAGTTATTTCAGCTCAAACTTAATGCAGGCGATGTACAGTATTCTGCGTACTCGAAAAGAGTCAGTCTCGCGGTTGGTACCGTTTTTATAGCTACTGGTATTTTAATCAATATCTTTGGGGTCATTCGATATTTTTCAATCCAATCTCTTTTAACCAAAGACAGCTTTCCCGCAAGTCGAGGGATAATGATTATCGTTTTTATCTTAACATTAGCGGTACGTTATATTTTTTTGATTACATTCATTATCAACAAGTGCTTATCTAACCAGCTAATTTCCTATGTTCTCGCTACATTGTTGAAGATGCCATTTTAGAGTCATGTACACAATGGTTTGTCCCCGGTGCTTTTTCGGATTGCAAACACTTTCTCTCTTTTTCATGAATAACTGTGGAATCTGATGAATTAATATTTAGCCTAGATGAATAGACTGCCAATATATAGTCTGCTCATTCCATGTATCTATAATGTATAAATAGATTTTTTTGTTCGTTTCTTTCTTTCTTTCTTTCTTTCTTTTTTTTTTTTTTTGGTCCGAAGTGATTATGTCGTATTATGTATGAGCTGATCGCAAATTGAGTCTGAGAGAATACCACGTTTTTTAAGCCATTCTGTACAACTTTGGTGCGCGTGAAGTAACAAATATAAATAATATGCGCTCTCTAACTTTACGCGAGATAAAGTTCTACATCACACGAGGGAACCCAGGCGGTCATGTCGAAAAATATCTCCGGGTACAAATAGTAAGTATTCCTCATCGCACTTGTCCTACTGATATTTTTACTAACCAGTGATGAAATGGCCAATAAGGTCTTAAGGGCCGACCCAAGGCTCGTCAATCGAGACAAAGCAGATACACACATTCCAGAATCTCTTAGAGGAAAGATCTCAGTTCGTGAGATGGGCAGTCGCGTCCAGAGGATTAATGAGAAAGCACCTTCTGCTTTAGTGGTTTCGGAGTCTAAGCGAAGTGCTCAAAATACAAGGAAATTTCGGTCAATGCTTCAGTCAGAAGGTTTTTCCTATGTATCGCCCACTCCTCAGGCATACGAGGCTTTAACCAATTTGATGTCCTGGACGCAAAATATCTTAAATGACGTTCCACATGAAGCTATAAGGTCGGCAGTAGAGTCATTGCTGACGACCATTAAATCTGAATCTGTAACTGAGAACGATAAGCGAACTCAAGTTGAAGAAGTACTTGGGCCAATATCCAATGAACAGGCCAATGATCTCTATAGACTGTGCAAACAAGTGCCCGTAATGGATACTGAAAACGAAAGAGGCGTTGATGAAGAAATGGGTGTAGCAGTGACATTTGACTCAGATGAAGAAAAAGAATGGGAAGAGCATGGCTACGGCGGAGAGGAGGAAGAAGAAGACGAAGAAGAGATATACGGAGAAAAGATTCCTGATGAAGCCCAACGGGAGGAAGAAGGTATTGAAGTTAAAAAGTCAATTAAGCCAAAGGATTTGTCGATACCTGCTCATAGTATTGATGCGTACTGGCTTCAACGTCAACTCAGTCCGCTGTTTAGTGATCCTCACATACTACAAGAAAAAACGCAGCAAATTTTTGAAATATTGGCATCTGATTTGTCTCTAAGTCAAGCTCAAAACCAAATTCTCCAATGCTTTGATTTCGCCCATTTTGACTTGGCCAAAATCCTATGCGTAAATAGGCAAGCAGTTGTATGGATGACAAGATTAAATAGAGCTGAAACAGGAGTAGAAAGGGACAGGATTATTCAAGCTATAGAAAATGCAGGCCTGAGCGACCTTCTGGAGGAAAGACATGATGAACAGATTCAACAAGAGAAAGAGTCGGCTGCAGTGTATGACGGGAATCTTGCCGCGACTGCAGGCGCAACTGCCATGGACATCGATGATGTCGATAAAAATTATTATCCTGCCCAAGTGGACCTAGATTCACTGGTCTTCGAAGAAGGGTCGCATCTATATACCGGCGGCGAGATTACCCTTCCGGAAGGCTCGTATAAAGACCCACCTACTCGATCCTACGAACAGTATAATATTCCGGCTCCGAAAACGCCTGCTGATAAATCTCCTTTGGTTAGTGTGAGAAGCCTTCCGCCATGGGCTCAATTATCATTTCTTAGAAGGACTGAGACTTTCAATCGAATTCAATCTAAAGTATTCAACACGGCTTTTGGATCAGATGAAAATATGCTTATCTGTGCTCCAACTGGTGCAGGAAAGACAAATGTCGCTTTGCTTGCAATGCTAAGAACTATTGCTCTGCATAGGTCTGGCAGTGACGGGAGCAACAGTGACGTTGGGTCAATTGATTTAAAGTCGTTTAAAATGGTTTACATCGCACCATTAAAGGCTCTTGTTCAAGAGCAAACGCGCGAGTTCAGTGACAGATTGGCACCCTATGGAATTCAAGTATCTGAATTGACTGGTGATCGGAACTTGACGAAAACTCAGATCGCAGAAACCCAACTCATTGTTACTACACCTGAAAAATGGGACGTCATAACACGAAAGTCTGCGGACACAAGCTATACTAATTTGGTTACACTAATGATTATTGACGAAATTCATCTTCTTCACGACGAACGAGGTCCAGTACTAGAAAGCATAGTATCACGGTCACTGCGTGGTAGTCAGTTGTTTGGTCAAACTAATGTCCGTTTGGTCGGGTTGTCTGCAACTCTTCCAAATTATAGGGATGTGGCTACCTTTTTAAGGGTCGAAGATTCTGGCATGTTTTTCTTTGATGCATCTTTTCGCCCTTGTCCTTTGGCTCAAAAGTTTATTGGTATCACTGAGAAAAAGCCGATTAAGCGATATCAAGCAATGAATAGCGCTTGCTACGACAAAGTCATGGAATATGCTGGAAAACACCAAGTAATTATATTTGTACATTCTCGTAAAGAAACTGCCAAAACCGCTAGATATTTGCGTGATCGCGCGCTTGAAGAAAATGTTCTAGCTAAATTTTTAGGTGCGAGTCCAACCTCCAAACAAATCCTGGAAGCTGAGCAAGTTAGAAATCAAGATTTGGCTGACTTGCTCCCTACTGGATTTGCTATTCACCATGCCGGTCTGTCTAGAAGTGATAGGGCGTCGGCTGAACAACTGTTTTCTTCAGGTCATGTGCAGGTATTGGTGTCAACTGCAACTTTAGCTTGGGGTGTCAACCTTCCAGCGCACACTGTTATTATTAAAGGGACTCAGGTTTACAGTCCTGAGAAAGGAACATGGATTGAATTATCTCCTCAAGATGTATTGCAAATGCTTGGGCGTGCAGGCCGTCCCAAATATGACAGCTCTGGTGAAGGTATAATTATTACAGCCCATTCCGAGCTTAACTACTACATGTCGTTGGTAAATGCTAAACTTCCTATTGAAAGCCAATTGATGTCCAAACTTCCTGATGCTTTGAATGCAGAGATAGTGTTAGGGAATGTGAAATCTCGAAAAGAGGCGGTAGATTGGCTCGGATATACTTACTTGTATGTCCGAATGCTACAAGCTCCTGGTATCTATCGTGTGTCTCATGACATTGAGATCGATCCGGTTCTGCTTAAGACGCGAGAGGACCTTACCCATTCAGCTTTGCTTCTATTAGACAAATCTCGCCTAATCCAGTATAATGTGAGATCGGGATCAATAGTGCCCAGTGAGCTGGGTAAAATTGCGTCACATTTCTACATTTCTCATGAGTCGATTAATGCTTATAACAAATCACTATCACCATTTCTAACGATCATTGATTTACTTCGAGTGTTTTCAGGCTCATCTGAGTTTAAGTATGTTCCTGTTCGACCGGAGGAAAAGCAGGAATTGGCTAAACTGCTGGAGAGAACTCCAATACCAATCAAAGAAAGCGTTGATGACCCCTTGGCTAAAATCAATGCTTTGCTACAAGCCTATATTAGTCGCCTGAAGCTAGAAGGATTTGCGCTGAGTGCTGATATGGTCTACGTGACTCAAAGCGCAGGTAGACTGTTTCGTGCAATATTTGAAATTTCGCTTCGAAAGCGTTATGCACAACTTACGCGGATGGCGCTAAACATGTGCAAGATGGTTGAGAGACGAATGTGGTTAGCTAACTGCCCATTGCGTCAATTTCCGTCCGTACCAGCTGAAGTTATCCGTAAAATGGAGGCATCTCACGTGCCATGGATTAAGTATTTCGACTTAAATGGTCCGGCAGAAGTAGGAGCTGCTATTGGAGCTGATAAACATGGCTCTCATGTTTACAAAATGCTTCAACAGTTCCCTCGTTTAGAGCTGCGTGCCTCCTGCCAGCCCATTACTAGCACCTTGCTACACGTAGATCTAGATATCATTCCTAAATTTACGTGGAACTCGGAGGTGCACGGGAATGCTCAAACCTTTATTCTTTTAGTTGAGGATTGCGATGGTAACACGATTCTCTATTCTGATCTCTTAGTATTGAGGCAACGGTACGCTGACCGAGATCATCACATGGATTTCACGCTTCCGATATCGGAGCCTATTCCCCCGAATTATTTCATTAGTTTGGTCTCGGAGCATTGGCTCCACTCTGAATCCAAGATTCCGCTATCTTTTCACACATTGAAGTTACCTGCCAAATTTCCGGCGAACACTCCGGTCCATGATATGGAACTGGCTCGTGTCTCCGAAATTGAGAATGGTGACGCCCTGTTTCCCTTCGCCAAATTTAATGCCATCCAAACTCAGACCATGCATGCCCTATACAAGACTGATGACAATGTGTTTGTGGGAGCATCATACGGTAATGGCCGCTCAGTCTGTGCACAAATGGCGATTGTACGCTGGGCAGCCCATAGACAAGCTTTAAAAGCAGTATACATAACACCCTTTGCAGATACTGTGGATTATCGACTAAAGACATGGGAGAAACTCGCGTCGAGTTTGTCTATAGAAATGGTAAAATTAACTGGGGAGCTAGCCATTGATAATCAGCTAGTAAAATCTGCGGATCTAATACTCTGTACTCCTGGCCAATGGGACTCTGTATCTAGGAAGTGGCGTAGAAGAAAAGCGGTTCGACAGGTGTCGCTTTTAATTTTGGACGATGTCCAGTTAGTTGGTGGTCTGGGCGGATCCATTTATGAATCTGTAATTTCTCGCATGTCTATGATGGCTAATCATCTTGCTACCAAAATGGCATGTTCCCTCCGTATTATTGCATTGTCTGTTCCTTTGGCAAATGGTCTAGATTTTGGTCACTGGATAGATGCTCCAAAGCAATCTATTTTTAATTTTTCCCCTGCAGAACGTATGGATCCCTTGGAGCTTCATGTAAAATCGTTTGCAATTCCGCATCATCCATCGCTTATGATTGCTATGGCTAGGCCGGTTTCTGAGATGGTTCACATGAATGCCACCAGCGAAACTCCGATTGTTTTCGTAGCCGATAGAAGACAATGCATTGAGTCTGCCTTGGCGATAGCAGTATTGGAACAAATGGCTGATGGTAACATGAATGAAAATGGTAAATATGACGAACTGACCGAACGCGAGGCCAATATAATTGGTCGAATTCAGGATCTCGATGTTCGGCAATGTGCACTCCAGGGTTTGGGAGTAGTATACAAAGGCATGGAACAAGATGATGAAAGGATAATTAATCTTCTTTTCAGTGAAGGAAAATTCAAGGCACTGGTTATGGCTAAGGATATGTGTTGGAATAAATCATTTGTTTCAAGCCTGGTAATCGTGATGGGTACGCAGTTTTTTGACGGGGCAGAACATAGATATGTTGACTATCCAGTGAGCGAGGTGTTAGCCATGATAGCTAAAGCAAGGATCAGCTCTGCTAGGGCAGTCATTATGACGAATTCTAACAAAAGTGAATATTATAAAAAGTTTCTAGCAGAGTCTCTGCCAATTGAGAGCCACTTGCATCTGGACCTTCATGACATTTTTATAGCTGAAATTTGTGAAGATGTCATTACTAGCCCAGACGAGGCTGTGAACTGGCTCACATTCTCGTATTTCTATCGAAGGCTGGCTCAGAATCCGAGCTATTATGGATTGAGAGAACTGACAAGTATGGGAATTAGTCAATACCTGTCTGAAATGGTAGAGGATGTCATCGAAGATTTGTCGAAGGCTGACATTGTAACTTACGAAGAGCATACGGAAAGCGGACAAGATCAAGAGGAGGACATAGAAATGGAAAGCGGAATGCGTATTATCCCGCGTACTGCAGCTCATGTGGCTTCTTATTATTCAATTTCGTTTCTCACGATGCAGACATTTGTATCGTCTCTCAATAACAAGACCAGAATGCGAGCTTTGTTAGAAATTGTTACATCTGCAGCTGAATTTGAGACATTGCCTCTCAGAACAAATGAAGATGGTGTGATCAATGCAGTCTACGAAAAGATTCCATATAAAATGGCTGACAGCATTGACAGGTCATCGGCCAGGTTTAAAGCCTTTGTATTGCTACAAGCACATATATCCAGATTGTCTCTTCCTTTTGACCTTATGATGGATCTCAAACTTGTTTTGGAGAAAGTCTTATCTTTAGTTAATGGTGCCGTCGATATTCTGTCAGGCGAAGGACATCTGAATGCTCAGCGAGCAATCGAATTGAGCCAATGTGTTGTTCAGTCAGTTTGGATGAACGACTCACCACTAAGACAGATTCCCTATTTTGACGAAAAAATAATTAGGCGATGCGAGGCTGAAAGGTAAGTGGATTTCTTTTTTTTCTTTTTTTTTTGTCATTCGATCTAACAAGTATCAAAACTGTGTACGATTTTATGGAAATCGACAGCGACGACCGACGGAATAGTATTTTGCAAATCCCTGAAGGCGATCGACGCATGATGGCCGTCGCGAATTTTGTCAATAAATATCCCAGTATTGACATGAGATATCATCTGGATCAAGAAGTAATTGCCGGTGAACCTGCTACCGTGATGGTTCAAATTGACAGGGGTGACGAGGAGCATGACGAGGCTGAAGTCGATTTATCTGTTGAGGCGCATTTTTACCCATTTGCTAAAACTGAAAATTGTAAGTTCATTTAATTTGTTTAGGAACTTGTTAATTTATTCATACTAACCAGGGTGGATTATTATTGGCGATGCTGAAAAGAAAGAAATATATGGTATTAAGCGACATCCTTTCGCAAGAGCCTCAATGCAAATTCCAGTTCAGTTTGTAATTACGGAGCCTGGTTATTATGATCTAAGCATATGGTGTATGTGTGATTCCTATGTGGATGCAGACAGAGAAGTTGAATTTGGTGTTGAAGTCATGATCGCAAATGATAGTAATTAATATATATTATAGCAATTGTTCTAATCACTTAGCTTTGATTGCCGTCTTGTCTATTTTTCAGGGTGGCCTAAAACATTTCTCTGTCGAATCAAGAAGAAATATTATCGTCTGCCCGTACTGTACACCGCGAAAACTTCTTTTTTTCTTCTTTATTTTCTTTCACATATTGTATGTTTGGCCTAGGTGTGACAGTGTACTCATATACAACGCAAAACTGCTAACGGACCATTGCATTCACCTGAAAATAAAATATGTATTTTCATACAGTATTCACTTACAATGTGAAATCCGGCATTGCGAGACGCAACATCAGTTGGGCCAAATAAATCCTTTTGTGATATTATTATCGTTTATTCATGCTATAATAGCCATACACTCACTTGAACACAAGACCGCTCAATATACCATCGTTCGACAAAAAAAGCTTTTACCAGACAATGCACTAGACCATCATTATTCATTATAATCATTTATGTCTTACATCGAATATAGGACGAAGAAAACTGGTGGTAGTCAAATATTTTGCCTGATACATCTTAACTCGATTGTTGTTCTGTTCCTTGTTCACAATAGCGTAAGGTTCCTTCAAAATGTGGGGAAAATCATTTCACAATAACGCAGACTATCACATCTGCAAGCTTTACTGGAAAAAACCCACATCAACGTGCTCACACGGGCGACCAGCTAGACCGTCGTGCTGATAAAGATTTTTTTTTGCTTCGTGTCTTTGTATCATTTCATTATATAAATATATCTTTATCTATTCGATTAAACTTTTTAATATCATCTATTCGCCCTATTTATGCTCTCTATATCCTGACGATTAAGATTTTTTTTCGGGGAATTTTTTCCCGGGACATTAGGTTAACGTTAGTCTTCCTAAACCGGTAAGTGGGTTAGGGTTTTCCTTGCTACAGTTTACACAACGAATATAACAGCAAAAGTAACTTCCTCGTTCACAGGTCTCTTGGCCCAGTTGGTTAAGGCACCGTGCTAATAACGCGGGGATCAGCGGTTCGATCCCGCTAGAGACCAAATTTTTTATTTTTTACATTAGATGTAATACATATTTATTGTTAAAAGCCAACTAGCTACGACTTTTCGTTCTTATTTTTTTAAGAAAAAGATATTAATGTTTGCTTATAAGATGAAAAGTGGATTCATCGAATGGCATATATTGACCTCCCAATTTCAAGCTGAGGTTTAGAACATGATCATTAGAATTTATCCATCCCATTCATTTACTGACCACAGATGCTTATATGTTAGTTAGTTTTATTATACTATGCTCTCTAGTGGATTTTTTTTCATCGTACTCTCCGATTTCACGTATTATGATGCCAAGTACATGTTTGGCCTTGTCCATGAATCATGATAACCAAATTTCACAGAAGAATTTACCATCACGTGATTGACGGCCACTCTGAAATTTAAATTATTAAAACCTCGTCGAGGTTAGGGCTAATAAGAAATAGGGAACCAATCAAGTGAAATGCTTTTTCATTCAGTTAGTTTTGTCGAAACGGAGAACAAGCTTTGCTAGTCCATAGTTTCGCAACCCACACAATGCTTGGACGAACTGCACAAAAGTCCACGGTACAAAGCAGCCGATTATTTTTCTCGACGAGCACACGAACGGCACGTCAATATGGAGGATTGAAAGATCAGGACCGTATTTTTCAGAATGTTTACGGCAATTACGGCCATGATTTGAAATCGGCCAAGAGAATGGGAGATTGGTATAAAACAAAGGAAATTATTTTGAAAGGTCATGATTGGATTATTAATGAAGTTAAGAAATCCGGATTGCGTGGACGTGGGGGCGCTGGATTTCCTTCCGGACTTAAATGGTCGTTTATGAACCCTCCAGGTTGGGAGAATAACAAGGGCCCTAGGTATCTTGTTGTCAATGCAGATGAAGGTGAGCCCGGAACTTGTAAAGATCGAGAAATTATCCGAAAGGATCCTCACAAGCTTGTAGAAGGATGTCTTGTTGCCGGACGAGCAATGAATGCTACCGCTGCTTATATCTATATTCGTGGAGAATTTTATAATGAAGCAGCTATTCTTCAAACTGCCATTAATGAAGCATATGCTGATGGACTTCTTGGTAAGAACGCATGTGGATCCGGTTATGATTTCGACGTCTATATCCATAGAGGAATGGGAGCTTACATTTGTGGAGAAGAAACTTCATTGATTGAATCTTTAGAAGGTAAGGCAGGTAAGCCTCGTCTTAAGCCCCCATTTCCTGCCGGAGTGGGATTGTACGGTAGACCTACAACTGTCACCAATGTCGAGACTGTAGCTGTAGCCCCTACTATCTGCAGACGTGGAGGCGAATGGTTTGCTAGTTTCGGAAGAGAACGAAACCAGGGAACTAAATTGTTCTGTATTTCGGGTCATGTCAATGAGCCCTGCACTGTTGAAGAAGAAATGTCCATTCCTTTACGAGAGCTTTTAGAAAAACATTGTGGAGGTGTAAGAGGCGGATGGGATAACTTACTTGGAGTTATTCCTGGAGGATGCTCAGTACCAGTTCTCCCAAAGCATATCTGTGAAGATGTATTGATGGATTTTGATGCCCTTCGCGATGTTCAATCTGGTTTGGGAACTGCTGCAGTTATTGTAATGGATAAATCAACCGATATCATTAGGGCTATTCAACGGTTTGCCCATTTCTACAAGCACGAATCTTGCGGTCAGTGCACGCCATGTCGTGAAGGTACTACCTGGCTAATGAAGGCAATGGACAGATTCCAAAATGGTCAAGCCAAAGAACGAGAAATCGATATGTTAATTGAATTAACAAAGGAAATTGAAGGTCATACCATCTGTGCCTTGGGAGATGCTGCTGCTTGGCCCATTCAAGGTTTGGTTCGTCATTTCCGCCCAGAGCTAGTAAAGAGACTGCAGAAGTTTGAACAAGAATTCGGTGCTGTAACTGTTGGAGGATGGACCAAAGGTTCTAGCATTAAGGACGGTCATGTGGTAGGTGCTCCAGTTCCTGGAGGCGCTCATTAATATCTCTGACTGTCTGCATATATAAAATACACTAAATAAAATATAATTAAATATCTGTTTATCTACATTGCTCAATATCTGCAATTTCTTTAAGTGCATCTACTGTGAGAACTTCAGGGAACTGATCTCCGACAACGACGTTGTCTTCTATGCGAATGCCAATACCTTGAAAATGTTTGGGGAAGCTGTCCGACTGTGGCACATACACTCCCGGCTCGATAGTAATTACCTGATTTGGCCTTAAGTGATCCAAACTGGAGGCAGTTTTAATATCATGAACGTCAATTCCTAGATTATGACCAATGTAATGAGGATATACCTGTCTCAGCTGCGATCGGGATAAGTCTAATCCAGCGTTTTTTAACTCAATAAGAAGCAGTTCTTCAGATTTCCGGTGGATCTCAGCCAAGGTGGTTCCTTGAGAACTGATACACATATCAATACACTGCTTTTCAACATTTAAAACAGCCTGGTACAAATCTTTTTGCGGTTGAGTGAATACCCCATTGACGGGCCAAGTCCTTGAAATATCCGCACAATAGCCGCCCATTCTTCCAGCGGCGTCCACTAAGACCAATTCTCCATCATTCAGGACATCGTCGTTTCTTGTGTAATGAATCGTCAATGCATGGGGCCCACCCGCGACTACAGCCAAGTAAGCAGGCATCTCGCATCCCAAGATTCGGAATTGATAGTCCAGATACGCATGGAGTTGTGATTCTGTCTGGAATTCTTGACCAAATGCGCGGTTGTAGGCTTCGCCTGACGCCTCAGCTGCGGCTCTCATCACATCAATCTCTGCTTCGCTTTTAACAATGCGAAACTGTTCGACTAAGCTAGTCGCTGAACCCACTTGTTGCACAGTACCGAAGCGCCAAAAATCTGGATTGTGGAAATATGCCGGTCTTCGATACATGTGGTCTGCCCCAGTGTCATAATACAATCGCGTAGTTTTCTTAAGCAGTTTCTCAACTTGGGCACCAATTTGTTCAATGGGGTACGCTTGATCCACGTTGAAAATCTCTAGAGCACCCTTAGTTCCTGTCCGTTCTCCTTCCCATTGTTCAGCAGATTTATCTGTTTCAGGCACGAACAAAATACTGTGACAGTTGCTTTCATTTTCTTTATACAATGCAAGGGCAGCGTTCGGTTCTAAAAAACCTGTCAGATAATAAAAATTAGGATCTTGTCGAAATTCATGAAAAACGGAAGGGGTCGCGAACTGAGTAACATTTCCTGCAATTATGACCAAACTTTTATCAGGAATTGATTCAAATACTCGTTGGCGCCTTGCGAAATATTCCAACGATGAAATTCCTGGAGTCAAGTCGCCTTTTTGAATAAGATGCGGCCTTGTTTCATATAGTGGCTGGCCAGATCGGATTGCACATTGTTGTGAAATTGAACCGAAGTATCTCTGCAAACTTCGCCTAAACATGTTCTGCAGCAAAATTAGATTAACTCTACTCGTGCGAGAGCGCGGAGAAAGCTAAAAGTTTCTGTTAGTGCAAATTCCAATTCTAGAGATCCTGTCTATTCAAAAGATGCCCTCACTTTGCAATCAACTAAGGAGACAGGGAAACTAGCAGAGAGATGGAAATAAACAACAAAAGCCAATTGCAAGCGTCTGATTCATAATTATATACTATATTATCACTTTAGATATTATCGGGAAGCTTTCCCGCTTCAATGTCTGCCCGATAATGCTCATTAGCATACCGAAGTCCACAGTAAAGACATGCATGGGTTCCTGGTTTGTCCAGATTAATATAAATTTTGGGATGGCCCTGCTGAGGCCCTTTTTCTCCGTCGCATACGGCAGAATGAGCCTCGAGGTATCGCACCGGTTCCTTAGCAATCAAATCTATAGCAGCGTAAGGTCGAGGTTGCAAGCTCATATCATGTTGTTCGAATCTCGGTCCAACCATGGCTTCGGAACGTGGCTTCTGTGAAGGTGCCCATGTCTCTGCTCGATTGGGCGCTTGTTTTTTAATAATTTCAGCTGCATCTACAACGCTCGGCGTAGAAGTTGACGTGGAATATAGTACTATAGCTCGCTTTTGGATGGCCGCTCGTCTCGTTAGCGCTCGCAACATTCTGGTAAATGTGGTTAATATGATTGGAGCAGACGTCGTTGGGAGGCTAGGGCAACTTTGCAGTTAGGATACTCTTGTTAATTTCTTCCAATTTGTTTTTTGTTTTTTTTAAAAAAAACAAAAGACAAAAAAAAAATAGTGAGAACGTAATCACGTGCCCTGTCAAAAAAAAAAAAAAAAAAAAGTTCTCTAAAACCATTCAATTCATTACTTCATTAAATTCCATCGTTAACTAATCAGCGTATAAAACAATTTTTTCTCGTCCATTCAATGCATGAAGAAATTCGTCTGAATTTGCTATTCCCACTAAATCTCCACTAATCTCATCTTTATATTGCAATTTAGGAATTCTATCCATCTTTAATCGTTCTCCAATTCTTCGAGATAGTTCCTCGAATTGAATATCCATTAGCACTCGAATAGCAATTAAGTCATCTTTAAAAAAGACTTTGATCTTAATAAACTTGCGAGGGGTCATGTCAGCCTCCTGGATATTATCCGCTCGGCTTTCTGATCGACTTGTGCTCCTAGCCACAACGTTTGATCCTCCTGCCTCTGCTGAGTCCGGAAGCGTTGCCACTGTTTCGGCAATTGTCAGGTTACTAATACTGGTAACCAGTCCTGGTTCCTGATCATCCTCTTGTTGGTCAGGACTCTTTCCTTGTTGGTGTTCTGGTTCTTCAAATTTTTCTTCGCGTTCATCTGCAGTGCCAACTAAATCATTATTATGTCCATTGATATCCAGCAACTCACTTTCGTCAAAGTCCTGCCCGGTTCCCTGGCTCAATCCAACCTTATGCTGATGGTCACCCTGATGGTTTTGAGGATGGTCTTGTTGGTCGCCATGTAATTCTTGAGGGTTTACGGCATCGAAAGCTCCATTTTGACCTTCATTCTCGACGTCCTCGTCGCCGTCCCATGATGGAACCATCGGCATGGCATCAGTCCTAGAAGGAGTCTCGATATCGCCTTCTCGCAATTCAAATAGTTGTTGAACAGTAACACTTCGAGATATGTAACTTGGAAGACAAAGCAAGTTATGTACATACTCATCTAAATTCGCCCGTCTTTGACTAGAAATTGAATCATTCACATATGTTAATGGACCCGGCATAAACGGCAGTGTACGTTGCGCGCGGCCAGTTCGTCCTGCTTCTTCAGGAAATTCGTCCAATAATCGAATCTGGAAGTCATAAAAATCTTGATAATATCGACATAAATTCCGGAATCTTCCATTACTTAGTTCACATACAACCAAATACCAATATCTTCCACCGTCAAAAGCGTATCTTTCAACAGCCGCATTCGCGACATAGACTTGCGAGGTGTGGTGGTGATGATGCTGCTGAGAATGAACTGACGAAGCTACTCCAGCATGCGGATGATGGTGATTATTAGCCGGCTGTTGATAATGTCCTGACGTCAACTGATCAAGTTGCGCGCGCTGATGATCAGAGTTATGACTCGATCCCCCACTGCTGGCCCGGCTATTCCGAAAAGATGCAATAACCGATGCAGTCGCGTTCTCATTATTAAACTTGCCAAGCGGAATACTGCTTGCCTTATATTCTGCTGTCATTCGTTTCCATTCTTCTACTTTCGGAACTGTGGCTAATCTGGCGGCTAATGCGGAATCTTCTACAGGTCTATCAGATCCCATGTCTCGAATTTGGACAAATGACACAGGTATCAGTCCTGGGCCGCCAAGTCTTCCTATTGGCTTGGCGACAAACCATTCTTCATTAGATTGTGCAATTACGATGATCGATTCCCCTGCAGTCGCCTGTAACTCATCTGGACGTTCAGCTTGAAAATCATATAGTACTATACCATATAATGGCTGTCCTTTCTTCAGTTGTTGCTGCTGCTGCTGTTGCTGTTGCTGTTGTCGCATTTCTTGGTGACCGGGTTGGTGCTCTGCTGTATCTTCTTGGCTACGGTGCTGCGCCTCGTTCAACGAAATCGATGAAAGAGGTACCGTAATAATCGATTCCGGTCTTGACACTATTTCGAAATAGTCACGTGGCACCAACCCTTGTATCTTGCGTGAAGGATCGCACGCTTCAAACCAGGTCGGATCATCATCAACTTCTACAACATATAAGAATTCACCCTTTGTAAAGCTTAGTTGATTAGGTCCTTCAGCGGTATAATCTTGGATGGCTCGGATAATCTTTCTTGGTGCGGCCGTTGCCAATTTTGATTTGGGAGCTAACACGGTGCCTGTAGTCCTGGATGCTCGTTTTTCTCCTTTTAGTGATCGACGTAAGCCCTAAATTAGTTAGTCATCCTTGCCAAATAAATTAAAACCTGACATACCTTCATCATCCTGCCTCTTAAAATTCAGGGGTTAGAGTGGATTGAACACTAGTGCACTTGCGGAAGTGATTTGTCCTTTTGCGGAATAGTCTATCTATATGTTGCACCTTTTACACCTCCTTTAACCACGAACTAGGGTAAGGGTCTACCTAGGGTTTATTTTGTCGTAACAAATGAAGATCGATTGAAAACAATAATAACAGGCCCGTATAGCTGTCCTCGCCTAACCCACTCCCAAGTACGCTCATGCGCCTGTGTCTTACTTTCAGTGTCTTAAAACGTGGTTTCACATTTAGTACTCGCTCGTTTATAATAGGTTAAGTGGGAAGCTGCAATATTAATATGTGTGGTATTTTCTTTTTCCTTTTTTTAATCTTTTTTTTTATTTTTTCCTACCACTATATACAGGCACCCCCATCTTTGTCAATGCTATATGAAAATTTTCGGCAAGGTTACAAGATAATTAACCAAACCTGCAGGCTTTCAGCCGTATTGCTATCGCTTGATAAAAATAACATGTATGTTCGTCCCCCCACGGTAATGACCCACCGGCTCGTCAGTATCAGTTGTTAGTCAGATTACCGATAGTCGCCGACGCCGCACCCTCTTGAAGAGTTATAGTTGCCGAAGCCGGTGATGGCTTAGCACACGGTATATTTGTGTCTTTTTACTAGTCATCAACGTCATGATCTATGATGAAGATGCAGATTCTACTGCCTCTTCTCCTGCGGTCTCATATGATGCGGCTAATTGCCTGTTTATGATATTCAGTACCTTTGCGATCTTATTCATGATCCAGGGTGCGGGATTATTTTACTCTGGTCTCTCCAGACGCAAATCAGCTTTGATCCAGGCGGCAAATTCTTTGATAGGACTTTCAATCGTGTCTGTCCAATGGATTGTCATAGGTTACTCGTTTGTATATGGTAAGTCGGCTTCCCATTTTATTGGAGGCTTTTCGCATGTCTTGCTTCATGACATACTTCCTAAAACTGGTCAAGACAGATCTGAATTACCCATTTCGCCTCGGAATGGCGTTCCGGAAGTGGGAAATGCATTGTTCGCAGGCATGTTTCCATCTGTTACTTGCGCCTTGACTCTTGGGGCAACATCGGCCAGGGGATCTATCAAAGCGGCCTTATTGTTTGTCTTACTTTGGACTACGGTGGTATATGACCCTATCGCCTTTTGGACTTGGAATAAAAATGGCTGGGCCCATAATGTAGGAAGCGTAGACTATGCCGGTGGTGCTATTGTCCATATCACCTCGGGCTTTTCTGCATTGGCCTATGCGTTCATGCTTGGTCCACGTTTGGAGCCTGCTGAAGCTACTCCACATAATTCTCTGCTAGTGGTATTAGGAACATTCTTTATGTGGGTCGGCTGGTTCGGATTCAATGCCGGGTCCGCTTATGCTGCAAACGGCGTGGCTATCTTGGCCATGCTGGCAACGCAAATTTCTGCCTCAATTGGAGGCCTGACTTGGGCGTACATGGATTACAGATTAGATAGAACATGGTCGATAGTTGGATTTTGTTCTGGGATTGTTAGCGGATTAGTCTGTGTGACATCTGGTGCCGGATTCATTCCACTTTGGGCCGCATTCCTTTTTGGCCTGTGTGGAGGAATGGCTTCGAATTTTGCAACCAAACTTAAATTCTACATGAAAATTGATGACTCTCTTGATGTCTTTGCAGTCCATGGGATTGGCGGATTTGTGGGCATGATATTAACGGGAATTTTTGCAAACTTCACAGATCAATCTCATCCGCTTCATACAAAAGTGTCTGGTCTCTTGTATGGTAATCCGATGCTGCTTCTGTATCAACTAATGGTGGCCATTGTAACAGCCTTGTACGCGTTCGTAGTCACTTGCGCCATATTATTTATTATAAACAAGTGCGACTTGCGCTTACGGGTTAGTCGTGAAAAAGAATTACTGGGTCTAGACTCTAGTGAACACGACGAAATGGCTTACGATTATCACGAAATCATCCAAGAATTAGACTCAGTCTTATACCAACGACGGCATAATCATAATAATTTGAATCATCTTCATCAAGAGGATGATGGTAATGACAGCGACTCCTTTCTTGAGCCGTCGCAAACTGGCCTATTTACTGCTCGGACTGAGAGCAGTCCTTTATTAGGCTGAATACTATTTGTTGATAGATTATATATTTTTAATTCATTAAAGGATTGAACGGTTTGGGCCGCATGTTTAGACTCTACGCGTGGTGCTTGAGATTACGTAAGTTTTTCATTAATTTTTTGTTCGCGTCGCTGTCACTTCCCATTTAGGTTACGCGTCTGACCATGAACTTTGAAACAGAACTGGATCAGCATAGCTCATATCGGTTATTGGAATTAGATCCAGAATTACTGGAGCAAATTGATTCTTCAGATCTTTTAATCAAAGCTAATGGAGATGATGGACACATACATTTGTGTGGTCCCAAGACCACGTACAAATTACGCCAAATGAACAATTCAAATACAGCACTGATAGCCAAATATCCAGAAGACGACGAGAACTACGAAAATGAGAATGCAAAGCCATTACTTGCCTTTGCGTTCGTACCAACCATTTTGCAGGCTGTGCCAATTAGTGAGCCAGTAATCCCGCTAACTCACACGCCATATTATATGGGCGCGGGAGAGTTCATGAGTCGAACGTCGGAAAACTTTGTACAAGAAACCCTGTTGGATCTCTATTCGCGGACCCCGATGAGCGATTACGAGTTTCAAAACGCATGGAAGAAAAATTGTGGGCTCGAATACGAAGGTATCGCTTGCACTGTTCACCCAACTATAATTCAAGCAGTTCTATCAGATATTTTGCTATTTGTAAGCGAAAACAATTGGAACCCCGTGGCTGATAAGTTGGATGTCCAACTAATGGACTGCACTAGAATAAAAAGTGACGAGCCGGAATCAGTCGTTGATAGTGTGCTGCAAAGCTTCTCTCATCGTGACGAAGCTAGTGGCACTATCCTATTTGACTGTCCCTCAATTGTCACATTCTACGGAGAACGTGTACTAGAGACCTATGCTAATGAGCATGCAATTCCTATAGAAATATTTAGAGGGCTGTGGTCAGAGGCAATTCCAACAATTGCCGATTGGGATTTGAATTTTTCTTTATTACATGGGAAGTGTGTACATGGAGCCGGCCAAACCATTCGATATCTTTCCCCAGATATTCTGTCCCCGGATCCTCGAGCACGATTTAAGCAGTTGTTTTCCATCAAGTCTGATTGGGAACTAGCCGAGCTAACTCCCTTTTTGGAAGCCGTATGGAACAAGAATTTGAAATTCGAAAACTTTGTGATGAAGTTCGCTAGAAAGAAAAAAGTCGGCAAAAAAATCTTGATTTCTGCTAGATAGATCATTAGACTACGTGTTGCGCTGCCGTGTGCCGCTTATCTCATCTCTTACTTGATGAGATTAGATGATCCGCCGCATGCCGTTTTTCTCGTATGAACTTTAGTTGGGCAAGATTATCATGTCGTCGCCAGCTGGGCTGGACGTGGCGAAGATCAGCACATACAGGTGGTCAGCAATGTGGCGGATGTGCTAGCATATTCCAGGAAAGGAGCCCAAATTCTCCTGGATATAATCCGCCTTCATCTGCGAAAACGGACTTCACATCAGTGAAAGTCGAACAAGATCGGAAAATTCAGATGATCTATGAAGGACTAGGACCAGACAAAAAAGCCTATTTAAATGGTACTTCTAGATATTCTGGAGATGCAGTAACTGAGCTCAATTCCGCTATCATCGCCAAAAACAAAAAGCTAGAAAAAAAATCAGCCATGTCTAACTTGTACTGTAAATGGTGCAGAGATAGCATACATTCTCAAAAAACCTGGTTCCACATTCCTGCTGCGAAGAAGAGCGATATTCTTGGATTAATCCCGCGGAGGTCGACAGTGGTTCATGTATTTGATTCTATTGACTTTCCATCGTCCGTAGATGTAAAGCTGCTCGACTGGGCCGACGCTAACAAATGTCAAATGATTTGGGTCATGAACCGGTGCCACATCCTTGTTTCTGACGCTGAACTTGTTGATAAGCGCGTCAAGCCGTATGTGGATCAAGAACTTTATAGGCTTTCAAACGGTCGTATAGGATCTCAGCATGTCTTCTGCATCGACTCTAAACTAGCATGGGGTATCGAAAACTTGCACAAGGCCCTTGGTGAAGCTAACTATGTAGTTGGGTACAGCAATGTTGGAAAATCTACTCTCGCGCATCAACTGGCCAATAAATATCAAAAGAGGTCTGGAAACCTTGAGTACGGAGGGAAAACGTGGGCTAATCCATTTATTACTCAACAACCGACTACATACGAATTGGACAAGGGAAAATTCGTTACGGATATGCCAAGTTTCCCAGAGTCAGATGTCGATAGCCGACAAGAACTGTCTTCGGCTATTGAAAAGTTTGGAGATGCCAATGCAACTTTTCATGAATATCCGTCGAAGCTTTTAGGTGCCTATGGGGTGGTACAACCCAAAACAGTGAGGAAACTTACGGATGGGGTTAAGTTACTCAAGTCGTCAAGTTATAACTGTAGACGGGTTGTTGCAACCAGGGCCTCGCAGGTGATTTCAATAGGAGGAGTAGTCGCACTGAAACAACTCGAGGATCCATTGTTATCACCTTCCCAATGCCATCTCATTGCTTGGGCCTTGATTCCCGATAACCAAAACCGAACACGTGTCTTATCATCGCTAGAGAAGGTCCAAGAGTTGAACCAGTCATTACTAAAAGCTCATGAACTTTGGACAATTGTTAGGCCGGAACTCAGTCAGAATGGTTTGCAGAAGGTGATGGATGTTAACTTTAAAGGCGAAGGCGCTAGCATTGCCATTCGGGGAGTTGGCATGGTGCATGTTCAAGCGTATGGTAAAATCCCTTCTAGCGGTATAAATCTAGAAGTGTATGCTCTCCCAAATATCAAAGTTCAGCGACGCACTAACATTTTGCCATATCTCATGAATCCTGCGAATCCTCGGTCTAGAAAAGCGTCATGTGTAAATGAAAGAAAATAACAATATAATATAATATAATATAATATAATAGACATGCATTTCTATAATTTATATAGCCCCCGCTTCAGGAAACGTCCAATTTCCTGTTTTAATGTTTAAAATCGCGGCCCTGGTGTAATCACCCGTTTCATAGCCCAACACATGAGCTAAGGCTAATCGAAAGTAATAGTTGACGGGCTCACGGACGGAAGAGCTCAAGTTGCCAAATGTATTGTTGGCCCATTCAGATAAGTTAAAATATGTTAGGTTCCCTCTATATCGTTCAACGTCGTTGACAATTAAACTAAATCCATCATACTTAGTTGAAATGTTCAAGCCGGCTCGGATCATGTCCGGCATTCCTTGCCAATTAAGGGTTACGATTGAACTGTTCTCACTGGATGTGAATTGCGGGGCTAAGAAATTCGGGAGCGCATCCCGAAGAGTGGGAGCACCGCGACGAAGCTGCTCGTAAGTTTGTAGAATCGAATCGAAATCCCAGCGTGCAACGCCTGCCACAAATAGTCCTACCAGTAGACCTTGATATGCTAGGCCAGGAGTCGTTGGTAAGAACGTCCCAGGCAGTAAGATCATCGTCCATATGTAATGATGTAGGCGTAAAGTTTGCGAAGGCACGAAGGATAGTAAAAGCAATAAAATTGCTACGCACATGTAGTACAATATATAGGGAATAAATTTACCGGCCCGCCATATAATGTACGCCTGTCCTACGGCGATCGCTGAAACAATGCCAACGATAAGTCCGAGAGCCAGCCATGCTCCCGGTTGGCTATCAAGATCGTGTTTGGTTAGTCGATCCAAAGGAAGATGGCCAAATGTGTAATTTTCCACAATACCAATCCAGAATGCTGGAACCCAAAATAATGCACGCGAAAGATGCGCATCCATGTCTTTGAGTTGAGGACGAGTAGCGAATCGGTAGATCACATACGTACACATGGCCCCAGGGAAGAGACGGCGAAACGCGAGAGAGATCAGTTCCGCATTAATTAAATCTGACCCTCCGGACAGCGGAGGATTGGTCCCCAAAATTACTACCCAGAACCCAGCAAGGGAAAGAATCCCCAGAAACACTCCTGTACCACCTTTTGACGAAGAAACAGGATAGAAGTACCCAAAGAACAATGATAAAACGACATTCACCGCAAGTAACGGGAATCGGCGATCTTTGCAGCCTTGCTGATGCTCGCCTGAAACGTCTATAAACTCAAAAGATGCAGGAAACTCTGAATCAAATTCTATGCTCTCAAATCTTCCGTTCGCACTTTTCTCCTTTGGAAACATCCACCGCTCACCTAGAAAACGGATCCTGCCGCATCCGCCAGAAGCGTCAGATATTACTCCTCTATGAATAGCAGATCCACAAATTGAACTGTCTGCTCGGTAAGTATTGTTCCCGCCGACAACGTACGGTCTATAAAGCGATTTATAAGAACCAACAGGAGTTTCAGAATAAGTCCACGACTCCTTCTGACAATCCGCCTGACATCTGAACGTGAACTCTTTTCCAATTAATTGGCTGGCCCCACACCACTGGCCATCTAACCCACATGCATCGTTTTTACCTAGCCAGACAGAATACTCCGCTCCACAGCGCAATGGCTCTGCAGGAACTAAGCCCACGCTCGGATACGCCAGAAGTGAGTTTGTAACTATGAAAAGAAATAGCAGACTCCAAAATAACAAAAACACTATAGTGCACGTCCAGTACATGGGCTTCGACATGCCTGCCCTGACAGCATCTGGAAACCGCTGGAGCGGGCGGAATATTGGCGTTACATGAGACTCTTTCGGGATGGGCGGACCTTTCAGTAATTGAAGAAAAGAGAATCGTTTCGCGACTGCGTCGTTGTCATCTATAGTCGTATATCCTTCTATGTCTGCCGGCGAAAGGTCTTCGTCTTCATTAAGTAGCCCCAGTTGTTCTCTATCAGAATGCATGGGGTCTTAAGACTAGCGGGGCGACGCAAGATAATCAAAAAAAAACCCCGAAAAATGACGTTTTAGGCAGTATCTAGCCGTTTAGGGTTAAAATACAGTTAAAGGTTGGGGTTATGCGAAGTGACAGGGACCAATTTTCTTTTTGTCGTTTCTTTGGCACCTTTTTACTTTACAAAACAAAAATATGAAAGAGTTAAAAACAGAAAAGGTAATTTTATATATTCATTCAAAGCTAATCAGCTATTAAAAAAAAAATTAAATAAATAAAAAAGCAAGAATAGAATAAAGTAAAATAGAAAAACATCAACCAGAACATACATCACATGTCTCCTGAGTGCAGCTGCGAGTTCGCGATACTGTTGCAAGGTGCGGTTGAGGTTTTTGGTTATTAGAATTATTCTCTTTGTTATTCACTTCGTCCAGGCTTCTGCGTTTCAGATTCCGTGGAAGCGCACTTGAAACACTTCTATTGTCGGTAGTCTGTTGCTTAAATATTGCACCTTCTTCGTCGATTACGGTCACCTGCTGTGGATGCGCTGCAGCCTTGGTCCGCAGATAATACATTCCGGTCTTGAGCCCTTTTTGCCAAGCATAAAAATGCATTGAAGTCAACTTCTGCATGGAAGGATTTTCAAAATAAATGTTCAAGCTTTGGGACTGATCGATATATCTTGCTCGATCTGCCGCCATATCAATTAATGACTTTTGGCTCATCTCCCATACCGTTCTATATCTCTGTTGGATCTTTTCTGGAATAATATCGATTCCCTGAACTGACCCATTTCTTTTAATAATTTCATTCTTGAGCTGTTCATTCCAAATCCCCTGATTCATAAGGTCCTGAACTAAATACCGATTCACCACCTGAAATTCTCCCGAAAGCACGCGACGCGTATAGATATTGCTAGTATACGGCTCGAAACATTCACTAAAACCCAGAATCTGAGAAGTCGACGCCGTGGGCATAGGCCCCACTAGCAACGAATTCCGCAGACCATATTTAGTAAGATTCAATTTTAGTGCTTCCCAATCCCACAAATCTGACGGTGGCTGTTTCGGTTCCCACATATCGAACTGAAGAATGCCCTTCGACGCTGGCGATCCTTTATATGACTCGTAAGTGCCATCAGAAATTGCTAATTCTATGGACATTTCAAGAGCTGCATGATAGATTGTCTCAAATATTTGACTATTCAGTTTACGGGCTTCTGCGCAATCGTATGACGGTAATTGCAGCTTGAAGATCGCATCCGCCAGACCTTGGACACCAATAGAAATCGGCCGGTGTTTCAAGTTGGATGTCGCTGCTTCTTCTAGTGGATAGTAATTGACGTCAATGATACGATTCAAATTGCGAGCCACAATCTTGGTCACCAAATGAAGTTTGCTGAAGTTGAAGAAACTCCTCTGATTGCTGTCGGCTTCAGGCCCTTGTTCACGTTCTTCCACAAACATCGGCAGCGCCAACGACGCTAAGTTACATACTGCAATCTCATCTACTGATGAATATTGTATAATTTCGGTGCAAAGGTTCGACGACTTTATAGTGCCTAAGTTTTTTTGATTGGATTTAGAATTGCATGCATCCTTGTACAACATAAATGGAGTGCCTGTTTCAATCTGCGAATGAAGAATTGCCCGCCATAATGACCTAGCTTTTATTTTACGCACTTGTCGATTCATGGATTCATATTTGTTATAAAGAGCATCAAATTCTTTGCCATACACCTCGTATAAATCCGGCGCTTCATCCGGAGAAAACAGACACCACTCACTGTCGTCCTTTACTTTTTGCATAAACAAATCTGGGATCCACAACGCGTAAAAAAGATCTCTGGCCCTCAGTTCCTCCTTGCCATGATTTTTTTTTAAATCTAGGAATTCGAAAATGTCGGCGTGCCAAGGCTCCAGATACACGGCAATCGCTCCTGGACGCTTGTTGCCGCCTTGATCAACATATCTCGCCATATTGTTAAAGACTCGGAGCATGGGAACAATGCCATTAGAGCTGCCATTACTGCCAGCAATATAAGACCCTGTGGCTCTTATATTATGAATATGAAGACCGATTCCGCCTGCGCACTTGGAAATCACTGCGCACTGCTGCAAGGTAGCAAAAATACCCTCAATCGAGTCATCCTGGATACCCGTCAAAAAGCAAGACGACATTTGCGGATTGGGAGTTCCCGCATTAAAGAGAGTTGGAGACCCATGAGTAAAAAACTTGAGCGACATATAATAATATGTCTCTATAATCCTGTCAAGAGAGGTCCAGCCATGTATGCCTACCGAGATCCTCATAATCATGTGCTGTGGACGTTCAATTATCTTGCCATCATCGCCTTTGAGTAGATAAGCTCGCATTAAGGTCTTTAAACCAAAATAATTGTATGAGTAGTCTCGAGAATAATCTATAGTCTTTGTCAACTGGCTTTCAAATTCCTGCACAATATCAAGCGTCTCACGTGCCACAAGTGGGGTTAACCTCCCTGTTTTGTGATGCTTATAATTATACAGAGCTTTTGTTACATACAAGAAATCTGGGGATGTAACTTTGTGAAGCCAATGCATAGAAATTCTAGCAGCTAAATCAGAATATTCCGGATGAATAGTTGTCATGGTGGCTGATGTCTCTGCTGAAAGTTCCAGCAACTGCTCGCTGGTAACGCCACTGTATAATCCTGCCCTCACTTTATCGGCCAATCTTGATGGTTGAACATTAGGCAGCCGGGGAACGGCATTTCCTAAGCTTTCAGACAATTTTTCAAACAAATTGACAAGTTTGTCTTTACTAAACGGGTGTACAGAACCATCGCGT
Organism: Crinitomyces ghanaensis; assembly: GCA_030581755.1. Taxonomy (NCBI): domain Eukaryota; kingdom Fungi; phylum Ascomycota; class Dipodascomycetes; order Dipodascales; family Trichomonascaceae; genus Crinitomyces; species Crinitomyces ghanaensis. The sequence continues at coordinate 68,242 of JAKTVX010000025.1, forward strand.
CTCTTTATGTCCATGACAATGCGGCGGAGATAAATATTTTGTGTGAACTTAAGAGAATAAAAGGAGCCTAACTTATTTAGGCGTGGATTTGACTTTCCTGTTCTAAAAGAAAGAATCGTGATGATGTATTCGAAAAAAAAAAAAAACAATTAACGAAAAACATTTAATTTATAAATAAATACTATAACGAAGATATTAAAATCTTCAGCATGATCATTAATCTAGTCGCCCTATTTTAATCCGTAGGCAGGGACCGGCGAAGTCCCTGCATATAGCATGCAGGTGTGGGGTAAATCAGATGTTGAACACCTAATGCCGTTAAGCGGCTATTTGGATCGACTACTAGCATATGCCAGGATTAATTTAGCATTAGTGAGAACATATTTACAAGCGGTCGTCCATGATTCGTTAGTAGTGCTGATAGACAGACGAATACTGTGCCCGCCAATCTTGTCTTTTTCAATTGCATAAGGTCTCTTCTGCGATGGATCGGCATTGAAAACTGCCATACCCACCTGGTTCAATATATCCAGAAAAGCTACCATGGCTGCATCAATCCGCTTATAGTTCAAGATTCTCTCTATAGTATAGTCTCCTGAGGAGTACAGCTCTAACACTGTAGGCTTGGTATTTGGAGGAGAACCCGGAGGCGGCAGTTTTTCGATCCGAGAAGTACTGCCCAACGGGCGCAATCTGTATCCGTTTATTTTAAAGTCCAACTTCTGCGTCACTGTCGCGATCAGCAACAATACTTGGCCCCAAGCAGCATTGATCTCTGACCATTCAACGCGCTTATCCCGTAATCTGCCCAATCTCAAACCATTGATCGTTCCAAAATATCCGTCGTGTCCAATACAGAAGGAGTCATTATAAACATTGACTCGATGCAATTTCTGTAGATACGCCCTTTGATGTGCATCAATCATTTCCAAACGCTGTCTCTCCTGGTTCAATTGCTCAAGCGCTAAAACAATCTTATTCTGCTCCGTAAAAAATTCATGTTCTTCCAGCTCTAAGTCTTTGACTTCAGCCTCTAATTGTTGCAGTTCGAGCTCCGCCTGATTTTTCTCATTTTCCGCATCAATCAGCTGCTTCAACTCCCTGTCAATCTCGGACTCCAATCTCACAATATCATTCTCAATTTCTTTGATTTCGTCTGAGCCCACTCCTGGAAGATCTTTAATCTTGTTAAGAAAGCTAATATATGTATCTCGCTCTTTGCACGATTCCTCGTAGCGTGGCTTCAGTCCTTTCAGTATTAATTCTGCACATTCTGGACAAACTGGATAGTCCAGATCAGACTTGCCAGAAATGTTCTCAAAAATATTCTCCGTCTTCTGTATTTGTTTACTTAAATTACCGCGATCTTTTCTGTTAGCAACTGAAGTAATCGCATTAGCGTTGCCCGTGGTCGCCCCACCGTTTTTCTCAATAGTATCGTAGTCAGATGCCGCATCCAGAAATAAAGAGGAATTCCCTGCCATAAGACTTTCTGTCAGCATTACAAATGAATCACTTGGACTGGCAAACTTAGTGTTCGTTTTGGTGGCTAGCTTTCGATCATTTCTGTCGGTAAGAAGAATCCCCCTCTGCGTCGATGTTAATTCATTGAATGACTCATGCTGGATCAATGGCAACCGACACCGCTGGCATAACATGTTGCTGAGACGGCCCGCAGACTAGGTAACGGGCATACCGGAGCCAACGTGCCTTTTTATCTGAAGTGCGGCAACCTTATCGACTCGAACCCTTAACATTGTCGATTCCCGATCCGATGACCATGATTTGGATCAGCTGGACGTTATTGTGTCCAATTCTCGCTGGCGCAGCTCAGATTCCCATCGCTTACAAGTCTTTGGGACCCGTATTTAAATCCCCCGAAAGAAACGCATCATTGCACGATAAGTGCCCAATCGAAATCCCATTATCCTGTCAGGAGTCTAACGACGGTGACAGCTGTTGTCACGAACAAACAAACGGATTGTTCCTGTCCACACAATTCTGGGACTATGATCCAGCCACTGGTGGCGAAGAAGAGTTTACATTGCATGGGCTGTGGTCAAATAATTGCCGTGGAGGCTATCAGATGTACTGTCATCCAGCATGGTCAATCGATAACGCTCAGCAGATTTTGCAAGATCTGCATTATGATGAGCTTTTAGACAAAATGAATAAGTCTTGGAAGGACATTAATGGTAACGATCACAATCTATGGGTCCATGAGTTTAACAAACACGGCACTTGCATGTCCACCGTGAATCCGGAATGTTATGAATCTTCCTCCTCTTCTTCATTGGCAAAGCCAGATTACCAATACGTAGCAGATTTCTATACTACGGCCGTCGCATTGTGGGAACAATTGCCAACATTTGAGTTCCTGTCTGAGGCCGGCCTTCAACCTAGCGAATCTGAAACATATACCGTGAAAGAAATACATGATATAATTTCGTCACGTGTTGATGGAAAAAAAGTCTATTTAGGCTGCGACCGTCACAATGCGTTACAGGAAGTCTGGTACTCGTTCTATCTGAAAGGCTCTGTGGCTAGCGGAGAATTCATTCCAACAGACAGCATTGCAAGATCTTCATGTAGAGATGGTATGAGATGGATTCCCAAACGCAAGCAATCTCATCCTCCTCCACCTCCTCCACCGAAAAAGCCAGGCAATAAAGGCCATATAAAGATTAAGCTGCTTGATGATGAAAAGAATAGAGATACTGGATGTTTAATCTCAAATGGCAGATGGTACGTCTCCGGTACTTGCGGCACTTATACTACTCGGGATGCGCCGTACGGCGGCATCAATATTTACTCATCGAAGGGCCCGTGCGACATAAGCAATGGATTGCTCACTTGCTCTAAAGCTACTGCTCCTGGAGAATTTACACTGGACAAAGAGGGAAAAGTTTCGTGGGGAGGTGAAGATATATGGAGTGCCGACCGTCTTCCTCGCGGATTGGATCAAGTACCTATTTCCCCAGGAGAAGATGGCGATTATAGGTTTGAGCTTTATTTCAAATAACTGTACTTTATTTTGTATGGCTGTCACGGACGTAGTACCAGCATCTGTGAGATCCGCCGACCACTGGACTATATAAATAATTTATTAGATGATGCTCTGTAGAATGCGTGCTGCGTGTTCACGCCCATATTGTTACAGTTAGTTATAAGTTGTAAAATAAAGTTTCGCGTCACCGCGCGGCGTCGTCTCCATGACACACAGGGACGAACTATTTGAAACGGTTCGGAAGAGAAACTTTGGTCTAAAATTCGGAATATTTGAGCTGAGCAAATTATTGGATTCTAGCCAGACAGATATTGCTGTATCTGGAGATATCACGTTAAACCCTCAAGGTCTTTGTGATCAACTAGCGTTGTTGCAGAGCCAGTTGCAGGAATCTGAAGCCGAATTGAAGTATCTCTCGCAAACGTGCAATCAGGTCGCTCCCGAGGATACGAAATCCCATAGACAAATTGAGCAAGAGTGCGACTTGGCATTTAAGAGCCTTAGAGGTTTACTGGAAGGACGAAGCAATATGGCTGGAAACCGCGTTTATGATGGAGTAGATGATCAAAATGAAAGCCATATATTTGACGACAGAACAAGCGCAATTGATATGTCAACCCCATTGCGTTTGAGGGATCGGGAGCAGATCATTAGCGGCAGCAATGATCTTCATGATGCGAATAAAGAAAACGAGGATTCGCATCTCCGCCCGAGCGACGATGGTAAACCAGACGCGCAGGAGAAAAACCCATTCCAGGAAAGTAACCAGAATCTCTCAGCTTCATTGCAGTCAGATGAGCTATTACTTAAGGTACCAACAACTCAGAAGGATACGGAGAATGAGCATACGGAGATTGAGCATAGGCAGCAGCTACACGATCAAGAGGAAACTGAGCCACAGCCTGAACAGCTCAGCGAAGATATACATAACGAAGTACGAGACGAGGATATCAGCGGCGCTCAGTTTGGTGGACAACCCATGGGCGATCTTAATGCGGGCGAAGCCGGCTCCGCGGAACAAAATAATGAAGAAGGTAATTTAGGAGAGGAGCAAAATGAACATGGAATTGAGCGGCTAGAACAAGCTGAGGAATCTATAAAGGAACCAGAGGAAGTCGATGCCCACGAAAGCCTAAATGTGGGTAAAGAGCCTCAGAGCCGTGATTATGGCTATAACTCGAGCCAAGAGGATGGGAAGTCTTATAACGCGGAAGAATATACATCATTCCTGACGCCTGACCCAATAGAACAAAATAATCAAACACCATCATACGCAATGCTTATAGATCATCAAGCAAATGGCATGCATGACGCGTCAGAAAATGAATCAAAGATCACAGCACTAACAAAAATGACCTATCTGCTCATGCAAGAAATTGCTCGAGTGAAACAAGACTTAGCAAATGATAAAAGTCAGAAAATCTTAAGACAAGAAAGCGGAACTAGATCCTCGTTGGAAAAAGAAGCGCTCGTGAGACGACTATATACTCGTAGACTTCAAGAACAGCGAGAACACCTTCGACTACAGAATCACTATCAGGCTAAGGTTATCAACGATTATAGATCACTGGCATCTGACATGTTGGAATATGCCAATAAAGAAGCGCTCGATATGCCACATGCATTTTATGACAATTATGAACAACTGTTAGATCGTCGACTCGCCCGGCCCAGTTTTAAAGGAGTGGCAATCGCCGTCCTGGCCGTTATTCAAATTCAACAGCGACTTGAATTGCGGCGAGAACAGGATACCAATTTAAAGAGAGACCTGAAAATACTGGCTAATAAATGACTTTGAAAACGAAAATAAAAGTAGAAACGGATTTTCAACTAAGAATCGAGTCTACTGTCCTGGTAACCCATTCAAAATTTACTTGAAGGATCCCCATGGAGTTAGTTCGTACATGGCAATGCGTTTAATAAACCATCCGACAAATTCAATATGGCCGCGTTGATGGGATGTATCATGTTGACAGTATGTCTACTTGCAATCTCACAGTGTTCTCGCTTACTAAGCAAGTGTTAAGTGACATGTCAGTTCGCGCCGACAGGGTAAGGCGCCTAATTGGGTAATGTAATTAATTTTCTTTCTCACACGGTTATACGCGTTCCCTTTCTTCGTTTTTTTTCCAGCCATGGCTGAACAGCAAATCGATTCTAGAGTAAACGAAAGGATTCGTAAATTTACTGAATTCCTTGATCGCGATGATGGACCCACCGACTACAAACTTGAAATTAATAATATGTTACATCGAGCTGAAACTCGTTTAGTGATTAATTTGGATGAATTACGAGAATATGATCGAGAATTCTGGGATGGCGTCCTCAATAGCCCGGCATTATTTATTCCCGCTGCAGACAGCGCGCTTCGTGAAACGGTCATGGCCATTCGTGACCAGTCGATTGAGATCGATGAGGCTGCACAGTTCTCGATAGGCTTCAGGGGAGCATTCGGTGATCATCTTGTCAACCCACGGACAATCCATGCTTCACATCTTGGAAAGCTGGTTTGCGTGGAAGGAATAGTAACGCGAGTGTCACTGGTCCGCCCTAAAGTATCTCGATCAATTCATTATTGTGAAGCTACAAATTTGTTCCATTCAAGAGAATACCGAGATAATGCCACATCTTTTGAAGTTATGCCAGGATCAATCACATATCCTAAAGAAGATTCTAACGGCAACCCGTTGGTTACAGAGTACGGGTACAGTACATATATAGACCATCAAACACTATCAATTCAGGAAATGCCAGAAAAGGCTCCTCCAGGTCAACTGCCGCGCAGCATTGATGCCATTTTGGAGGGCGAGGAACTAGTTGACAAAGCCAAACCAGGCGATCGGGTTCAAATAGTCGGTGTTTATCGGGCTTTAGGTAGTGGGAAAGGTCAAAGTCAAAAAGGCGGTGGCGCTTCCGCGACTTTTCGCACGATGCTGCTCGTTAACAACGTGGTGTCGTTGGGAGCAGCTCTCGGAAATGCACGAGCCATGATTTCCGACGGAGATATCCGTAACATCAACAAGGTATCTCGTCGATCTGATTGCTTTAACTTACTGGCAGAAAGCTTAGCACCTTCAATTTATGGACAGACTTTTATAAAGCGTGCGGTCCTACTAATGTTGTTAGGAGGAGTCGAGAAAAACCTGGACAATGGCGCACACATTAGAGGGGATATCAACATCTTAATGGTGGGTGACCCATCGACGGCAAAGTCACAGATGCTACGACTGGTTTTACAAAACGCCCCGTTAGCCATCACAACCACGGGACGTGGATCTTCTGGTGTGGGTTTGACGGCAGCAGTAACATTCGATAAGGAAACTGGTGATAGAAGATTGGAGGCTGGTGCCATGGTATTGGCCGATCGAGGTGTCGTCTGCATCGATGAATTTGATAAGATGAATGATTCGGATAGAGTAGCTATCCACGAAGTTATGGAACAGCAAACGGTCACCATTGCCAAGGCGGGAATTCATACTTCATTGAATGCTCGATGTAGCGTGATCGCGGCCGCAAATCCTGTGTACGGTCAATATGATCCCCACAAAGATCCTCACAAAAATATTGCCTTGCCAGATTCGCTGTTGTCACGTTTTGATTTATTATTCGTTGTTACCGATCAAATTGACGATGCACGTGACAGGGCTATTTCCGAGCATGTGCTACAGATGCATAGATATTTGGCTCCTGGTGCTGAAGAAGGTGTGCCTGTCCGAGATCAACAGAGTGTTCAGACACTGTCTGTGGAAGCGGAAATCCGAAATTCTACGGTCGCTGTGACGTCCCCGGTATTTTCTTCTGGGATCAGCGAGAACACCAGCAGCGATGATTCTGGCAGTAATGGCGGAAGGCTATTGCATATCGATTTTGTGCGCAAATATATTCAATATGCAAAACGATACTACCAACCCACTCTAACTGAACAAGCTTCAAATAAAATTGTGGCTACATACACAGGATTACGAAATGATGATATTTTTGGAAACCAGCGGATGACTTCTCCGATTACTGCACGTACACTCGAGACACTGATTCGTCTTTCAACAGCTCATGCAAAGTGCCGGCTATCTCACAATGTTGAAGAGATTGACGCTGAGATTGCTGAACAGATTCTGCGATTTGCATTATTTAAAGAGTTAAAAGAGCCTACTAGAAAGAAAAAGAGGAAAACAAATCGATCTACTCAAGCTAGTCAGAACAGGGAAGATACTAACATTGACGGGGGTCTAGAGTCAGATTCCGCTTCCTCTGTCTATGAGGACGCGGAGGATATTGACATCGATGAAGACGAGGGACGGACAGAAGCGGCGGATCCAGATACAATCATTGCAGCTTTAGCAGCGGCGACAGTGAGGGATGAGAATAATCAAGTGCGAACGTCCCTATCACCAAGTATGGCATCAGGATCAAATGAACTACCCGCGTATACGCAGGCTAGTTGGGAACCGAGTCAACAGGCCCTTCAGGAAACTGATCCAGTTCCTGTGTCCCAGAGTGAGATATCGCGACCGCGCTATGAGCAATTTCTTAAAATTGCTGGTGTGCTCAAAGCTGAGGGTTTATTTACCTCTGACACGCCTTATTCACTAGATAGTGTCATTGAGGCAGTGAACAAACGGATGCAAACAGAAGATTTATTTTCCAACCCGGAAGCAAAAGCTGCACTGCAGAAGATGAGTGCCGAGAACAAGGTCTATTTCGAGCCAGAGAGGGACGAAGTTTATTTTATTTGAAAAGACTGTAATTATTATTGCATCTATTCTTTTTCTTTTTTCTTTTTTTTCTTTTTTTGTGCTGTTTTTCTTTTTTGTTTTTGTCACGATGGCAAGTTCTAGACTCTAAGAAGGAAAAAACAAGCTTTCTGCTAAAACAAGACGAAGACTCGGACCGACGGTCCGATTGGCCCACTGTGTCAATTCTCTACCAAACTCCATAGTAAATCCGCAAAGGAAATAAAAAATATCCCATATCTGTATATAGTGAGTTGTGTTAAGAAAAAAAGAATGTAATGATAATAATAAAAGACACAATACTGCTGAATTATGTATGTTAGTCCACACTTGCAAAAAAAAAACAATTCAAGAATCCAAGACCAATATCGACTGGCAGACTGAAGACGAAAAGGACAAAAAAAAAAGGGAAAAAGAAAAAAAGAAAAAAAAAAAAAAAAAAAAAAAGGAAAAGCCGTCTTAATGGGGACGCATGCACGTGGAATGTTAAATCGCGCGCGGTTTCTGTTTGCGGTAGATTTTTCATCAAAATTTGCTCGGGTTTCGGCATAATCAAATCAGATAATCTATGCAACGTGAAATAAATCATGAAATGCATAGGAAAAATAAGTCTCATCAGCCCGGCTACCTTCAAACCTGCTTGAACTCTGATATAGCTTTCACTTATTTATTCATTCATTTATTTATGTTCATTTCATTTGTTCATTTTGATTTGTAGTTTGTTTTCTTTTTTTCCATGTCTTGGCCGTGACCATTAACATTTCCGTTTTCGGTACATCGGGCAATCAATCAGATTAGATAAAACGGGGGTAAGGGTATACAGGGTCAGGTTTTTCGGACGGAGGTCCGGCCGTTGTTGTCATCCTTTGATATTCAAAACGACTGTATACTTGCTAACATCAAACCAACAATGGTGACGCCGCCACCAGGTAAAGCCATGAGCCTAGCTCCTATAGCGACAAGGCCGGTGGCCCCGAAGCCATCATCTCCATCTGAGCGGCCGCCCAATAGCAGCCTGTGTCAGCTGTCAACCTCTAAAGTGTGGGTTGTTCCTCCTAGACCCAAGCCTGGTCGTAAACCTGCGGCAGATGCCCCACAGAACAAACGAAAAGCTCAAAATAGAGCAGCGCAACGTGCATTTAGAGAAAGAAGAGCTCAGGCTCTTGGAGAAATGGAAGAACGACTTAATGAAATGAGAAAAGAAATGGACATGAGGGAGGCTCAACTTAATGCCAAACTTAAAAACGTAATCAGAGAAAATGAAGATCTTAAGAAAACGCTATCGGACGTACAATCCCAGCAAAGCAGAGCAAATTCACCTTCTAGCTACCCATCTCCCTATTTCCAAGTCGTATCTCCTGCAAGTTCGAGTCATGGATCTCCATATATGGACGTTCTAGACCGAGCTTTAGAGGACCGTCTACCTGTAAATAGCAATAATGATGGCGGCAGCAAAGAAAACAATGATGATCGCTGTGTGGTCTGCACAAAAGCTCAATGCCTATGTGAAGATGTTGGGTTACGAGCTCCTCCAGCCAAAAAAGCTCGGATTAATTCCGAACCTGCAACTCCGCCGTCTGAGCCTGATGAAATAGATTTCACTGAGATGTATGCCAGGCCACAGGTCCAGCAATCCTCTAGTTCTAAGAGTATTACGGGCCGTCCTGCACCAGTATCTATCGGTCCAACGGCTGCCCTAGTTAGACGAAAGCCCGTCCCGCAGACTTCTTCTTCTTCCTCCTCCTCAAGGTTCTCGTCGGTGGAACCAATGGATAAATGTGGATTCTGTGTAGACGGTGCTCCATGCTTGTGCGCTGAGGCTGCACTTAATGATAAACTTGATGACGATCTAGAAAATGTTAAATTGCCACCCCTCCAATTAGGATCTCCTTTGGCGTCACCCTCCCACAAGCTGCCAGCGTTACACACAGATGGTACTCCAAGCACTCTTTCTGTTCCGGCTTCACCGATATCATCGTCGCCACCCTCGAATGAATGTACTGGTGATCCAGGAACTTGTATGCAATGTCAGACTGACCCTATGTCTACGTTGTTTTGCTCTACGGTGGCCAGTAAGGCACCACCACGGCCAGGCTTTCCATCTAGTGAGCAAGGCAAGACGTACATTCCTTGTTCAGTGGCATATCGAACGCTATCTCGACACAAGGATTTCAGATCTGCGGATTTGAGCACCATTATCGGCAAGCTTAATACTCGAGGTATGCAAGTCGAAGTTAATAGTGTAGCCAACGTATTACGAGAGCTTGATAGAAAGCTGTACAACTAATTAGCAATGTCATCTAACGAAAATATATATGTGTATAAATGTATATAGTATATTTATTTCTAGTTATTATATACTATAGCTTTTTTTAAGAATTCATTCGAATGGTATAGTCATTGCCACTCTTTGTAATATATCTAACCCAAGGATATGATTGATACTGCAGTTTGGGCTCTATAATCTTAAGATATCGAACTTGAATTCCTGAAGTCGTAAAATATGGAATGGTAAAGTTCACTGTTATCGGGCGCTTCATCCGTTGCTGAGCATCATCAGAACTCTTAACCGACGGTAGTCCCAATTCTGCGCGCAATGAAAACTCACGGCCGCCACCAAATTGTTTGATTTTCCAAACAATACATGATTTTTCAGGTAACCATTTGGCACTACCTGCCGTAGTCTTAAACTTGGGGGAATCCGCATCGTCGGGAACGGGGAAGCAGATCTCCACATTATTAGCCGTGGACCGTTTCTTAAATTGTGCACGCGCCTTGGCAACAATTTCGTATCTGCTGGACGAATAATTCACTACTCTGCAATCCACCCAGATTAATGGTTTAACCGAAGTATTTAATCGGTAAGACATTAGTTCGAATTCGCCATCCGCCGGAATAAATGAAATTGTCCTATCATTCTCAAATCTTGATAGCCTTACACATTGATGGAACTTAACATCCTCCATTTCAATAACTTTGCCTCCCCCTGCTGTACTCGAAGACATAGACTGTCCGGTAGTATTTGCCTGCTGATTAAAAATCACCTTGTCATTAAGGCCCAACCTCAGTTCGGGCATGCCTGATAAATAACATTTCATCTGGACCGAGCCCAAAATTTCCGACCGTAAAACTTGACCGGATGGACTTATTAACATATTAACGCTTTCCACCACATCCAAATACGCCTCATTTTTCCGATATGTTATTCCTTCCTTTCTCCAAGACACCGCATTAGTAACCGCAATGGGCACCGATTTCTGCTGTGGAGGTCCAAGATCCAAGATGTGTGATTCTTGAGTTATATATTCTTGTAATATCTTCGTGTCTGTCGTTTGAGGATACCCGAAGTCCATCATTTCGTCTAGTAATTCATAAATGATTACAAAATTATCTCGAATCGATTCTTCAACCAACTCCTTAAAATATTCCGTTAGGACTTCCACGACCTTGTGTAAAAATAATAGGATCTCCGCAGCGTCCGAATTCCGTTTACTCAATGCAAGTAAATACAAATTATTGTGCGTAATGTATAAGTAATTGATCCCTTCGTGACTGAAGCATGGAGGAACAGCAGCTGATTCTTCTTCTGCCTCCATTAAAAGTTTCGGAAATTGATCCACCGCCGACATTGGAATGTCCCCGCGGTAGTTCCGCGACAGTAGCGGTTTCCCTTTGAAGTCCAAAAAGAAAACCGCTGACGCCATTGATTGACACGTAGGTGAAGTAGGGTAGTTGGGTGGAGATAAGTTAACTTTTAATTTGCGAGGCTGGCGGGTGAGCTTAAATATATTTAACTAACTAACTGAGCTGTGAACTTGGGCTAAGGGTAGGCTGATAGATTCGGAAAAGAAAATCAAAAAGTCCATGGCCGAAGTGCTGCAACTATTACAGCAGCTATCAGATACTCAAAATAAGCCCGATCCGACGCGGATTACAACGTGTTCGGAAGCCATTAAATATGTTGCCAAATATGTGAGTCGGGACGACTACATTTTGGAGAGAATTAGACATATGATTGAAGAACAGGCTAGAAGAGAGCAAGAGTGGCTTGATCAGCGAATCAAAGTCGAAGAATCCAATAGGAAGCAGGCTTCAAATAGACAAGAATTGGAAAGAATTTTGAGGTTAATAAATAACCCCGACGACAACAGTAGTTCTGATCCTGACAGAAACAGTCCTAGTCATAGCAATTCATCTGCAGTCCCTGGTAGCACCTTAATTACTAGCACAGACACTCCTGTGGAACTAGCGTCCTACGATGCAACCGTTTACCGGTCGCTGGAGAACCTTATGCGGAGCCAGTCAGACATTCTGAGCGAACTGAAGATTCCACTGTTTTGTTGTCCGCCGTCAGTTCGGGTATCTAACGACGACAAAGCTAAGGTCATAGAGCTGCTGCGACATTTGGCAGTTTAGATTACTATTCTTCTTTTTACCAAAACACTATATTGTTACCATTATATCAGCTTATACCTAACAAACATTCTTACTTACATATCACTGAGCACATGCTTGTACACAGCCGCTGCAGCTTCATTACTTTCTCCACGCTTTGCGATTGACGATGTCCCAAACGGAAAATCTTCGGGATCGCAATCTTCTAAATCAATTTCTCCACGTCCTGGATGAGAGGGGCGAGAATAATGCGGGCTAGTTCGATGAGGAGTAGAAGAAGTTTCCTCACTATGTGAATAAGAAGGACCAGATGAAGGTCGTGACGAGCGTGCATGCGGTGATGAAACGTCTTCACTTTCATCCTCGTTGTGATGAGTCGTTCGTTCCCAGTGCTCCCAGTGTTCGGTCTGGTCACCATGGCCGGCTTCATCCCATTCAGCTGCCTCTTCATGGCGTTCTTGGTCAAGCTCTTCCTGTCTGTGGTTTCGATGGTGATGATCTCGAAGCCAGTCTTCATACACTCTGCGGCCGTGTTCTCTCTCCCATTGGTGATATGAAGGCGGAGAGAGCGTCTCCCTGTCACGATCAAAGTCATCGATGGTATGTCTGCCATGTCTTCGTTCCCAATCATCATATGACGATCTGCCGTGCTCGCGTTCCCAGTCTTCATACGAAGGGCGTTTGCCATGATCATATCTGTAATCATCATAATCATCATGCCAGTTACGGTATTCGCGGTTTCGCCTCCATTCTTCAAAACTTGGCCTTTGATGTTCGTGTTCATATTCTTCATATGACAAACCAGGATGTCTTTCATGTTCTCTTTGCCAATCTTCAAACCGTGGATATCGTCGATCATGCTCGCGAACATATTCTTCATATTCACTTTCGTCATAATATCTTGACGGCGAGTGGTGGCGAGCCGGTCGGTGCGATGGCGGAGGATGAATAGGATGTTCTTCATCGTCGTCATCGTGGACGTAATGCTCATCATGTTCGTATCTACTGTAATGACCGTCATGTCGTTCCTTCTCCTGATAGTGTAAGCTGTCTTCATAGTCGTCGTACTCACCGGCGGCCATGTTGGCTGGTTCACTGAAGGTATTAGTGACAGGGGCCGTGAAATTGTTGCTTGTGCTAGTAGACACACTTTCTGCAATAATTACTTTCTGGACGTTAAAATTAACATGAACTGGTGCATCTGGATCTGTGGTGAGCGATCCGTTGCTCAAGTCAATTGGCAGCGCCATTGCGACGCTTAGCATGGTACCAGCAACGGCTGAAAGAAAAATTCTGGCGGCCATAGTTGTTATCTGGACTCAGAGGGACAGTGGTGTTCCGTTTTATATGCATTTTTGGAATCCCTGCTTATGGACCCCATAGTGTACAATTTGTTTAAACATTATGGAAATAATCTATAAACTGCGTTCGGAGCATGATTGAGGTCATGGTCTATGGGCATTGAAGCGCCAGGAGATGAGAATAGCTGGGCTTTATGGTTATTACATCTGTCCCTGAATTCATTTTAGATATGGTTTTTTATTATTGTCTATAGGCCAGTGTGTCCCATCAGCGCATTAATCAACCTAAATGGCCATAGTCGTATATCTTTGGGCCCTGCTAATTGCGCGGGTGGCTGTCCACCCGAGCTTCTGGCCAACATGAAACAACTTAATTGAATGAGTTTAGACTATTTACGCTATGTATTATTATTATTATTATTATTGTTATCGTATTTCTTTCGCCGCTATCGTGACTTTGTCAAGACACTTCCATCCTCTTCTCCAAAATATGCCACAACTCCGTTGCTGAACAAGCCATTTTCAACCACTCCAACTAATAATTTGATCTTGTTATCTAGGCTTTGAATCAAAGACGGTTCCAGATGTCCGAAATCTGCATCCAGTATAAAATTGCCATTGTCCGTGACAATTGGGCCTGCCTTGGCTTTACCACCATCTCTCAACGTAACTTTCTTGGCCCCCATATTAATCAGGTCTTTTCGTACCTTGGCATATGCCATCGGTACTACTTCGACGGGAATTCCTTGAGTCCAACTGGTTCCTAATTTCTCCGATCGCTTTCTATAATCGGCTACAATAACAAACTTCCTGGAACACTGGCCGACTAATTTTTCTTGAAATAAACAAGCTCCTCCGCCTTTAATACAGTTCAGGGCACTATCAACTTCATCAGCTCCATCAAACACCACGTCAAGTTCTCCGACTTCGAATTGCTCAACCGACCCTAATGTCAATCCAGCCTCAACTACGAGCTGCTTACTTTGGAATCCGGTGGGAACAAATACGATTTCTCCCTCTTTAAATTTGCCCTCCTTTTTCAGTTGCTTGATTCGCTCAACTACAAATACTACAGTCGATCCCGATCCAATTCCCACTGCTTTTCCTTGAAAAGGAAAATGTTCATCGACGGCTTTAAATGCCGCAGCCTTTTTTGCATTGTCCGACATGAGTCTTATATTTTGGTAACAATAAGAATGACTTTTTGCAATCTGTCGTGTTCCTAACACCCGGGCCAAATTGAACGATTTCCGCATTTATTTTTCATTTTTTTTGGGGGCAGCCCCGGCACTGGGCATCCGGAGGTAGGGTTGCTACTTTATTCATACATACACGGTAAATTGAAAACATATACTATACTGGTCATGCAGCTGCGGAAAGAACGAGAATGACGAGAAAGCGGGTGCGCTCCTCCATCCAGAAGCTTAAGGCGGAGAATCCCTTCAGATCTGCTGTTGTTTCCATATTCGCATTTTATGTGGAAGTCTATAGTGTATTCATGATTTTATGTCTATAAATGCTCCTTTTTGTTGGTTTGAACGGCTTGCATGGGTCCTCATCGTAAGCACGTGTGCCCTGCTGCATTTCGCAATAAACCGCTTATCAATTAGTGGCCCAACGAAATTGCTTTGACCCTTTTGCCGTACAAGGTCGTACAGGTACTTGTCCTGCGGACAATTGCCAGCTTTTGACAGGTTCACGTGCGCATGCTCGAGGTCTGTCGCCAATGGACCTTATTAACATAGGAGCAAAAATAAAGGAATGACTGCTTAACGCAACTTCCATGAGCTTCGAGTGAGAAGACATGGAATATCTCCAATGTCCCTGCAAGTCAGACTGCGTAAAAGGGAAGCTTTAAAAGGGCCCTGTCCGCATAAATATACATTGCATGTAGCACTTTAACATAGATTCAGAAACTATACTTTATGCAACACTGCAATCTAGAATTGAAAAGCTAACTGCACGGAGAGCACATACCAATCGCGCCGTCCTATCAACGTAAACTACTAGTCATATTATTACATGCTAAACTTTTTGAATCTCGTAATCATTGTCGTCAGCGTTTATGTTCATCAGTCCCGTGTCTATATTAGTTTTTCTTTTCGTCCGCTCACTGGCCATTAATAGCCTTTCCAGATTGAGCCAACGCTTGTCGTCTACATGCGTCTTCTAATAAAGCAGTATCTACTTCATTAGCTGGTAAATGAACATATCTGACTACTGAACCTCGAATAAATAAACTTTTGACCGCACTTAAATGTGGGTATTTAGCCTCATCCAATGTGCTTATGTTGTCTAATTTCAGATTTAAATATTGGTCAACTGACTTCAGTGTTCCGCGAATCGAAATGTCATTCTTTAATTCCACCGTGATCTGATTAGCCTTCATCCCCTATTGCCTTCAATATTTCTTTCAAAAAGTCGTCTTACCTCTCGATCGATCAACGTCTTGAAAAATGAAAAGATCAGCATCTTCTTACAAGCTCTAGCACAGAGTTCGCACTTACTTTGATTACTCCCTGCGGCGGTATTGGCCAGCCGCACTACCAGTTGCTGCGGCTGTTGAGATGAGGCTCCCGCCTGCCCGCCTTCGATTGATTCTGAGATCCGTATCCCGTATCGTTCAAACCTAAAGATTAGTCGATCGACTAACAAGGACTGAAAGAAATCTGCAAATTTAGAAAATAAATTGGTATACCTTAACTGCCTAATTTTTTCATATATGTACATAATAGATATATGTATGTGTTCTTATCCTTTTCTTATCTTCCCTGTTCTGGATCACTTCAAATATCTCTCACCTCGTATTATGCTTATTAACGTTTGTTTGCATAGTGCCGCATATGGAAGAGACGTTTATTGTCTTATTTAACTTTCCCACCCACCACCTCTCCTTGTTCATATATATACCCACCAACCTTCGCCTTAACAACACACTGACCTCTACTAACTCCTATCGCTGACTTAATTATTAAATCTTTCATTTTCACATCATGTCAACTATTACTATGACTCCAGCTAATTCTACTACAGCTGCTACTTTGGCTTGTTCTCCTCTAAAGATAGTAGCACCAAGACCTATTAGACTAACCAACCCTTCATCTCGATTATGCACTAGTACTTCAACCAGCGATTCTGTTGAAGATCTTTTGGGCGTACTACATATACGTCCAAGTCCTTCACCGTGTCTTCTGTTTCCGGTGTCCCCAATTTCTCGAATCAAACGAAATCCGATAATTGCCAATGATGCTTTTGAAACATGCACGCCTCAACCTTGCTAAAACTTAAGATTCTGCTAATGATTTACACCCGCCAAAGCACTAATGTTTAATGATTTAAGAAGTTGTTTATTGATGATTGTCTAATGTGTATCGACCTTTCTTACACTGATGGATTTCTTTTTTTTTTTCAATGAAAAAGAATTTTTTCTCGTAATTTTAAAAGTTTGTCTATTAGAAGAAATAAAATAAAAAAAAGAAGCCTTGTTCATACTTAGGTGCTTCAACCGGTTTCAAAAGATGTCAAAAATTAATGCCTCGAGCCGGATTCGAACCGACGATCTTATCATTACTAGTGATACGCCTTACCAACTTGGCCATCAAGGCAGATTCGAAAATTTTTTAAAAAATTTTCACATACAAGCTACAAGTTAGACGTTTAGGTGCCCCACTTTGGACGAATTTCAAGGAATTAATGCCATATTTGCATATATAATGCTTTGAACATGGTTACCGGTAAAGGTAAAGCCCATATCCTTTGATTTGGGCAAGTTGCATGCCAAAGAAAATAGGCACATCTCCGGGCGCGGCTGGCCACAATTCAGCGGTCGCCACATCAAGAAAGGTCGACAATTCAGACCATAAACAAGTTTCCGACATATATATTAAGTCCTCAGCCAGTAGCCCAAAGAAAATGTTCAGGAGCTTGCGGTTTACTGCGTTGTCCGGTTGGATTTATTGAGCGGATGTTGAATCAATGGCGTGGTAAGTGGTTCTATATTATGTATAGCTGCCGCACATGAAAATGCGATACGAGACAGAAAAGAGAAGCTATAGAAAATGTTCCGAATGAACATCTACGAGACACAATTTAGCTAAAAAAGAACCTTGAAGTAAATATATGTTTAACTATGAATAATTATTCTTAACCTATAGATAACCTGAGTTTTTCATAAACTATCAGAAGCCTGCTTGAAGAGCATGTCGTCAAATTAAAAATAGAGCTGCAAAAAGAGTACACATGTCCTACGACTAAAAGACGAATCGTAAGTCAAAAATTGCCAAATTTTGATACATAGTACAAAGCATAGATTTCATATTGAAGGAAGGGGTTTCCCTGCCATAAATCGGTTTCCCTTATCTTTAGTTTTAACCATCTCGGCCCCTAAGAAAAAATCGCAGAATCCGCGAAACAGGCAGGTCCGAACGATTCAATATCCATTAGTTCGTCGACAGAATCTCACCCTGGAATCATTGCGAGAGCAGACAAGGTTGATGCCTGAAATCATTCTTGCTCGCATTCCATGTCGCCGCCGACCGTGCCGTAGTAATCTATTCATGAAACATCAACATATTCTTCTGCTCTATTACATAGACTTGTCGTCTGACGAAAGACCCAAAACTTGCGCAAAACCTTCTGATCCTTATCGCGCACTGACAGAATGGTTTGACGCCGGAATAATCAATAGCGTAGTCTTCTTTAACCAAAATTTGTCGTGCTAATCATAAAAGCCTTGCCGGTGCAGATCAATCGCTAGGCTACAAGCGTTAGGTACATGAAGCACCGTGTCGGACTTGCGACCGTTCAACATCCATTAGAACAAGACTACGAGCAAATAGAAATGGAACGACTCCCTATGGCCAGCTTTCCTGAGTAGGAGGTTCCAATCCCTAGTTCGTGAACCACAAGGCAAAGAACGCGCAGTATCCTCTTTGTAATCATGACTAGTCAATAGGCTAAATGTAAGGTGCAGAACCACATCCCCGGCAGCGAAATCGTATCGCATCTTCATCTTCATCATGAGAAATCTAGATGTCATTGTTGCAAATCCGTCAAGTATTAAAAAGAACAATAAAAGAAAGTTTGATCACAGCATTTTAACGTTCCCATTGTCCTCATGCTCAGGCTGTATGAGAGTTACTTTCTGGCATAGTATACGAGGCATATACGCTACATACATAGTCAATCATTTCGACAATGCCAGCTTTGCCAAGCATGCATCTCGAATTTTATTAAGATCTTGCAGTTCTTTAGGCTTCAAATTCCAGTCTTTGGATTGATCCAGAATTTCCAATGCTTTTTTATAGTCCTTTAAATAATAAGCTCGTTCTGCTGCACTTTTCAAGTATCCGCGATCAATCTTAGTCTCCCCGGAAAACTGCATATTCGCTAGCCAATCCTCATTTTGAACTGGAGGGCCTTGTTGATATTCTTGTTGTTGCTTAGCGAATTCCTCTTGAGATTGTGACTTGCGACGTTTTATTTTTTTCTGTTCTCCAAAAGAAATCTCCTCTGCAGTTAAGTTCCCTGGATTATTCTTCTCTTGATCTCCATTATATAAATTGCATTCCTCTGCTACAGCTTCAAAACTCGGGTCCATTGTGTATAAGCCGAAAACAGCAAACGATGAAATGTGCTCTAAAAAAAAGTGTCTCTTTTGATTCTCCCCGCAACTTTAAAAAAGTAAATTTCAAACCGTGAGCCTTCACGAAGTTCACGTGAGATATAACCTAGACATAATAATGATCACTGCTGCATTTACGTCAGACATGGCATCCTCATTATTCTTGTTATTAATTTGATTTGAATAATGAGTCTATAACTATAAAACTGTAGACTGTGCATGCTATCCAACGACTCGTTATTATGCACCCACTACAAGCCCATAATGCAAGGACCACTGACCAAGATATAAGATGGAATTGTAACCAGAGAAAATATATACCAAATACAAATGTTGACCGCAGTCGATTTATTTTCTATCTTTGCCGTTGCCAGTTTTTCCACAGTATGTGCTGCGCAATGTCCTGCACCTACAGGCGCAGTAAAGAATGTGCTTGATAGTCTCGGAACATTAGACAATCAATTGAATGCAATGACAGGACAAGTATCTGGCTTTTCTCAAAGCAGCGGAATTAGTGGTGCCCTAGCTATTCAACGTAGCGAAGCGCAGCTTGCGCAAACAGCAGACGACGTTGGAAGTAAAGGTGCAGCACTGGGATCTCTTAACAACTGCGATAGCGAGCATGTAGCCCGTGGAGCGGTGCAGAGCGCACGGATGATTGCTACGTTGCTGGATCAGCTGAATGCCAAGAAAGGTGACTTTGCCGCAGTTGGAGTAAGTTCAATTGTTAAAAATGATTTGACTTCGCTTCAAGACAAGAATAATCAATGGGAGCAGTTAACATATGAAAAGATGACGTGCTCAGGCCAAAACGATGTCGAGGCTGACTACAACAGAGTTAATTCCGCCTTTAATTCAGCTATTCAAAATTATGGGGGCCAATCTCAGGCTGGTCCATCGAAGCCTTCTAGCTGTCGGAACGAGTAATTTATACCGCTGCGAACTGACATTCTTCATTGCGTAGCATAAGTACTATATTATTATTATTATCATCAAAGTCTATTAATTTACTACAGTGTCAGTGCTGTCCCATTCGTTCTTGCAGTCTGTTTGTTTGTTTATTTGCTTGTATTATGCAGGGCCATACCAAAATAGTGTGTCGTACCGGTCCACTACCAAACGCAAGCTACGCATCCACCTGCTGTCCATGCAGGAGACCTATATTTTACTCGTGAACTGCTTAACCTTGTCGTGAGTGGCAGTAGCATAAATGCGTCCTTTTCCGTCATGTATTTTGCAAGAAACATTTATAAATCGTCGAGTAGATGATTCAATAACACAATCTACATAGATATCTTCATCGATAGGAATAGCACGCTGGTACTGAACGCTGATGTGTCTCGACAATCCAAATTCAGAAATAAGTTTAGATAGAGCTTCGGAAATATCTTGCGCATCTTTCCAATAAGACTCATCTCCAACAGCAGCATAAGTAGTCAGATAATCCACCATAGTCGCGGTGCAACCTCCATGCACAATGTCATGACTATTTCTCATCCATGGTTCAGTATGGAGTTGAAATCTTACAAGTGGTTGACCAATCAAGGTTTTGGAAATATGAACAATTTTCGCAGACTGTATAAACTCTTCACAAAAAACTTTTTCATTATTGGTTCTCAAAAGATCCAAGATTTCGTTTGCTCGGTCTAATGTCAATTTCATGGTATGTCGCTGTAGATAGACACTTCCCCACGCACGTTTTTATATTTTGGTGCTTATCAAGGTTTGATGTTTCGGGCCGAGGTTGAGGCTGTGAGCTTTCCCGAGGTTGGATTAGTAACCGTTAATTTCCAATTTCCGGATAAAGTCGACACGAAGTTTATTCGGAGAACCCGCGTCTACCTCACATTCCTTGAACGCGAGTTCGCGACGATGAAAAATTATAGTTCGACTATTAAATTGGCTTTACCCGTATAGTGTGATAAGTTTCCCATTTGCAACGTTCCTTATAGTTTAACATCTTATGCATTAGCCGAGGAGATCTGGACAGAATGTAATATGGTTGGAGCTAAAAATGATATTTCCATTTTCCTTTTTTTTTTTCTCCTAAAAGAAAGGAAAACGGGCGTTTAGAGTGTGGGCCTGCCCTGGGAGTTAGATACATTTGACCGTGGGTATTTCTACTTGAAAATCGTCGATCTGTTAGTTTTTGACTGGCCGTTTGCCCTATGCGTTAACTTGAGTGCTGCTGAAACTGCTCAGGATTTTCAGTGTTATTAGAAAAAATCTTTGTTTTATGTTGAACTTCAAGGGCCAAGTCCCTATATAAAAATGGATTTCTTTGTTTTTTTTTTTTTTTTTTTTTTTTGTCAATTCTTGGAGTTGATTATTTTTCATCGGCCCATCCTAGACAATATGCCTCCATTGGCGCTAGTTCAAAGTCGTTTCTCGAATTCGACTATGTCGCCTAGCTCAGTAGTATTTTCCGTCATTTTCTGGACAGCTCGTGGCAATTTGATGACCTCTCGGGGGACATACACAAGTTGAATAGCTGGCGCATATGTTTCGAACGAGTCAAAAAAAAAAAAAAAAAAAAAAAAAAACCGTAACTTAGCTCGTGCAGAAACAGCTTCTAATTTGCATTTTTCTTTCTTCATTCATTTTTATTTTAAAGAAGCTATAGAAATAAATAGTTAGTCACTAATATTTTCAATCCAGTGCCGTACAACAGTCTCTCCTTCGTCAAATAGTTTGTTTTTATATCTTACGATAACCGCGGCGTGTGTATGCAAACTGTGATGGATGTGGACAGGGAACTTGTGCCAACCTAAAGAATTAAGGCCCGCAATAATAGTGCGTTGGCACGGAGTTAGGACTAGTGTGTTGATTAAGGGAGTAACTTCTTGCTGCTTTTCATCTGGCAATGTGATACCCGAAAGACCACTATGGTTGCTGAATGTTTCAAACATCTTATCCATGACCATCTCCGCTTCATCTTCAAGGACTTCGTCTAAATCTGGCTCGAATAGCCAACTGGAGTGATCATTCGAGCGACGCAATGACCGCTGACGAGAAGTTGAAACGATTGTTTGGTATATGGCATTGCACAAGAAAGCGAGAAACCAAATAGGAATGCCAATAGTAATTCGAAGGAAAGTCTTAAAACCGGAAGAAGTCTTAGATATTAGTGACCGTGACTGATTTTCTAGCGCCAGGGAGAACAGCAGTTTATTGTTGCCATTGACATCCAAGACAATAGGATCATAACCTTGCACATATGGACCATCTGAGGTTATTGCATGGTCGCAAAATGGGTCGCACATACTAATCGCCGAAGTATAATATTCGCAACGATGATCATTCGTAATATTGGCATACAAGGTTTTTGATTGGAATTTGGCTAATCCATTATAAAATGGAGACGATTTGTCGGCCATGTATTGTAATAAAGGTTTACCCAAATTCTGAAAATTGTCTGCTAAAAATAACTGTCGGGAAGTCGAGGCCATGGAATAAGTTCCAATCAGATTGAATAATCTAGTTGTCCAGTGCGATCCTAAAGCTACGACCCCAACATGCGGAGAACAAAACGACGTGTAGCTGACTGGAATAATTTGGTCGAAAACACCTCGCTGGTTTAAAACTCCAATAGCATAGCGAGAGATAAGACCTCCCAGAGAATAGCCCACAATAGAGATTTGAGATACTGCTATTTGATTTTTTGCTAGCAGCTGAATTTCCAGTTCAATCTCACGAGCCAGTCGAGTCCCGCACACATCAACCCCATCATAGGTGAAGTAGCCCTCGTTGGATTTTGCTCTGTATACAATCGTCTTGGACGACTGTAAGGCGGTGGTGCAGGTAACAGAAGGATCATGGATCCATGCCCCACGAGATTCTAATTGAGACGTGATATAATCAAAATGGTTCACGCTTCCCCACAGTCCGTGGACTAGAACAATCAAATTGACCATTATCACCAAAGAATAATTGGTTTACAAAAGTAATAATTACACCAACCACCTACGGCCTAAAAACCAACCGAGGTAACTTAAAAATATTGGTCAGTGCGTCGTTAATATTAGAGGCAAGAAAAAACGAATAGTATGGGGTTAGGACATCCTCAAGATTACATTTTCAGGCGTAACTTTCTTTTTCTGCGTACAGATTTATTCCGGCAAACGAACGGCTGGAATATGCAGGGATGGAAGGTTACAGCTAGTCAGGGTCGCGATAGGGGAACGTGTGGCTAATACGGAAACATAACGACCATACGCGAATTGGAGTGAGGGAAACTGCACAACAAATAAGACAGTATTACACGGTATGAAATGTAATTCAGGTGCCGGCAAAATTGACGCCATCGAGTAATAATGCGTTATAACATGATGGCGACCATTGTGGTGTAAGATATGTATGGATGGTGGTGCACAAGGGAGGATGGGTATCAAAAACGCATGTGAAAAGGACCCTAAAGGAAAAAGCAAAAAAAAAAAAAAATAAAAAAAATAAAAGGCAAATCAGACCAAGGGATTCAAAAAGCCTTAAAAAAATTAAAAAATAAACATAGAAAATAATAATAAAAAAAGCGCGAAAGAAAGGGCCCGAGAATCTGTGTTAAAAAACCGTTGTGAGAAGATGCTCTATAGTCTATGAAAACAAAGGTGATGGCCAGCCACTATTACTAGTCTAGGAATAAAATGTTTACTAATAGGTCAGTTTTAGCATGAAACAATAATCAAGATGGCGGGATAAAATTGCTATGGCGTAGGGTTCAGTTTCCTAGGCAACAATCATCATGGGCATCCATAACCGTGCATATAAAAGAGCACGATCGGAAACGCAATTATTTTCCCGAAGTCCTTCTTCTTTTCCAATTGTTCTTGATACGCTTCGAGCAATCCGAAGGTGAGTAAAGACACGATAGGGGAATTGTAATTGATGGAAGTTGAGGTTGTTACTATCATCGGATCCGATCAGTTTATTTTATTTCAATTCACTCCTTTGACTTTTTTTATTTTTATTTTTATTTATGGCACTGTTGCGCTTCTCCCTTTCCTTTCCTTGCTATGCTCACATAATAAAACATGCTAACCAGAAATGAGTCAAATTGAACAGCCACTTCATGATGAAAATGGCCAGCCAATCAATGGCGAGGGACTTACTGCCCAATCCTTGTTTGTGGCTCACCTTGCTACTTATCCGGCGATAACGGCATTTGCAGGATTAGCTGCATCGTTTCCTGTTGTTAAGATCTTCGCGTCTAATGCAGTTCCTCTGCTGATGACCATTCGAGAGCGATCACGCCCCGTATCGGATCCAGTTGTCAAGCAGGCTACACCAGTATTGGAACGGGTTGATAAGTTTGGCGATGACTTGTTGACCAACGTCGATAAGCATTTCCCTCAGCTTCAAAATACTCAACCTGAAGAGATGTACGAGCTTGTGCGCCGTCCAGTTACTAGTGCCCGGTCCGCTGCAGCTGCATATTCTAACGCAGCTCGTGGGGCTGTCTCAGCTCGAATTGTTGAGCCTATTAAGCAAGTGTCTAAGAATGCTCGAGCTCAGTACGCCAAAGTTTACGATACCAAAGGCAAGGCATTGATTCGATCGCGATTAGATCCTTTAATTCTTCCGTTGAATGATCGTCTAGAAGGAATTATTGTAGATTATTTGCCTGAAGGAGAAGAACTGCCTGCACCGGAATCTGTATCGAATGAATTGAGTCGAACTTGGAGATTGGCCCGAGTCGTCTATCACCGCGCCCGACCTGCATTGTCTGAACAAGCTGCTAACGTTGCAACCATTCCTCAAGCCACTAGAGCTCATGTAAGAGAAGTTTATGAAGATGAGGTTTCCAAGCACTCTCAACAAGGACAACATCCTACTACTAGTGGAATTGTGTTGGCTTATATTGGAACCGGGCGCCAGTTGTCGTCTGAATCAGCAAACGTTTTAATTTCTGCATTATCTTCAACTCGACGAATAGTGTTTCAAAGCCCCCGATCATTATTCGGAACTGGAGCTAATTCTAATTCTTCTGAATCAGAGCCTACAGGTTTCGGAGCAGCATTGAACAATAGGTTAATTGATAGCGACGGAGTTTTTTCCCGTGCTAGCAATTATGTTTATGGAATTATCTCGCCCGGAGAACGTTCAGCAGAAGTTGGAATGTCGCCTAAATCAGCAGGCTCAACTACCCAAACGGTAGCGAATGTAACCGCAGAAGGCGAGCTTCATTGATAGAAAAAAAACAACAACCATATAATATGTAGGATTGATAAGAAATAGATAAATTTAAAGTCATTTGTCACGTGATATTAGCATTTGTTTATTTAAGGTATTCGGATATCTTAAATAAAAGGTGTGCCGCAAAATCAGTCCCCCCTTACACCCCTTTGCGCCCCCGGACAGTCACATTGACCTCATCCGGCCAAACTACTCTATCAAATTTCACTTAGGATAATCTCCATCGACCCTGTCACAACAACTAGCAGAGCCAAACATGGGACGCATGAACGAATACCAGGTCATTGGACGCCGGCTTCCGTCCGAGGTCGAGCCTCAACCAAAGCTTTACCGTATGAGAATCTTTGCTCCTAACACAGTTGTTGCCAAGTCCAGATTCTGGTATTTCCTTACCAAGCTCCGAAGAATCAAGAAGACAGCTGGAGAGATTGTTTCAGTTAACCAAATCCATGAAAAGACTCCTAATAAGGTCAAGAACTTTGGTATCTGGATCCGTTACGATTCTAGATCTGGAACCCACAACATGTACAAGGAATACCGTGAAATGTCTAGAACTGAGGCTGTTGACGCTCTTTATCAAGATATGGCTGCTCGTCACCGATCTCGTTTCAGATCTATTCACATTCTTAAGGTTGTTGAACTTGAAAAGACTGAGGATGTTAAGCGTCAATACATTAAGCAAGTACTTGCTCCTGGCCTCAAGTTCCCACTTCCTCACCGGGTCAGCAAATCTCAATCTTTGTTTGTGGCCGCCAGACCTTCTACTTTTAACTAGATGGGTTATGTGTATGATGATAATTGAGTGGTTTGATGTTGATTTTAGATTTTTGGAGGATTGCGTTAAATTTTACATCAGCGTAGTAGCTGGTCTGTTGTTTAATACGTGTAGCGAGACTTTTTCTGTTTTTCTTTTTTTTAAATGCCATTACTATAATCCTTTACGTTATTTACCAAGAGAGGATGAGAATGCACATTTAACTGCTATTAAATGCTTGTCCGATTGACATACGGCCTATGCTGTTATCGGCGTCCTTGTTGAATTTTTTTTCGTTGACAGAAATTGTAATGCAGAACTGCACAACCCATGTTGAACCCTTGCCCTAACAATAATAAGGGTGACGACTATGTATGCTAGATCGCCTGAAACCAAGGCATTAACAATATTGAATTAGTCTCAGTCGTGTGTTATCTCATCAATTGACTTAAATAGAATGAGCGCCAATGAGGATGTGCTAGAGCTCTTAGATTCTTTGGAAAAAGAAAGCCACGCTAAAGCGCCCAGAAAAAGTAGTGATAAGCCTGTAAAGAAAGCTGGTGGAAATAAACAGGCTAAGAAAGATGAGGAGGACATCATGGGATTTCTTGACAGTCTGACAAAGACGACCACAAATTCGCGCAGGGGCACCCCTGATATGGGTGTGAAGGATGAAGATAAAGAAGATTCAAAAACACAGTCTGTAGCAGACACAGTCAATACAGCGAGTGTCTCCAATGCTGAAGTTACCGATAGCAGCGAGAATGATAAGTCAACAAATGTAGCCAATTCGGAAACTACAACTACGACTACAGCAACTAGCTCCAAAATCTCTCCTGATATCAATCCTCTGGCGTCAATTACCAGTTGGTGGTCTCGAAATAAGGAGGGGATCTGGGACAGTGCAACTCAGGCTGTCAAGCAAGCGGAGGCCAAAGTTAAACAACATGAACAGAGCATATCGAAATTTGGACTTAGCAAAGAAATGTTTCAATCTACCCTTTCATCTGTTTTAGAGACGATCGCGCCTCCAATTTCGCGACATGAACAATTGAAGATTCATATCTTCCACGATATTGTGGGATACCCTGCAATTGACACCGTGGTCTATTCTGTGTTTGAAAGAGTGATGGAACAAGTTGAGGGGGGTGACTTAGAGATGGTTGTTCAGCAGGGGAAAGAACGACATCGAAGGGGATCAGATGCCTCGAGAACTAAAAATCTCAATATGTTCCGAGGAAGTTCTAGTGATGCCGTGAAATTGGCTAAAGCGAATATCGAGATGATTGCAGTCAATGCGGAGACCGAAAAATTGGAACTTGAGTCGCAGCAGCAAAACCAAATCCGGACGTCCAACGTGTTCTTGTCTATTCAACCCACCACTACAGCGGTAGAATATGGGGCGAACAAAGCGGAAGGAAAGAAGGAAGAAGCTAAGACAGAAAAGGAGGAAAGAAAAGAAAAAGAGGAAACCGGAGGACGAGATCCCAATGACGATAATTCGACGGTTTTTGAGGCTAACAGCAATTGCACTTTTTCATTTGTTGTTTATTTAGCAGATGTAGCTAATAATGTCGAATACACCGCCTTTTCTCAACCGCTACCATTGAAATGGGTAGATTGGCTAGAGAATCCGTCATTTGAAAACATGGCTGATCCACGGGAGTATGTTCTTGAGTGGATTGAAGAGGCTCTGGCGCTGTGTGTCGGCGTAGTCGCTCAAACCTACGTGACTAGACGAATGGGATGTGTGTAAGAAAATGGGTCGATTAAAAAAAAAAGAGGCAGAAGAAAAAAACCAATAGCAACTAAGTACTTACAAGTGCCAGTGTCCAATATATTCTATTATTTATTAGTTAGCGAATAAACAAATAAACAGTTCAACAAGTAGTGCGAAGGTGCGACTCATGCAGAAGCAATAATGTCCCAACGTTAACTACATTTTTAAACTTTCTCTACTAATCGGTTCTGGGAAAATGCTCCAGACATCAGGGGAGGCCAGGCCTCCAAATGATGCATCCTTAGAGCAAATTCGACTTGCAGTTATTAATTCGCTGCAGCGAAAGACTACGGCTGCGAAGACAGTTTTGTCTCCAATACCTCCTCCTGCATCTACTCCGTCTTCAGTGGGTCCAGCTCCAGTGCCTTCAGAGATGCCGACTGAGCCGGCGAATTACAGAGCTGGCCATAACGCGGGACATGCTACATCCTCAAATAGACATATAAAAGGGCGACCGCAGGCCGTTAAACAGACAAAAGACGCTGTGCATGATTTGTTGCGACTGGGTTTAAGTTTTTCAGAGATTCTGCGACAGACTCAAACTGACCCGTCGTTTCTGGCGTCGATATTCCGTAGGCTAGGCTATGAAATCCATGGATATCAGATGGAATCATCGATTGCTCATTCGGTGGCCACGTCTCTGCCATACCAGGACGAGGGCCAACAGGCCGTTTCGGAAGATGTACTGTTGTCTTCTATATCTGTTCCAGGTTCTTCTTCTGTTGCTACTCCTTCACTGGATTTGCAATTGCCTAACTTGCGAGCGCCTCCTTTGGCTCCAGCTGCAACTTCGATATCTCCGCTCATGCCATCACGTCTATCCTCCAGCTATGATAACCGATATTACTACAACCAGTCTGAAATAGTTCCAAGTTCATCTGGACTTATTGGCTCTGCTCAACATAATGGCACATGGCGTTCAGGCGCAATGCCATGGTCACGTTATCCGACGCAGCCAGAGTCCTTTGGAAGCAACCGGTGGAAGCATGCGGTCACAATAGACCTGAGTGAAGACGAAGACGAAGAGTCTGGTGACGACGATAACGGTGATGAAAACGGGATTCCTCGAGAAGCAGCTATACAGAATAGCTATGAAGCTTTTATTAGATCGAAACAGAATACCCCCGAGGGTGGGGAATTACGGGCCAAATTAGAAGAAATGAAACGATTAGGAGAGATGCTACGGCAAATGGAGGCTCGAAAAAAGAACCAAGAGAATTCTACTCCAGGAATCGGAATTAGCCAAGAAGCTATTCAGGACGCTGCAAGGGTCGTCACGCTTGTATTAGAGAACAAGGATCAAATAGAATCTTTAGCGCAATCGAAAGATGGTAAAAAATCGGCCGTTAGGCTCCAAGAGGACGATGTCTCGGCGCATGAGCAAGAGGTGAATCCGCCAGGGACCAGCCAATTGAATCTGGATGCTGAGCCAATTGCCGATGACAATAGCGAGAGCAAGGAGAACGACGCGGCTGCTTCCAACGGTTTTGCCGCTTTGGAGGCCACTTTGGAGAAAGTATTAAGACAACAAGAAGCATTGAGCTTGCGACGGCAAAACCTTCAAGGATTAATATCAGGAGTTGAACTGGCGCGACAGGAGGTCAGTACACTGAAGAAAGAGTTGGAAGAGAAGATTAAGAAATTAAGCCACATTAGCGACCAACAGTCCGAACTTCAAAATCAGTTGATAGCTACTGTTAATGAGGAAGCCGATGTGAGCGATTCTATTCGGCAGTTACAAGAGCAATTTATGCGAGCCAAAAGAAGTAGATCTTCAAGTAGGTTTACGTCTGACGGGGAAGAGGTAGATCAGCCTGTGTCCAAAGTACGCAAGCTCGCTCATGGTCAGCCC
This sequence comes from Crinitomyces ghanaensis, assembly GCA_030581755.1. Lineage (NCBI taxonomy): Eukaryota > Fungi > Ascomycota > Dipodascomycetes > Dipodascales > Trichomonascaceae > Crinitomyces > Crinitomyces ghanaensis. Next base: position 97,873 of record JAKTVX010000025.1, read on the forward strand.
AATAGCTTGCCCGATCAGTCTTCAGTTCCAGCGCCAAGCGCTGAAGCTAATGGGGTTGCAACTTGCGCTAGTTCTCTTCTACATGAAGTATTTAGCCCTGAATTAACAGCAGCCACCGTAGAGCCAGAACGCGAGAAGACAGAAGCAGCGGAGAAGGAGTCGCGCAGTCTGTCAATTATTCCCGATACATTAGCATCGACGCAGCCCTCAACAGCTTCTCCGAGAGAACAGAATATTCGTGATATGCAATCTCTGGCTACAGATCAAGCTGTCCAAATGTCCCGGCCGGTCCTTAGCGGTCAGCCTCGACATGATGAGACGCTCAATCGGCCCTCAGATTTATCTCATGCTGTAGATAGCTTTATCTGCAAACGAGAAAGGGAGCCTTCTCCCTCTTCCCATTCTGCTCAATCTGAGAAGCATGTTGAAGTGATCGTACTCACTGATTCGGAGGACGACGAAAACATAGACGAGCCGGAGATACCACAAGAAAAACTGCAAGAGCTCTCAGGAGTCGTAGGGTCTTCATCACCACCACAGCATCAACAACAGCGACCCCAGGAAGAAGAAGAACGGGCAGAGCTGCAAGAAGCGGATTCTGCGAGAGGGGCCTCCGGGCCTTCTGATTTGGTAAGAACATTTAATCTCCATGACGTACTAACAACAGCACAATCCGGTTGCTCGAAGGGTCACTCGTTTCAAAGCATATGAATCACCTCTGCGAATATTTCAATCGTACATTTTCAGCCCATTGTTTCTAGATCAGATTTCTGTAGATGGCTATAGATCTCGGACCTACCAAGCTTGGAATGTTCGCGAGCTTGCATCTAGAGAGTTTTGCAAAAAGGAGCTAGATGGGCATGTGTGTAATGATAAGAAGTGCAAGCATGTGCATTCCAAGGATTTTGATAAAGAGGATGCATCGATTTTACAACATATTCTCTTGACGCCGGTTGGCCAGACTGATTTGAAGATGGCCGAATATGCATCGGCGGTTCGCAAAAGAGCGAGGAAATTTGGATCTGCCAGGTTAGAAGAAGCGGCCCCGTTTTTTACAGAATTTCATCGAAAAATGGACAATAGTCGATTTCTAGATTGGAAGGAGTTTGGGAAAATTCGAGATGATAAAATCAAAATGGGCCCGCCGGTGGAGGACAATAATGAAAACACTAAGGAATAACTCTCCATTTCCTTTTGAATTCAACATAGTAATTAATAAGCTACACTAATGAGATTAGGTATACATTTCTACGTAATGATCTATTGATTTGAATCATCTGGTAATGGTCGATAGTCGCCTTTCGGGGATGAAGAAGTTGATGCGGCCATTCTCGACAGGACACCTTTTATGTCAACCACGTCCGGAGACTCTAATCGACTACTTTGCGGTCTGGATCTCGCAACCGCTGCAGGGGACGGAGGAAGCTTCGGACCATTATATTGCGTATCCCGTTCGTCGGCGCTTAGCAATGATTGGGTATCATTAACATGATAACCTGAATCATCTATTGCCGACGATCCTCCAATGCGACCTTCATGAATCGAAGGGGCTCTTGAGGAAGTCACGGACTTATCACCAAACAAGGAGTCCATATCTTCCAAATGAACGCCCATTGTCTCCGGATATATAAAATATACTAAAATAAATGAGCAGACACAGAAAAATGCATGCACAAGGTACAATCTCCATTGTATGACTTCTTGAAGAATAGGAGTGACCTCTCCTACCAACCAGTTAAAGGCCCAATTGGAAGCCGTTGATAAAGAAGCGCCCTTTGCTCGGACAGATAACGGCATAATCTCCGGAGGATATAACCAGGGAATTGGGCCCCACGAGTATCCAAAAAATCCGTTGTAAATAATTACAAATAAGACCACCATTGTCGGGGTGTAACTCAGATCCATGTACATAAAGAAAGAAATCATTGACAAGGCAATTGCCATGATTAATGCGCCAGACAGTAGAATTGGTCGTCGACCCCATCTGTCCGCTAGATACCATGGAGGAACAGTCGATAGAACGTACACAATACCGTTGATTCCAGTCATTAAAATAGCGTCACGGCCGACCCAACCCGCTTGTTCAAATACTAACGGAGCGTAATAAGAGATTACGTTAATTCCATTTAACTGAGCGAAAGCTTGAGATGACATAGCAATTAATACTCGCTTTTTATATTTCCTCCACATTTCAGCGTACGTTCGTTCACCTTCTAAACGCTGAAGTAATACACTTTGTTTAATATCTCTGAACTCCTGCCTTGCTATAGGGTTAAACACATCGCCACCTCCATGTAAATTAGCAATTACTATCATACCCTCTTCATCGTAATCATTGTCCAGTAACCATCGAGGGGTTTCTGCAATCACAAGCGAACCTAGTAATAAGAAAGCACCCATGACGCATTGAAGAAATAGTGGCAGCCTCCAACTAATATCACTAGAAATGAAACTACACGCGTAATCCACCCATACGGACGATGCATAGCCGATAATATTTCCTGTGAATTCGATACATGCTAATTTGCCTCTGTTATGTGGAGGAGAAATTTCAGATTGATAAACGGGAACAATTGTTGATAAAAAGCCGACCCCGAAACCACTAATTATCCGTCCTACAATCATAATTTTCATTCCAGTTGCAAATGTTTGAAGAGCACCTCCAATTACAAAAATGAATGCGCCATATAAAATGGTCTTTCTCCGACCAATAATGTCACCTACTCGCCCTACTAACAATGATGATACTAAAGCTCCAACCTCAAGAATGGCTACCATCGTTCCCAATTCAGCTCTAGTAGGCTGATTGAAATAATCCTTGAAATAAACTCCAGTGATAATTCCTGACATGACACCTTGATCATATCCGAATAGGAACACTCCTAGACTCACAAATACAGAGGTAAAATATAACAATGGCTTGCCTGTAAGACCGCCATCTCTCCATCGTCCCCCTGTCATTATAAAACAAATGATTTTATCACCCAGTGAAGGTATCTGAGCTGACGGTTCAGGTATTTCAATTTGTTTGATAATTTGCGCCCCTGATAAGGATAATGGCCGCAACTGTATGTCGTCTTGAGTGTTATGTAGAAACCTAGAAGAATCTGTAGATGACGAGCGTGCCTCGAGGTCTTCGACACCTGAGTTGTCGTCGAAGCTCTCGAGACTTTTCCTGGAGTGCAAAATTGTTGCAGCAGACAACAATGAGGTTTGTTTGAATTTTGGGGAAGTTCTGACTCAAGAAGCAAAACGGGACGCCCCCTGATTACATTTAATTATTCCTTCAAAGTGTTAGGAGAGAAGGATTTCAATAATTACTTGTTGCTTGGTATCAACAAGAAAGGATAAAACGACGTCGCCTATACCGGGGGTGTGTCCTAGCCCTGGTTTTGTGGTTTAAGTACTGTGACGTAGCTACGGAAAGTAAAAAAGGTGGGGAAGGGTCTAGTGTGCACGTGATCAGGCGGTACGAGGTCCTGATGACTCGACGATGTGTGCCAAGAAAAGTAAACAGAATGCATGATTACGCCGCTAGGCGTATGAAAATAATAATAAGTACAATGTTATTAACCACGTGGCCAAGTTGGATCTCGAGGCCACCGGGCTTGATAGATCGTAGACAATGCCATGACTGTGACCTTGCCCAGTCATTGGGTAACCAGGACTGCCTAACTTCCTATTGAGGTTAAGCTCGCGATGTTGACGTCGCCGCGCGGGCCTCGCGTCGACTTATATCAGCTGGTGTTATGATGAATCAAAATCCGTCGTTTAGCGAGAAGATGGACACCTCTTCAACTACCATAACGGAGATACTCTGGTGCCAATAATGCTTTTTTTTACGCCGATTCAAAATATGTACGTCATAAAGTAAATTACTTGATTGGTTACTACATATATGTGTAAATTTAAACTTCTTCCCTCCTTTATCTCTTCACTTCGACTTGGCAGCAATATTAACTTTCGCCTTATTCAAAGACTTGACGTATGATTCTATCCAGAACATAACAAACAAGTACGTGAGTGGGGCAAGATAGAAAACATTGAACATCAGGGCAAAAGTTTGACCTGGGTCTCTCAGACAACTTGAAAATGAATTCGTGTCCGGATTAAAATAATATACAAACAAATGCATAACTGCAAGTGAGCCGCCCGCTACGAACTGGGTAATCTGAGCAGTGGTCAAAGCCCGTTTCAAAGCACGTGGCACTGGGATCTTGAGGGTGGACAATGTATAATATAAATACATGATAGTATGAATCAACGAATTGAAAACAACAAAGATCCAAATAGGAGGAGAAGCAAATCTAATTCCTGCCCACATTGAGAGCATTGCGCCTGCATGATGATAAGTTTGCAATAGGGACGATTGTTTACCTTTGGCCAAAATGATTATAGTGTCAAATACCTCATAAAATTTTGACAAGTAGAAGAAGAATCCATAATATTTTAATCCGTTTTCCCAAATTCCAGAATTTAAATCACATAAACCTCTCCAAAAATTGAATTTTAATGATGAAAAATTGGTGAATGCATCAGCTGCAGACCCGGTAGCCATTCCGAGCTTAGCGCCTTCCAAGACGGTACGGTAAATTGAGCTAGTCATGCCTACGCATGTCCATGCGCTATACAAACATAATGCAACATTATGTATAATAACAAACGCCTTAAACCCACTAGTATTGCAAATTGCCAACGGCTTCTTGTTTGTTTTCCGAATATGATTAGCAATGTGCACACAAGCAGCATATGTCGCGGCAATGGCGATAGGGACACGAACATCCATAAAAAATGCAAAATATGATGCTAATGGCGATCCCTCTGGAGGAGCTGTAGGAATTTCAAGCCCTAGTGGCCATTTGAATAAATGTGAGGGTGGTCGGGCCACAAAGGATCGGGAAGAATTTGAACTCGACACCGACATTGAACCGAATATCAATGAATTAAAACGGCCACTCGTAGTGATGGCAATGACTGGCAAAAGGTTAGTGGAAGAAAGAAAGAAAAAAAATTAATGAAAAACAAATGAAAAAAATATTGATTGGCGAAAGTTGTCTAACTAGGTATCGGGCAGAAGTTTGGCCGACCGCGCTATTTGAAGAATTGCTTTTTCCGCTGATTTAAAGTTAGGCTAACAGGCGTGAATGATGCATTGTGTGACTAGCCGCAGGGGTAATACATCGCGAGGGGAAATTATTGGACAGACCAACTGCTGGCCCACGGATTTTTTCGGAATAACAGTAAGAAAAATCAAAAAAAGGCATTGAAAATAATATTGCTGGCAAAAAAAAAAAAAAAAAAAGAATTTCTCTTTCAAAAAAATATGTTTACCCGGACCATGTGACAGCTTTGGCCTTGCTTTCTTAGTTCGTTTGTTGGGACTGTTGAGAAAGGAACGCTCGGCAGTCGAAATATCGGGGAAAAATTAGCCCGACATCTCAATCTAGTAATATATAAATAATAATACATTGCCATTTTTAACTAACAGTAACAATATTAAATCCTTGGCTGCCGCGTAGATGAAGATGTCTTATTTTTGTTCTTGTCTATAAGCCAGGCACACTTGGTTCCCCATTTAGACCCTCTTAATGTGACCATGTGTGGCTTAAGTAGATTCGCTACCATTTCTTTCTGGGACTGTTGTCCATTTTGTAAAATATGCTGAAGCAAATAATTCCCATGATTATCTGCTGCGACTGGTTAGTAAGCTTCTTTAAAAGAAAAAAAGAAAGAAAAAAGAAAAGAAATTAGAAGAACAGAAATATGGGGTGAACAAAACGAAATCAAAAAAATGTAAAAAGCTCTCACTGTCTACAAGGGGTAGCCGTTGGCCGTCAACTGGATTGACCGACACTTTGTCGAGGAATGCTTGAACAATATTATCATCTCCCATTTTTACCATCTTCTCAACTGCCTTTGATGCATGTTCGTCCACACTGTAAACCGGGGCGTTATCGATCACCCGCGTAATGACTCGTTGTCTGCAGGGCTCAGATGCGTTTTCGACCATATGCTGAATAATCCAAGTGCCCCACTTTCCGCGAATGACTACGTCGAACTCGGCCATGATTTCCTGAATACATGGGCCTTTTTCTTGATCTGAACAGTTTTCAAAGATATTTTGTATTACAAGGCTGCCACTTTCTGTCAATGCAATGCCTACCCATTGGTCCTTAAGAGCAAGATTAACTCTAGACATGAATTGCCCAATATTGCCGGATGAGTTCCATCTTAATTCTATCATTTTTTGCCATACGTGACATGCATATTTGTCGGTCATCCCTTGTTTAATATCCTTCAGCATTTCTTCGATAATTATTGTCTTGATAGTATCCTGGCCGTGATCTAGAGTCTTCTGAATCACATGACAACCAAATGGATCCATTGCCAATGTCTGAACGTTTCCAATTAGCACTTTCGTAATTTCCTTTACTTGATGTGGAGTCCCGTACTCCAGACACTTTTGAACTAGAAAGTTGCCAAACCGATTAATCGTGAGCGCATATGCTTGTTTGGCAATTTCCGCGATGATTGCATCCTTATGAGGGCTACAGGAGTTGGCCGTTTTCTTCAACTTTTGCTGCAAAAATATTGATGCTTGTTGATCCACGTCGATGACAATTCTGTCTACAATGAGTTTCCAATCGCAAACAAAATTTTTCTCCAGCAGCCTTCGGTAATCAATAGGCTCAGTCTGGGATCGAATTGGCACATGCACAGTCGGGGTAGGATATCCCGTGAAATCACTTTCGTCGGCCTTCTCCTGATAAGAACCACTGAACTTACTCTTGGATGTCAGATGCACAGCGGTAGACGGTAAAGCCGTGGAGGCTGAACCTGCCATATATGACGTCACCCGATTCATGTTTTCGGTGCCACACTTTGGGGGGCTAAAAGGATTTAAAGATGTCGCAGTATTCTCGGAGCCAGCCCCGAGATAGGTCTTTTTTGGTGAATCCAAGACGTTCCACTGTGAAGAGCACGCAAATGGATTCTTCGGCTGCGTCGGCCGAAGAGCGGAGGGAGTACCAACAGCAGACGATAATCGCGAAGAACACAACAAAGACTTGTACGAAAAGTCTGTGCCGGAGCTACTACTGATTCCGGTTGACTTGGAAGAATCATTGGACAACGACTTTGTAGGTATGCAATGCTGTCGAAGGATTTCGACTTCTCTAGTGAGATTCTCATTTCTATTGCGCAAATATTGGTTTTCTCGTAAAATGTTCTGTACCCTGTTTTTAAGGTATTGATTTTCTCGTTTCACGTCGTTAATGCAATTCCGTTGGCTATCAGAAGAACCTGAGTAGGAAGACGAAGACGAAGAAGTAATTGGAGAATATTCATCTGCTCCTGTGTCAGATACATATAAATAATCTACGACCTTGGACGCCAGCGAGCCTATTGCTTCCGAGGATGATCCAGACATTGTTAGCTCCGTAATAATGGTCGGTCTAGGTGTTATTTATGCATATACTTTGAAGGTTAGATCAAATTGCAAACTGGGAAACTGTGGGGTACATCTTAAAACGCTTGATTATGTGCAGGTTAGGGTTATATACGAAATCAGTTATTATTGAACGAAGTCTATTTACTGAGCACCTTATCAAAAGCAGGAATCAAGGATTGGGCCAAAGCGAATGAGAAGACTAACTTAGGACCAGTAGTAAGTAACTTTGGCACAAGTCCTTTGAAGAAAGCGGTGAAGCCTTCATTTCTAGCCATATTCTTTAAAATAGTAAAGCCAGACTCTGGATTCTCGAAGTTTCGATTCTGGATTCTTGTTTTAATGACATCCAAAGGAGCACTGACAATCAAAGATGCAGAAGCTCCACAAATAGATGCAACAAAGTTCTGAGTCCACGTAGCATTAGTATAATCTTCAAGTTTAAACACATATTCTTTAGCAAAGGCAGAGCCTCCGAATAGGGCAAAACTTCCAGGGGCGTTTCTCGCAGCGGTCCAGCCCCATCCTCGGTAAAGACCAAAACCTTCATCAGCAATGACTTTAAGGAATCCTCTGCCTCTAAAAGATTCCGGGTTTGTTTGACGTTTAATCTTCAACACATCTAAAGGCAAGAGAACAATCTCACCAATACCAATCAAACTACCGGCGGTAGCCGACATAATAGCTTTTCCGGTCTTTGGACCAAAGGCTTCTTCGAATATGTCTCTATAGTTTTTGCCCAGAAATTCGTTAACCACTGGTTGACCACCATATTTATAAACTCGCTGTAAAATTTTGTAACCAGCAGCATAACCAAGGCCGGGGAATAAAGAAAATAGTCGACGGAACACCGGAGCTTCGGCTTTGTCTTTAAAGATCACAGTGTTAAGATGGGATGCAGAAGTGATACGGCCATGGTTACTCATAAGACGCTTAGCGATAGTATCAACTGGATGAAAGACTGCTAACTCGCAGATTCCAGCAGCTGCAGAGCCTAAGACTCTGGCAGATCCGGACTGCTTTTTATCCAAATGTGCGTGGGCGGCCGGGGACATGTAAAATAATTTAAAATAAAAAGATTAGGGAGTCAGAAAAAATTTTAAAATAAAAAAAAAAATTAATAATAATGAAAAAGAAAGACCGTCAGGTGAGGCTGGAAATGATAAAATTATATAGATGAGATTTTAACGGCAGAGATTCGGAGCTAGGGTTAGAATTTTTTTTTCCTGCTTGACTCATATAGACCATAACGTTATTTTTCTTATCTGGGCGTTATCGGCGGGGCACTATGAGGGGCGATTCGGGGATATAACGGAAGTTGAAGAGGCGATCATGAGAATGTAATCAATAATTTGAATTAAACAACTACTGAAAAAAGGGGGACTCCGCGGACTTCGTCAAGTTACCTTGTCCTGTTGGCGCTGTTGTCAGGCCCGTATGGTTGAGTCTTGTACGCGACATACTTTACAGTTGCATGTCATTCCAAAAACGGTTGTGCAACGGGAGTCTAAAAAAGAAGAAAAACAGAATCCGAATCAGACAATAAACAGAAAGAAAAATAGAAACAAAAATTGGGAGGTAAATAGCAAATAAAGAAGAAAACGAGAAACAAAAATTTCCACAAAAAAAAAAAAAAAAAAAAAAGCAAAAGAAGAAGAGGAGAAGCCCGTTTGTCCGCTTCCTAGATTTCTTAGTTAGATTCAGCCCCACACAGTAACTTATGTACCTCGCACGATCTAACCAGAGTTAAATTTGAATTTATATTGCTCAATAATCAATGCGACCAGCCCATCACGAACCCTCAAAGCTGAGCGGAGCCGTGGAAGTTGTATGTTGATAGAAGAATAATTTAGTTCAAATACTAACTACAGATTACTCATGGCGCGATTTTTGGTGCGCTTTACGGAGGAGTAATCGGACTTATATCTGCAGCTGTTGCGCATCGATATTGGCCTACATATCGGACGCTGACGCCCCAATTTAGGACATATATTCAATTGTCTTTCGTTTTAATTGGAGGAAGCTTTAAAGTCGATAAAGATTTGTTGAAATATGAACGACGAATTAAATATGAAGCGTTGCTGGAGCAAGAACGTCAGTTAGAGCTTGCAGCTCAACAGGGAGAATATGTTGGACTTGATGGACGAGTCTCCCGCTAAAAAATGGCTATCCTTATTCTTATTTATAGTTGTACATATTAAATGAATCTGCATTGTGTGAGAGAAAGAAAGGAGATGTGCTCATCGCGAAGGCTGTCGAAGAACTTTCAATAAGCTCAATGGCGACTTGAAAACAGTTGGCATTTAAATTGCACCCTGCAAAGCATTATTAGGCTTTACCGACTGGGTGCTACGAGTATCAAAAGCCTACCAGAGCCCTGTTGATAAGTTAGCACAGACTATCTGAATCGTGGAACTAGCTCTTCCGATCGTTTCGCCGCGCCGGTTCTTAATTACATCAGATTTTGCAGAGTAGGATTGGTATCAACAGAGGAAGAAGATGCATACTCGTCATCCGGCCCGGAAACGCCAAGCGCAGAAGTTGACGGCCGTATGCTGCTTCTAACTAATTTACAGGTATGCAGACTGTGAAGCTTTCCCTCAGAAAAAGCATTGTCGTCTATATCTTTCCCAAACAACGAAATCGGCAACTGCGACGCTAAATTTCTATGCACTCAACAGGGCCAGGGCACGTGACCTAAATGATGCTGCCAATCCTGATGCGAATGTCAGAGTTCCCATTTTGTCAAACCAAATAAAGGTTTGTTGCAAAATATTTGGAAAGAGAAATATCGCAGCAAAGAAAAAAGTTGCAGTTGATCCATCTCTATTTTTGCCAAGAAACTGCCAATCGCTCTCACTCAGTATTGTACTCCACGTGCTCAGCCGTATGTGCCATGGTAGTCTGCCAAGAAATCTGCCAAGTGCGATGAAGATGAACAGGTGAGGTGGTAAACACCAAACCAGGAGGTGAAAGCAAGAGAGACCTATTCAAAAAAAAAAAAAAAAAGAAAAAGGAGAATAGGAAAAGAAAGAAGAATCCATATGGATAACAGCACACAGGAATATATGAACAAAAAGATGAAAATAAAGATTCTTGAATATAAGTAGATTAAGTTCTAAGTTCAGTAGATCAAAGCTGCGTCGATACTTGAGAATAAGGCTTGGCAAATAATCTGAAAAAAGTTTTTGTCTTGGCACAAAAACATGTTATCCAGTCAAAGATGAGGATATACGCAGGTGAAGCTTTGTCTATTAGTATAATAGCTAACAGTCAAGTTTGAAATGCCTTCCAAAGCAAATGGTTCTTTCTAAGTACGACTGGATTTTAGCACTCACCACTATTGCCTTTTGCTTTAGCGCATTCGGTAATGGCGCTAATGACGTCGCGAACTCATATGCTACGTCGGTAGCTGCTAGGACGCTTACCATGGTGGAGGTGGGGGGCCTGTCGATGATCACAGAATTTGTCGGAGCAGTGGCTTTGGGAAGTCGAGTAACTTCTACTATCAAAAATGGAATCATTGATATTTCACGATTTGAAGGAAATCCTGGCGTGCTAATGTTAGCCTTGTCATGCGCTGAAGCAGGCAATGCAATCTGGCTGATGACAGCTACAAGATTGGGATTGCCTGTCTCTACCACGCAAAGTATCGTGGGGGCACTTATTGGAGTCGGCTTTGCTTCAGAAACACCCATCACTTGGTCATGGAAAAAAGGCAGTGTGTCGCAAACCGCTGCATCTTGGGGAGTTGCACCTGGTATTGCTGCAGGATTCAGCGCGCTGATTTTCCTCCTCTTAAAATATTCAGTGCTCGAACGAAAGGATCCTTTCCAAGCCGGGATGCAACTGATTCCATTTTACATTGCGACCACATGTGCAATTTTAGCATTGTTCATTGTCATCGAGGCACCTACAGCCCCTTCATTAGAAGCCTTCGGAGCAGGAAAAGCGTGCGGAATCGTGCTTGGAGTATTCTTCGGGATGCTCCTGGTATCATATGTTTTCTTCAAACCGTACTTCCATCGCCGATTGGTAAAACTTGACGCTCGGGTCAAGTTCTACCATATTCCGTTGGGTCCATTGCTCCTGAAAGAAGATCCGCCGCTATACTTTCCGGGCAAAAATGACGGAGTTCCGGTAATTGATTATTATGAGAACGTCTATTATACTAGCGACCAGGAAACTGTCAAAAGCGCGCCACCAACGCCATACTCAGACGTCATTATCAAAGATGTCAGTGACATCAACGATAATGATAGGAATGACGAGAAGAATGTCAGAGAGACTAACGTCTCTGCCATTGAGCAACAAGTAGGCAAAAAGAGGGTTGTGACTCCGGAAGAAAAATTCCTTGCACCCGTCAAGGACCTGTCTGCCTATCATCCCTTGAGACTCTGGGCATATGTCAAATACGGATTCATGCATGGTGTTATGCAAGAATGTGTTTCCCATTCTTCGGAAACCCTAAGGACAACTCATGCATATGCCAAAAAGTACGATATTCGCGTTGAACATTTGTGGACGTACGCTCAAGTAGTTAGTGCTATGATGATGTCCATTGCACACGGATCTAATGACGTCGCCAACGCAGTTGGGCCATGGGCTGCTACGTATGAGACATACATGAAGGGGCAGGTGGCTACCAAGTCTCCGACTCCTGTATGGATGCTTGTCATCGCAGGTTTCCTTTTAGGAACCGGCTTCTGGTTTTTCGGGTATCATACAGTACGGGCTCTAGGAAACCGGATCACTCAACTATCTCCAACCAGAGGATTCGCCATGGAGCTTGGAGCGGCGATTACAGTTTTATTAGCTTCGCGATTAAGTTTGCCTGTGTCGACGACGCAGTGTTTGACAGGCTCTACCGTTGGAGTAGCACTTTGTAATTTCCACTGGCGGGCAGTTCATTGGAGACAACTGGGAAAGATTGTGATTGGTTGGGTCTTCACCTTGCCCTGTGCCGGACTAATTTCAGGTATTTTAATGGTCATGGCGCTTAATACGCCACATTTTTAAAATCGCAGTGTAGAAAATGTCAATAATATAATCAGTAATGATCTCTCCCTGTTAGGTGTAGCAGAATTCTTTTTTCTTCATGGCGTTCATCTCCCTGCTTTACATAGGCAGGAAATTGAATCAGCAAACCAATTTCACCACTTTATATTCCGTTAAACCTTCTATTCGTTATTACTGACTATTTACTTTAGCGTACCCGTCTATATTGTTAAGTGCATTCTGGGCGGCGAAAGCAAGACCATTTTTATTATTGTCACGTTCTATACGACAATATAAAGAAATGTTTGAATCAAATACGAAGCGAATGAGCACGTATACCCAGCTGCGATAGCAAGGAAGCGGATCATAGAACTCAGCAGCGATTTGACGCAATTTCTTGATTCTAGTCCATGGAATATAAGGGAAATCATGGTGTTCACTATGGTATCCCGCATTGTAAACAAAGATGTTCAATGGGCCATAATAGCTATAGGTCTCTGGAAGCTCAGTGTCATAGAGGTGGTATTTTTTGGGCGCATCGAAGACGTAGTGTTCTGCAATAAAATGACCAGCAATTGGATGCAGAGACCCGGCTAAAAAGGCACTTGCTAACATATAATAGAAAGGTGTCCAACCAAAATGGTGAATAATTATATAATCCACGAGGAATTGGACCAGAATATTTAAATAGTGAATCCATGTGAGCTTAAGTTGGATAATAAACATTGGACGCAAAGCATAAAAGAATATCTGAAAAGTTGCAAAAAAGGCCTTGCCGGCCACTGAGCTTAACACGAATGCTTCAAAGCGTGTCGGCAGATCGGTGTCATATTCCGGTTCTCCCATATGTTTATGATGAAGCTGATGATAGGGACCGAAGCTGGCCGAGTATGGGATTCCAATCGGCAAGTTGGTGAAAATTGCAAATAATTTATTGTGCAAAGGTTTCCTGAAACCCAAGTTATGGCTTAACTCATGAATTGCCAAAAACACATTGGAGTCACAAGTGGCACCAATGAAGTAAGCGCTGAGCCAGAAGGTCCAGGATAAGACAGGAGTATTCCATAGATATATAGCAGTCCCTAACTGCAAGGTAACAACAGCTAGTACAATATACTTGGTAAGCGGTTCAGGACCAACAAGCTTAAGAACCTCTGGATGATTTTTAATGATGGCCATACGACGGGATTTATGCGGTTCCTCGTGATACGTGAAAAGGAATTCATCGGCCTGCCGGAGCTTTACATTCTCGTCGACAGACAATGCCGCGTCTTTTTTTGTTGACGCCGGGTTCGTCGGCGGACTAGACACGGTCATCGTGGAGTGATACTAAAATACCAGGGGAAAAAACGTTTACGGTTTTTGGGCTGAGTTAAACATAGAACTCTGTTTTTAAAAAAATCAAACTACATTTTTAAAAAATTGAAGTGCCAAAAATCAAGACAAAGTTTTTGGTGCGCACAAAAACTAAAGAAGAACAGCGGATATGTAAAAACAAATAGGTGACATAACCAGATCTAAAGTAGCATTGACCCCGCATTGTCGGAAAAATGCGTTTGGCCGAGGAGGTCCCGATAACCAACAAGTTTCCTTAACTGGTCCGTTTAACCTTATCCCACGCCTCCCCGGTTATAACCATCTGTGCGGCCCCCACTTAAGTCTGGTTGCGGTTAAAATTATAACGTGCGTGCTAGGCAATGTCATCATCGATAATACTGCCACGACATATTGTCCGGCGAGCCATGCCATTACGAGCTAAGATTTTGAATCCGCTATTTTTGAATCGCACCATGTCCTCGTCATCGCCGTCCTCCAGTGAAGACGAAGTGAAGTTTTCATTGAACGGAAGCGTGCGAACCATTTTGTTGAACCGTCCCAAAAAGCTCAACTCCTTGAATCACAATATGGTGCAATTGATTTTGCCAAGGTTAAAAGAATGGAGCAAATCTGATACTGCACAAATTATTTTGCTTAAGGGCGAGGGCGAGAAATCATTATGTGCTGGAGGAGACGTTAGTGCGTTGGCGCAGTTGATTGCTCAGAAAGGAGATGAGGGATCTAGATTGGCTGCGGAGTATTTCCGAGACGAATACCAGTTGGATCATGCGATTGCTACACTTAACAAACCATATGTTGCATTCCAGGATGGAATTACTATGGGCGGCGGAGTCGGATTGAGTATTCATGCTCCATTCCGAGTTGCGACTGAACGAATGCTATTTGCTATGCCGGAAACTAACATTGGATTTTATCCCGATGTTGGCGGTGCCTTCTTCCTTTCTCGTTTGGATGGTTACTTGGGTGAATATTTAGGACTTACATCTGCTCGACTCAAGGGGTATGATGCTTTCTATGCTGGAATTGCTACCCATTACGTACCTTCCAACCGCTTGGCGGATTTGGAGGCCCGACTGTGTGAACTCAGCACTAGTGGTTTGGCACGCCCTGATGATTTGTATGATGTAATTAACTCTACTATTGAAGAGTTTGTGGAAGACGCTCCTCAAGGATACAAATTCAGCTTGAGCGGAGAGGCCCGACGAACTATTGATAGCTGCTTTGCGCATGACACTGTTGAGGAGATCTTGGCCGCTTTGGAGAATGATGGATCCAAATTTGCCTTGGATACCAGAGCTACAATTCTTGAACGGTCGCCTACATCTGTTAAAGTATCATTGGCCGCCATCCGCCGAGGCAGAAAGTTGGACATCCTGCAGACTTTTGTAGAGGATTTCCATTTAGCAGAGAACTTCTCTTATTATCCCGACTTTGTTGAGGGAGTTACTGCATTGTTGATAGACAAGCCAGCCCGGAAGCCCAACTGGACACCTGGTACTGTACAAGAAGTCACGCAAGCTGACGTTTCCCGCTTCCTTACTGCTCGACCTAATTCCGACATGACCGTTGAATTTGTATCGGACAGAACTTTCAAAGAATATCCCCACAATTATGGATTGCCCAATGAGGAGAAGGTTAAGGCATTTGTGACGGGAGAGTCTAGTGGAAAAGATTACAAGGTCACTCGTCGTGAGGTGATTGAGCATTTTGTGTCTATTTCCCGAGGTAAAGTTGGTGTTGAGCGCAAGGTGAACGACATTTTGGACACCAGCACCAGAGCCGATCCCAACCAGCATGATTTGTTGGATTGGGTATATTAGTCATCATGAATGCATGTGATATATAAAGCAATAATTGTGAAGAAGAGTATTAAGAGAAGCAAAGATCATTACAGTATCCTTATCATGTATTTCCACTCTGGTGCAACGTTTTCAAGAGATCCACCTTCAGATATTACGTAAGCATGCCGTCTGGGAAGTTCAGTCTTAAGTATAGACAGTAACTTTAAAATAAATTTCAGGACAGACAGTATGACGGCCACGGTCAAACGATCAAACCATGGGAATGGCATTACGCTAGCTCAGAAAGTGTTTGTGCGATCGAATAAAAGAGGCAGTGCAACTAAAATTGTCCGAGAACAGTACTTGCGAAGTGATATTCCTTGTTCTTCTAAGATATGTCAAATATGTTACCAAAC
Source organism: Crinitomyces ghanaensis (assembly GCA_030581755.1). NCBI lineage: Eukaryota > Fungi > Ascomycota > Dipodascomycetes > Dipodascales > Trichomonascaceae > Crinitomyces > Crinitomyces ghanaensis. The sequence goes on from JAKTVX010000025.1 coordinate 113,853, forward strand.
TTTGGTGTTGAACGCTGATGGAACATCTGTTGGGCCTATCCTATCGGAAGAAGCGCACGGAACAAAAGTGCGCGGCCCGCACTATGTTGTAATTGATACCAATATTGCGTTGAAGGCGATTGATTTGTTAGAGCACCGGTCCGCATTCTATGATGTAATTATTCCTCAGATTGTACTGGAGGAAACTAAAAACCGAAGTTTGCCAATTTACAATCGATTGCGGGCTTTAACGAATGGACAAGGCGATGAAAAGCGATTTTATGTGTTTCATAACGGATTTCATGCAGAAACATACATAGGTCGAAAGGCCAATGAGACTGTAAATGATTACAACGACCGACAAATTCGCCAGGTGTGCAAATGGTACAGTGAACATTTAAAGAAGCAACAAAAGAAAAAATCATCGGGGCTAAAGTTTCCTGAAATTGTATTTGTTTCAGACGACCGGTCGAATGTGGAGATAGCTAAAAATGAAGGACTTAATGCTGTGCCACTACGAGAGTACCTATTAGAGCATGTGGATGGAGAGGACTTACTAGATCTTGCGCCTCAGCGAGAAGAAGACAAAGAAGAACTAAAGGGAGAAGAAAAGGAGACTATGTATACAGAGTATTACCCAATGTCTCGGTTATTAGGGGGAATACAGAACGGTACGTTGCACCAGGGAATTTTGAGCGTGAGTCGATACAGCCAACTGGAGGCCGGAGTCAGTGTTAAGGAGCATCAACAGCAGATTCTGATTGTGGGCCGTAAAAATCTTAACCGTGCGTTCAATGGCGACCTGGTGGTCGTAGAGTTGTTACCTCAGTCGCAGTGGCGAACGGCTGGCTCGGAGATGTTTGATGAAACTGAGGATGAGGTTGCAGAACCAGCGGACAATGTTAACGACGAAGTCTTGGAAACTATTGAAATGGACGCGGAAAGAAAGGCACTGGCAGAATATGCTAAGAAGATGAAAAAGGGAGACAAGGTGCAGCCAACGGGCAAAGTTGTAGGCATAGTGAAGCGCAACTGGAGAGCCTATGTCGGCCATATTTCCGTTCAAAATGTTAATACGTCGAAGGGTGGCCTGAGGAGCGTGCTGGTTCTCCCTATGGACCGAACGATTCCGCGCATACGGATCCGTACACGAAAAGCAGGCGAGATTGCTGGCAAGCGGATTATTGTGGCTGTTGACCAGTGGCCCATTGATTCAAGACATCCCGAGGGGCATTTCGTCAGAGACTTGGGAACTATTGAAGATCAGGGTGCGGAGACCGAAGCGCTCTTATTGGAACATGACGTAGAGTACCGCCCGTTCCCCAAGGCAGTATTGGATTGTTTACCCCCTGAGGGGCATGACTGGACTGTCAAAGAGCAACTGGAAAAGAAGGACGACCCTCAATTAGGCAAGCGAAAAGATCTTCGCGACCTATTGGTGTGTTCGATCGATCCACCTGGATGTCAAGACATTGATGACGCGTTGCATGCCAAAGTCCTGGCTAACGGAAACTATGAGATTGGAGTGCATATTGCGGACGTGACACATTTCGTAAAGCCTAACACAGCTCTGGATGCTGAAGGAGCAACTCGCGGTACTTCGGTATATTTGGTTGATAAACGTATAGATATGTTGCCGATGCTGCTGGGAACCGATTTATGTTCTTTAAAGCCATATGTGGAGAGATTTGCATTTTCGGTAATTTGGGAAATTAGCAAAGATGGAGACATTGTTAAGACCGACTTCACGAAGTCTATCATTTTGTCGCGAGAAGCCTTTTCGTATGAACAGGCTCAACTTCGAATTGATGATCAATCGCAGACTGATGAGTTGACCAATGGAATGCGTATTTTACTGGCAATTTCTAAAAAGTTAAAGCAAAAGAGGTTGGATGCAGGTGCGTTGAATTTGGCTTCACCGGAAGTCAAGGTTCATACGGATTCGGAGACTTCAGATCCCAGTTCCGTTGAAATCAAAAAATTACTTGATACAAATTCCCTTGTTGAAGAGTTTATGTTGTTGGCGAACATTAGTGTAGCACGACGGATATATGAAGAGTTTCCTCAAGCTGCGATGTTGAGACGCCATGAAGAGCCTCCGGGTACCAATTTCACTGCATTGAATGATCAACTGCGAATCAAAAAAGGGATAACCCTTGATCTGGAGACATCAAAGGCCTTAGCTGATAGCTTAGACCGATGTACTGATCCCAAGGATCCATTCTTTAACACCCTAGCCCGAATTATGGCGACTCGCTGCATGACGGCGGCGGAGTATTTCCCTGCAGGAACGCAGGGCCGAGACCAGTTCCGGCATTACGGGTTGGCGGCAGACATTTATACACATTTTACGTCACCGATTCGTCGTTACGCGGACGTGGTTGCGCACCGTCAATTGGCGGCAGCTATTGGATATGAGACATTGGATCCTACTCAACGAGACAAGGCTAGAATGGAAAAGATTTGCTATAATATTAACAAACGACATCGCAATGCGCAATTTGCTGGTCGGGCATCGATTGAATATTACGTGGGCCAAATGTTGAAAGAAAGCGAATCTCAGCAGGAAGGATATATTATGAGGGTTTTTTCTAATGGAATTAATATTCTGGTTCCTAAATTTGGTGTTGAGAGCTTGATCCCGTTGTCTGACTTAGCACAGGGAGGCACGGGTACTGGGGTGTATGATGAGGATACTTACACACTCAGTGTGAATACTAGTGACGGAGCTGCACGGCAATTCTCAGTGTTTGACAAGGTCAATGTGCATGTAGAATCAGTCAAGGATGAAACAACAGGGAAACGAAAAGTCCACATGATTCTGAAATAGATACTTTAATAAGATGAGCTTTTATTCTATCATATACTATGGCAATAACTACAATTATCGTGCTATTGTTTGGCAACAACTCCGGTCTTCGAAGCTTTAGATAAGATATACTTTTTATAGTCGTAGATTGTACCGTCAATCTTACGAACGGTGCCATCCTCAGAAACCCAAATTTCGTTACATACTTTGGCAATGGTAGCAACGTCGTGGGACACCATCAAGATTCCACCCTTGAAATTTTTAAGTGCGTCAGCCAAAGCATCTAAACCAGATGTATCCAAGTGGTTAGAAGGCTCATCGAGAATGAGAATGTGAGGAGTGTTTAGGCCAAGACAGGCAAAGGCAACCCTTGATTTCTGGCCTCCTGATAATAGAGCGATTTTTTGCAAACCCAAAGTTCCCGTAATACCAAATGCACCTAGATGGCGACGATATTCTTCGTCAGTTTTGCCGGGATTGATTTTAGCCATCCATTCTACAGGGGATAAATTGATGTCCATAGAATCGATATGATGCTGAGCAAAATAACCGACACGAAGACGGCCATTTCGATTGACAAGGCCAGACATTGGTTGAAGTTGGCCCATGAGAAGCTTGAGTAGAGTAGTTTTACCGCATCCATTGCCTCCTACCAATGCAATACGGGAATCCATGCCGACATCCAGGTCAACATCTCGTAACAGCAGCTTATCGGGGCTGTATCCGAAGGTGACATCTTGCAATTGGATAATAGGGGGCGATAGACCATCAGGCTCCGGGAATCTGAACGTGACCGACTGCTCCACTTGTGGGGCTTCCAGAATGGGCAATTTCTCGAGTTTTTTAATCCGAGATTGCGCTTCCGCCGCTTTACCGGCGTTATATCTGAATTTGTCAATGAAAGCTTGCAGATGTTTTCTGTAAGCCATCTGGGTTTCATATTCGCGTTGCGCTGTTTTCCGACGTTCTTCTCGGGTAGCATAAAAAGAATCAAAGTTCGATCCTCGATAATAATCCAACCTTTCTGAATGTTGATGGATGATATCAGTAGCGACTTCGTTGAGGAATGCCCGGTCGTGGGACACTACAAGAACTGTGGAGGGATAGGATTGGAGGTAACTGGATAAATAGGTGATAGATGGTACGTCCAACATATTAGACGGTTCATCAAGCATTAATAAATCCGGTTTACAGAATAAAGCACGGGCAAGGGACAATCTCATGCGCCAACCTCCGGAAAAACTTTTGGTTGGATAAGTTTGGGATTCCAGAGAAAAGCCCAAACCAGAGAGAATGGAGGCAGCACGTGCCTCAGCTGTATCGCTGTCTATTGCCAGAAGTTTTTCGTACAAATCACTCAACAGAGACTCAAGTTCATCCTGTTCCTCGTCCAGGCGACGGTATTCGGGGTCACTAGAGTCCAGTTGCTGACGCTCGGTGATAACCTCGTGAATTCTATCCTGGATGCGTTTCTGTTCTTTCAGCATATGTTTACGCCATACGTCTGCATCTAATACGGACTGGAGGGCCGAAGTGTCGTCACCAATAACTTCTTGTTCTACATACAAGATTGTAATGTGTTTAGGCACTGGAAGTTCTCTGCGAGACAGAGCTTTTAATAGCGTTGATTTACCAATACCGTTCTGACCAACAATACCGTAACGGCGACCATGGGCCAATGTCAATGAAGTGTTGGACAAAATACGCTTGCCCGCACCCACGTATAGGTCAAGATTGTCTATCTTGATATCCTTGGATTTGCCCTGCGCCTGACCGAGCTCAAGAGGATTGACAGTCAAGAAGAAACTATCATAGTCCTGATTATCAGTTTGATTGAGTAATTTAGAAGCCTCGTATTCTACATGGCCATGCTTGACCTTTGCCTGGCGCTTAGCCAGTTTGGCGGCAATCTTCTTTTCAGCTTTCTCGAGCTTCTTTTTGTCAACCCTGCTTTCAATTCTGCGCCCACTAAGCAAGTCCAAGTCTGGACCCTCGCCAGTGAAGACATTAAGCGAGTTGCTTTTCTGCACACTCAGGAGAGTATCTCTGTCGAGCATTCGAGAGGCTGCATCAGCTCTATGAGATTTACTAGCGGATTCATATATGGCAGCCAAGTCCTTAACTAAATCGTCATGCAAGCGGGTCAAGACTGAAGAATCTGCGCCGGCATCTCGTAGAAGGCCAGTAATGAACTCGACCTCGAAGTCGATATTGGTAGGATTATTCGACAATGTTGGGGCATCGTGGAAGGTGTCGGCAAGATATCTGACATAACCAGCCGCGTAGTCAGAAACGACATCGTCAATAGCTGGGACGGCTCTGCGGACTTTGTCTGCGAGTTCCATTGCAAAAACCAATACAAAACAAAAAAAATAAAGTGGAGTTAAATCTGGTAACTTTAAGACAAGTACTCCCAAGAAATCCGAGAAATGAACAATGTAATACCGCAAACATAGCACGCAACTCTTATGATCTAATATAATATATTATGACATTATATTATCGAAGAAAACTGATGGACAACAATAAATAGTTAGTATTCAAAGTACCCTGAAAGGGTGTATCAATATTTTGTCACCACGGATAAATACGCACTGCACCCGATGAAGGGCCCAGGTGACTCGCGGATTTCGGCGTTGGGCCATTTGGGGCGAAGGGCAGAGATAACTGCGTCCGACAATGCTGAATCTGGAAGGTTCACAAATACGATATGAGACACTAGGGGCCGGCGCAGATCAATATCGAGATCTGCCAAGGTCTGGCAGATAATGGCAGGCACAGAACATTCATTCTCGTCATCATACTCATTATCATGTATAAAATATAGCATGTCCTTGGTCTCGCTGTATTGTAAGCGATTCCTACGCGTGAATTTCGGGATTGAAGTGAGTAAGCGTAGATCATATATTGGCGTCACAGTTGTTTCGTAGTCACCAAACTCAACTACTAATCCGGCATCTGAACGTGCAGAAATAAGGGCACATAAACACACAGGTAGATAAACAATGCGGGAAACGCGAAGAATATCCTTTAAGATGCGGGAGAATGTTAATTTAAAGGGATTAGACATGAAGGAGGTTTCCAGGACAATGACGGATATTTCCCGAGGAGTTACCAGAAGTTTGGTTACAAATAAATGTGATAGGAGCTGGATCATCCTTGACTCTAATTCACTGGAGCCCTGTGGTTGCAGATCTGTCCACAATGGTGCATCCAGCTGTAACTGCGCGTGAATATTACGTTTACCGGCAAACGCTGCCGAAATTACGGTAGGCTGAATGTCTAAGATGATTGAGTTATCTAAGGAGTCGGGTAGGCGTTGGCGTCGCGATGACTTCAAGGGCGAACCATATTTGGATGGGGACAAATATTTCGCGGGCGATAATGTTTTGAATGGCGAGCGCGACGGTGTAGACGGGGCCAAGATTGGCTGTCTTAGCTTGACAGGCGTAGAAGGTTGATTCATAAAGTTAAGGCTTAACTAGGCATTATCCAAGTGGTACAAATAAAAAAAAAAACGAACAAAAAAACCGAATTATTTTCTGACAAAAACAAATAAATTAAAAAGACTAATCTATATTATGTACATTTCCGCGTCATTTTCTTCTACCATTTCATTCTAGACTTTCGTCCAGTATTGTTAAAGCTTCCGCGTCCACCCATCTTACCATACATATGAGGCTTCGCTGCCCAGCTGCGTCTCACAACTCCTTCTAGTTGCGGGGATTCTAGTCCGAACAATTGTCCGAAAGCTTCATGGTCTCTGAGGAATCTGGAAGCATCAATTTTGAAGGCCCGTTTTAAGCCACCCATAGTTATTAGAACATTGTTGTATAAAATGTTAGCTTCATCATCATCGACGACAGAATCAGGACCGAGATCTATCACGGTATTGTGGAACTGTTCATCAGATTTGTAAATTTCCGGGTGAAGGACAACATTTTGTTGATCTTTCAATTGAGTCAAAAAAGGGAGCTCGTACCGCGATAGGATAAGAACTGATTTCCCGGATTTCCCAATTCGAGCGGTTCTTCCGATCCTGTGGATATATTGCGACACGTCATGAGGCACACCAACTTGAAAGACATGGGATACCCCGGGGAAGTCCATTCCTCGAGCTACAACATCCGTAGTTATCAAAATACTCTTGTCTGCGTTGCGAAAGGCGTCACTCGCCTTTTGACGCTTCGCTTGGGTCATTTGACCATGTAAGGTGTGAACTACCCGGGGATCGTTGGTAGATGATACGCGGAACAGCTTCTTCAAAAATAACGCGAAGTTCTCGACCATCTTCACGCTAGGAAGAAAGACAATGGCCTTAAAGTTATCATTAGCAGAACATTCTTCAGCGATTGATTGCAATCCAGCCTCGTACATGACCGCCCAATTGGGGCACTGGATCGCACGTTGCGATACTAGCTCCGCAGCTGTCGGTTCATTCTTAGGAACTGTATCAATGACCTTGACCCGGCCACCAAACTCGTCTCGAGCAAATGAACGCACTGACTGGTCAGTTGTAGCAGAGAATAATAGAGTGGGCACCTGACCATCTGGGATGACTTCTGCCAGCCTGTCCCGGATCTCGTCAAGCTCTTTCCGAAAGCCGATATCTAACAATCTGTCTGCTTCGTCCAACACCTTAAATCTAAGATTGGCGAACTGTTCGAGCACAAGATCAGAGTCGTTTTGCAGTATATCATTGAGTCTACCAGGGGTTGCAATTACGATATCCACACATGGCTTTTGCTTAAAGGCCAATCGTAATTGATGGTTCTTTGAGAGGCCTCCAACAAAACACTGGGTTTTTATGGACCGTAGCTCCCCATATGCAGTAATAGCCGTAATCTCATCCGCAATCTGCTGGGCCAATTCACGAGTAGGAGAAATGATCAGAGCCTTAACTCCAGATTCGTTTCTACGTTTGGCTTCCAAAACTTTCTGAATCGTGGGGATAGAAAAGGCAGCAGTTTTGCCAGTTCCCGTCTTTGCGCGTACCACGACGCTTTGATTGCGGAGAATGGGTATCAGGGTTTGAGCTTGCACGGGCGTTAAACTAGTGTATTTCCGGTTATAATTCAAAGAATTTACCAAGACGCGCGAAATCAACTTGTGATCAGCCAGGGCCAACGTAGGAACCGGCGAGAAATGAGTTGAAGATATCTCTGAGGAAGCAGAGCTTTCAGTCTCGGATACAGGGATTAAATCGGTCCATTCAATATTTCGCAGCTTAGTGATATCCACCTCGTAATCATCTAGTCCGCGTAATCCATCACCTTCTTTCCCGGTCCGGGACATTTTATTCCTGAAAATAATATCATGCTCGTCTCTATCTGGGCTGCCATTATTTTTACGAATATGCCTATCATTTTTCTGATTATTCTGGTGGCGAATGAATTTATTTGGATGGGCCTTGTGGCGGTCAAAAGATGAAGGGAACCGCTGTTTGTTTAGCAAACAAGAAGTACTAAACCGGCGGAAAGATGCCAGTCTCAATAGTTTCATGTTTGGCACAAGGAATAATAAAAAAATTCTAGCCTCACGAGATATGTACGCAGGGTTCAACGGCCGGAGGGCGAGGGTAATACGGGTAAGGGAAGGAATGCATGGGAACAGGCTTGAGAAAAGAGAAATAACTTACAAGCGCAAGTACACAAGACCTATTCTGGAATAAATAAATAAATTACGCCACGTGCTATACAATCTTCACTTCTACTACCTGATCAATACCAGGGTATTCGGGTACCTCAAATCCGTACTTGGCTGCGAACTCTTTACTGATAAATCTACCTCCAACAAAGTGATGTTGACCTTTGAAAAATTTCGCCGCGCGTTTCGGGCCCGTAAGACTTATTAAATTGTTCGGATAGAATTGATTGACAGGATCAGGACCGGTGTCAACGTCCCAGCCAGATGGGATATCAACGCTAGTGACTGGGATGGAAGAGCTAACCATAAGGTCAATAACTTTAGGGAAAGGCTCACGCAACGGGGGCTTAAAAGAAAATCCAAATAGGGCGTCGATGATATGGTCGAATTGAGAAGATTTGTTCGAAGGAAATGCCTGGTCAATCTCCTCGATAAATGGGATTTCCAAATTTCTCAGCTGGCGCTCCAACCGGGCCAGCAGATCTGATTTCGATTTTTTGGGATAGTAGATTGTAGGTCTATATCCTAATAAGCATAAATGTCGGGCAGCAACTAAGCCATCGCCTCCATTGTTTCCAGGGCCAGCAAGAACCAAAATTCTCGTTCCCTTGTCCAGCGGGTGGGCTTTATACACAGCTTGAGCCACCGACAGACCAGCCAATTCCATTAGTTGATCAATTGAAAAGGCACCTGAAGTCATGAGTTCTTTGTCAACAGCGGCGGCCGTCTGGGCCGACAAAAGTTTGGACACGGACAGGTTGACGATAGACATGATAGCAAGAGAAGAAGGCAGGTTGAGGAACATGTCCTGATGTGACGAACCTAAGATCACGTGAGCGGCTCTATTTTTTTCTTTTAAAAAAACTGGAACGCTGGACCGGTAAGATTAATTATAACAGTTGCGTTCCCCCACATATTGCTTAATCGGTAAAATATATTATTCAAAACTAAGAAGAAAAAAAAGGAAGGCGCTTATATAGATACAAATTAATAGAAGTCAAAAAGCTACACTATGCATCTCGCTTTCTCCATTCAGGGCGGTCATTGCTTGGAATAGTGATAGTCTCACGCATACCAATAAGTCATGCCCCAACTGATATAAATAGCGCATAGATATGCGTAACATGCGTAACAACATGGCGCATAGCACTTGTTGTGCCCATATACAGCAACCTCTTCAGGCTCCAGCCCACAGCGCGACGGGTCTTGGAACTCCCGTTCGCAGAAGGAAGAGTCAAAACATCCACATGATTATGCGCAACGTTCTCATTTTAGAACCTAAAAGTCACTCTCCAAGTTACCTGGAATTGCATCTTGTTCTCTTTCAGTCCATATGCTCTTCGGCAACGGTTTGATCGCACCTAGTGCGTAATTTAAGGGAAACGATGGACAGCCAGCTATTACCCCTAGATACGTGGAACTTTTCTATCCTCATAAATGTGCAATCCTCCAGATCCCGCATTCTATCAAGCGTATCCTTTCAGGCATCTTGTCTCTCTATGGGTGTCCTCACATTGCATACTGCAGTATTTCGACCCGCATCTCATGCACGTCAACTTACCCCAATATCCGCATACGGAACATAAACGCTTCGCGGGATATGTTGATGGAGCGGCCGCAGCGTCAGCAAACAGCTTTGTAGAGCTTGGGTCGTCATCCAGATGATTAATTAGTAGTTTTCGTGAAGCCAAAACTCTTCGGGAATTAACAGTGTTACCAACCCTATTGGCAACCTTTGTTTGCTCGACTAATAAATGGCGATGAGGAATGTCTATTTTTACATTATCATGATAGTTCTCTCTGTCGAGTTCTGCCAGACGTTTAGTGACTACACGTTGACGAGCAGCCAAGACTACTTCATTGGATGCGGCGGCAGCAGCACGTTGCGCTCTGCCGGTCGCCGTCGTTTGGACGTTCAATCGAGAAGAATATGTACTTGACTGTTGAATCATTATCAAGGTCTACGACATGCAAGTCGGCGAGTTAATGCCTGTAGTTAACTATCAATAATATCTGCTGCCTGAGACCGTGCGGCGACTGCATTGCGGCTGTGTGGCGATCTCCGGTTTAGGCTCGGATTGTTCTCACTCTAGGTTTAGGTCCATCAATCACGTTTGTCTATTTCGGAACTAAACGAAAAATTCTTTATATCTCTCTTTTACATTTTTAAGAAATTATTATTTGGCGAAATTAACGGAGAAAATAGCCTCTACCAAAGCAAACCTAACCCTTATTTCGCGGCGGGTTTTTGAAAACCCGCTTTATTTGGCGGGTTTTCCCGATGCAACGCCTGCAGCAGGCAGGGTTTTTCCGAGGCACGGCCCGCCGGCAGGTAAGGTTCGCCGCGTGAAATTGTAGCCGTGCAGTCTGTCAAATTGGGTAGTCCATGTCACAGCTTGGAGAGCTGACGTGCCCCCATCTTGGCTAACAGAATCTGGGGAAGCGACCAGAATGGTCGAGGTATTTCGTGGGAAAATGGCCCAAATAAGATCTTTGTGTATCAAACAGCTGATCCTTTTTAAAAGGAGCTGGTTTTGGACTTTTTTTCGGTCATTCTTTTTGCCTGTAGTCTTTGTTATCTTCATGGTAAGTACTAACAATTAAAAAAAAGGAAAAGCGAAGACGACAACAATCACAGCAACAACTAACCAGGGAGAAGCCAAGCATTTTTTCGTTCCTTATGCAGTATATGGAGTAAGCGATCCGGGAACAATTCATGACTTGAAATCTTCTGTTGGGACGCAAACGCTTGCATACTTTCCGTCGACTCCGAATGGATTGACTGATGACATGCACGCTATTATGTCCCGTGCCTTTGGTGGCATTAATGACAATCAAATTAGTGTACTGAATAATCCCGAAGACATATTAACTATATGTAAACAAAACCTGCGAGGAGCTAGCAAGTGCTACGGAGGCATACAATGGAATAACATTGATAAGAACCAACGAATATACAATTATACTCTACGTGGGAATTCAGGTCTGTCATACATTAATGTGGGGAGTGAGCATGAATCTTCTACTGATGTTTATGTGCTGCCCTTGCAGTGGGCTATGGATAGAGCCATTAGTGAGTTTGCAAGCAATGATAGTACGAGTAGCGGCATTCGATCTCTTTCTGTCACACCGGCGTCTATGCCTTACACATCAGAGACAAATGAACAGTACAAAAATAAAGTCAATCGAGTGTATATGGAAACGTTGTACAATTGGATTGCTCCAGCATTTTTCCTCTCCATGATCGGTGTTGTCTACCACCTAGCAGGATTAGTGGCGCAGGAGCACGAATTAGGGCTGTCAAATTTGTTGACAAGCATGGGAGTTAGCACGGCGACAAGATTTCTTGCCTATTTTCTTTCGTTCTCGTCCGTCTATTTTATAGGATGGATTGTGATTGCCATAGTATTGAGCACGGAATTGTACATGAAGACGAATGCTGCGATTGTCATCTTTTACCATATATTTTCAGGGTTTTCCATGGTGTCATATTCGATTTTTTTGGGTAGTTTATTCTACAGTGCGCAACTTGCGGGGATCGTGGCATCAGGAGTGTCCGTATTCTTAGGCATTATGACTACTGTACAAACACGTATCCCTGATACCGGTCCCTACAAACAGGGAGCCATTTATGTTTTGTCATTTTTATTTCCTCCCTGTAATTACTCATATTTTATCTCTGCAATTTCCAGGTACCAACGTGAAGCGCTTCCAACCAACATGGTGAAGTCAGCGCCGGGGTCCAATATTTTAGTTATCGTTATTTTTGTAGCCGCAATTGTGCAGATATTTTTATTTTTTGTCTTGGCATTGCTGGTGAATCGATGGCTTTATGGATTTGCGGCGCCTGCCGAGCGGGAGACTGATGATGATTCGATCGCTGTTTCATTATCGGGCTTGTGGAAACGTTATTACACAAGGACATGGAAGAGTGTTCTCTGTTGTTGTCTTCCTCATCATCGGAAGAGGACTTCTGAGGTAGTTGCTGTCAAGGACCTTTCATTAGATGTTCGACACGGACAGATCGTCTGCCTGTTAGGAGCGAACGGTTCAGGTAAAACGACAACCTTAGAAATGATCGGCGGGGTCCAAAGCCGAAGCGAAGGTAACATTTCTATCCGGAAAGGAAGCAAACTGGGGTTGTGCCCTCAAAAAAATGTTTTGTGGGACAATCTTACTGTTGAAGAAACGGTGTCCATATGGGCTGGCATCAAAGGAGTGGCCAGGCGCGAGATCAAGGAAGCTACGAGGCGATTGATTGAAAAATGTGACTTGACAGCTAAGCGGAAAACAAGGGCGAAGAATTTGTCTGGAGGACAGAAACGGAAGCTACAGTTGGCGATCATGTTTGTTGGAGGCAGCGATATTTGCTGTATCGATGAAGCGTCTTCAGGATTAGATCCAGTAAGTAGGCGGAAGATTTGGGACATTTTATTGGAAAATCGCGGAGAAACCACATTGATTCTCACTACGCATTTCTTGGATGAGGCCGACCTATTAGCGGACCATATAGTGATAATGTCTCGCGGACAATTAAAAACGGAAGGAACATCTGTGGCTCTCAAACATAAGATGGGCGGCGGGTTCCGAGTTTTTAATGAGGCTACGCGGCGACAGATAGCTCACACAGCAACGGCATCTGAAGTTGTGGACATAGTAGAGACACTTGATAGAAAAGGAACGAAGTATTTTATTGTGGGCCCCAGTTTGGAGAATGTTTTTTTGCATGTGGCTAAAAATGACCATGAGTTTTTGAACCAACATGAATTTGGGACAGAGGCACTATTTCCAGAAGTGGGTGAAGACCAGCAGCAAGATTCTGAACCAAAGGCGACCAATCACATTGATTCTGAAGAGGGAATGAGAAACCATGATAGTAATGGAGAAAAAGAGGTTACTGAGAACAATTTTGATCTTCGAGACCAAAGTTCCGATGGTGAAAACATTGTAGAATATAGCGTCAGCAGTAGTAATGGGTCGTCGGCAGTTCAACTGGATGACATTTCGATTGAATGTGAGGCACAGCTAGCAGGGAAGAGCGTGGGGCTTTTCAAACAGACTCTTGCCATGATTAAAAAGCGGGCAATTGTATTTCGCCGGGCGCCCATGGCAGAAATTGTGACTTTTTTGCTTCCAATTATTGTTGCAGTGGCCTGTCGCACATTCGTGACGTCTTTTAATGGCTCGTCTTGCAGTTCAGAGACGCAATATGATGTACAGACGTTTACTGATATCCAATTATCTGCCTATCACATGGCGGTTGGCCCAGAGGCTCAGGTCAAATCATCGACAAGAGGAATGGAGAATTTTGCTAATGACTTGCGTAGCTTTTCGACATTAGGAGCCTCCAATATGACCGATAATGAAATTATTGGATTTTTGCAAGAGAGTTCAATCTTTGCTAACGAATCGGGCGAATTTGAGTCCATCATTCAGCAGAAGTATTCGTCAGTCTATCCTGGGGGGATATTCATGGATGACACTCAGCCTATCGTGGCCTATCAAATAAATGGAGATGATGTCGGCACATATACAGGTCCATCGTCTCTAAACATGCTTAATAATCTGATATTGAATGGCACAGTCAATCTAGTGACCGATTTTTCCCCTTTCCAGAATCCTTGGACTGATGGAACGGGCAACTCTTTGCAATTTGTGGTTTACTTTGGATTGGCAATGGCAGTTGCGCCAGCATTTGTTGGCTTGTATCCTACATATGAACGATTGAGCAAAGTCAGGGCCATGCAATACTCTAACGGCCTGCGGGTTCTTCCACTTTGGATGGCGTACACCTTATTTAACTTTGCTTATTGGATTGTTTTGTCTGCGATTCTTACAGCAATCATTGGTTCGGCGAGCTCTAAGTTACTTGGATTGGGATACTTATTCGTATGCTTTATGCTTTACGGACTGGGGTCGATTCTTGTTAGTTTTGTATTTTCCCTTATAGTTCAGAGTCAGCTAGCAGCATTCGCCATTACCGCCGCTGTACAAGCCATTTATTTTTTGATATATTTGATTGTGTATCTCAGTATATTGGCATACGGAAGCCCACTCACGATTCCTACTAATTTGCTGATTGCGCATTTTGTTATGGCAGCGTTTATGCCGGTTGCGAATATGGTTCGAGCTTTGTTTGTGAGCTTTAATCTATTTGGCGTCGCATGTCGTACGGTGTCGAATGGAGGGAGTGAGCAGATCTCCTATCTTGGCGACATTGAGGCATTTGGGGGGCCCATCCTATATATGGTCATTCAAGTTATTGTGCTATTTTCGGGACTATTATGGTGGGAGTCTGGCAAGTATCGGTGGAGGCCCAACTTTTTCGGAGCAAGATTTTTTAAAGGAAAAAAGCATGGAGCAATCGTTGACACTTATAGCAACGAAATTGATGAAAGCGATTTGGCGGATATCGCTAAAGAGGCAAAAATGGTGGAACAGGGTGGCTATGACACTGGACTAAAACTGGAACATGTTTGCAAGATATATGGCAACACATGTGTTGTGGATGATGTCAGCTACGGTGTCAAAGAAAGTGAATGTTTTGCATTACTTGGTCCCAATGGAGCTGGCAAAACCACCACGTTCAATATGATACGGGGTGAAGTGCATGCTACTTCAGGTGACATTTCTGTCAATGGCATCTCGATTG
Source organism: Crinitomyces ghanaensis (assembly GCA_030581755.1). Classification (NCBI taxonomy): domain Eukaryota; kingdom Fungi; phylum Ascomycota; class Dipodascomycetes; order Dipodascales; family Trichomonascaceae; genus Crinitomyces; species Crinitomyces ghanaensis. Next base: position 128,939 of record JAKTVX010000025.1, read on the forward strand.
CTAATCGATCCTTAGCAAGAACAAGGCTCGGAGTATGCCCTCAATTTGACGCTATGGATAAGATGTCAGTAACTGAGATTTTAAGATTCTATGCCAAACTACGTGGTCTAACTAATGTCGAATATCATGTCGATCGAATTATTGAAGCGGTTGGCCTTAGCAGATTCCGAACAAGGATGGCGAATAAACTCAGTGGAGGAAACAAACGAAAATTGTCATTAGCGATTGCGCTTATTGGCGATCCTCCTGTTCTTTTATTAGATGAGCCTTCATCAGGAATGGATGCGTTTGCTAAACGGATCATGTGGAGGACATTAGAGTCTGTGGCGAAAGGGCGATGCATTGTACTTACTACTCATTCCATGGAGGAGGCCGATTATCTTGCATCAAGGGCCGGATTTCTGGCTCGCAAACTACTGGCAGTAGGAAGTACAGACTATTTGCGCAAACGGTATGGTGGGCTCCATCATTTGCATGTTGTGCTGAAGTCGGCGCCTCATAGCGAATTTGCTGAGATGGAAAAAGTCAGCGAATTAATATGCCAACAATTCCTTGGGGCATATACTGAGGATAAGATGTCTCAGGGACAGATTCGAATAGCTATACCGTCATCGCCATCTACAGACACCGCAAAGCATAGCAGTAATTATACATCAATTCCAGACATATTCCGAGCCCTAGAACGATGCAAGACTGAATTGCAAATTGAGTCGTACGTGGTGACGGAAACTTCGCTCGAGGAAGTATTTCTAAGAATCGTAGGAGGACATACGCACCAAGATGAAACATAGTATGACTAACTAACTAGTGTATTAATATTAATAATAAATAGATGTGAATTATGATACAAAAGATAAAAGCAAGAATAAATAAAAAAAAAAAATTACAGCAGAGAGCCTGCCGTGACAGAATGATTATTCAATTGCTGCCACTCATAAGAACAGCTGCGACAGTACTCGTTTATCTGTTTTGGATCGACTTTGGCGGCCAAAGAACAAAGCTGAAGCTCGCGCAATACCCAATTCTTCCATTCCTTCAAAAGCAATTCCTCTTCTATGCGGTTCAAAACGCGCAAACTGACTAACAAGTCATTGCGTTGAATAGCAATGTCAGTCCTCGCTTGATGTAGCCGCCTGGAAAATTCCTTAGTGTAATCATCGATTTCAAGCCAATCCGTGGCCAAATCAAAGTCGGTGAGATCCATATCAACTGCTTGGGTATCATAGGGAGCAAACTGAGCAATTGACTTAAACTTGTCAAAACAATATCCTTCTGGCTTAGATGCTAAACCTCGGCCGTCATTTACCAAGTCCGTAACATCCTGCAAATAGATCGACCGTCGCATAATCGTGCTTGGATTTGGAACGATATTGAGCCGTTGCACGATATTTGTTGCTTTTCTGTCAGCCCAGAACTGCACGGCGGTCTTACTAAATAAAGCAACATTGAACGATAGTGACAATAATAAGCATAGAACCAATACTTTGTTCGTCGAGATGCCTCTGTAAATCCTCCTGGAGATCGACGTGACAAATAAGCAAATACTTGAGATCAAGTCAATAACAAAACTTAAGACCATAGCAGCGGACCCGTTCAAAATATCCTTGTGGGAAAGAGAAATGGGTTTCAAGTTGCCCGAGCTAACCTCACTCTCATTTTCCTTGTTAGTTCCGTTGGCACCTTCTGACTCAGGTCTGCCAAGACGACCGAATATTTTAATGGCGTTGACAATAGTGGGTCTTGATCCCAGTTTTTTGCGTGCGCTAATTGTCCGTTCTACAATACTGGTTGCCTCAACTTGCAGCTGGCGATATACCAAAGTTTCGATAACATTACGAGCGATCTTACTAGAGCGAATCCATTCGACAGAGGCCCAGATCGACAACTTGGACTTAGACCGACCTACACTGGTAATTATAAACCGGATAGCAACATAAAATACCGCACCATAGGGAAGCTCCCAAGGTGAACGACGATCATAAACCACATACAGCTCATTATCATCTCTGCGCTCCACGCGCTGCAAATTTATATTTCGCTCGTTATAGCTAGAGTAATGACCAGAGAATGAGGACGAAGTCACATTGTAAGAAATCTCACGTTCCATCCGGTGATGAGATATTGGCACCCATGGAGTAATTTCAAGATTATCTCGTTTGTATGTTGAAGAATGGGAAAAAAGAAATACTGGAGATTCTTCTCCGAACATTACGTGAAACAATGCCTTTGGAGGGATGTCAAATTCTTGCTCTGCCATTAGTTTATCCATCACAGTGCCAAACGCACTGGCAGAATTTTGAGTAATTTTTTTATTCCCCTTCTTAGACAAGGGAGTTGTGAGGTATTTCTGCAACAAATGTTTATTTGTTGTACCGTATTCTTCGTCGGAATCATGCAAAGTTGCATCAGTGACGTTCCCACTGCTAGTATTAATGGATGATTCATCATTGTCACTGAGACTGCCGCCGCGATCTTGCCCATCATCGACGAGGTCTTCATCGCTAAGATTCAGCTTAACAATCTCATCAAATTTGCGTTGTCTCTCGGCCCCAATTTGCTCGAGTTTCTCCAAAATGGGTTTCAGGCCAAGAGGAGTTTCGGAGTTAACGTTATCCATAAGAAATTGTATTCGCCGACGAATTACTCGGCCACAATCGATAAAAATGCGCATGGAAAATGTCGACCCTTGGACAGTCACTAAATGAATGGAGTCCCAACCAGTCGACGCACTTCCTTCCACACTAACTATTTCACTAATAGAATATTGTGCAGCAATGGTGAATCCAAATGTGCAACTATAGAGGTACACATTATGAGGAGTGACGAAAACTTTGCATGGCAATTCCTGTTTCGGATTGGGCCGAGCTAACGCTCGGAATACCATGACTACTCTGTTCATTTCGTCATTTTCTCTGACCAAATTTTGGAAGATTGCCCGCATTTGTGCATCTTGAGATTGCAAATAAATAGGATAGTAAGAAGGGTATGGTTCCAATAGTTTAGGGAACACCACAACCTCATCACCGAGTCCGGAACTATCGGCATTACTACAACGCAGTCGAACCTGGTCAACGGCCCAATTGCAAGTGCCCCAGTAATTTGCAGTAATAGCTGAAGGTACGGTCGTATATCCAATAAATGCATTAGTCAATAAGGCTTCTTTTGTCATAGATGTTGGCATGGGGGTGTTAATTAGCGTTAAGGGAGACATTGAAGCCTGACATCCTCCAAGAGAAGAAAATTGACCGTTAGCTGCTGCCTCTGTCATAGAGGTAAGAATGGCTGATTTACCTGCGTTCATCTGAGCCTGTAGTTGTCCGGCATTCGTAGTAGATAGGCATCCTGGACCTTTAAGATTACCGGCACCAGAGGAGATATGACCACCAATGTTTGCAATTGTATTAATTCCCGTAGTAATCCCAGCAATAGCAGGACTCAGGGCCGCGGAGGCGGCTGACGCTATGGGGCTTGACGGCCCACCACGAGTATCTGTAGATCGACGGGACGATGAAACTGTAGATGAGCCTTGTTGGACCAAGAAGTCGTCCGCAGTCGGACTAAGGCCAGATGAAGAAGCAAATTCAGGAACCAACGGATGAAGCTCTTGGAAAGCGAATTCTGACGAAGAAGACGATTCGATAACTTTGCGCTTGGATGCTTCAAATACTTGAAGCCAGGACTTAAGCTCCGCTAAACTTTCGGCTTGGAGCACCATTACGGTGTCCTTTGTGCGAACTTCAAAACAGAACCTACGATCTTCATTTGGCTCGGGGCTCACATTACACAGCAGAACTCCAATTTTCGTACTTTCTTGCACGAACGTCTTTGACAGCGATAACATAAGCCAGCCGAACATACCGTCTTTGACGAAAGCCCAACGCCTGACCCAGGGCTGACGATTGCTGCTGCTGCCACCACTGGGCTTGGCGACTGTCTTAACAAACAACCAACCATGCTTTTCCGTTGGTGACTCCTTAGTAACCTTATCTGCGAAATGCGCAACATTAGCCGACGAGGGGATATAATCGCCTAGGTCCCGTGATGGAGTGTATCGAGCAATTAATGCTTGTTCCATTTCTTGACGCAGACGCAGCATCTCCGATTCAATTGCTCCAAGCCCTTGACCAACAGCGCGAGACCATGAGCGCATTCTAAACATGTCAACCCCTATCTGGAAATACGATGGGTCACCGACGACAAGACCTTTGGTTCTGATAATCCAAGGATCCGCAAGCGTTTCAATTAATAGTACATTGATGTGTCTTTCAATCGAAGGCACAATACATGACAAATCGTATGACGCCTTAATGTAGGCCCTTCGGGCCTCGGCCATTTGGAAGGCATCTTCTCGTAATGCCGAAGCTTCTTTATTTTTGGATGCAGATAGATATCGCTGCAGCAAGGAGTCGTATTTTGTCTGAGCGGCATCAAAGTTTCGGCGACATTGCTTGTAGCTTCGCATCTCATTTTTTTGGAAAGCAGAAATGGGGCCAACAGTCTTGTAAGCTTGAGTTTTGACTTTTTTAATCAATTGAGCCCAAAAGTTGCGAGTAGCCTCGGCATATCGCCGGAGAACCAACATTGCATAGTCATGGTCAATTAGCCCTTGAGTAACAAAATCCGGGACAAATCTCGAAATTAAATAATTTGCAATTTCTTGCAACACTTGTTAGAATGAAACATCAACAAAACGGCGAAAGAAGAACAAAAAAAAAAAAAAAAAAAAAGAAAGACGTACCATCCATTTCCTGGCTTAGTCTGTTCAGAGCTTTAGCAAAAGACTCCAGCCACCGGTCGAAACTTTCCAATTGTTCGTTAACATGGTTCATTGAAGCTCGAAAAGTTGGGCTGTCCAATGCAGCTTCCTTGAAACACACAGCCAGGAGAGTGATTGCCTTGGCAGACTCAGGGAGATCCACATGTTTTTCTCCATTGCCTGAGCTGGTGACTATATGGCGATGGTGGTGATGGTTAGGTTGATTTGTAGCATCAGTACTCGGTCGGGGAGTTTCCTCTGGGTCTTTAGCAGATGACTGCATGACACCTAGTGGCAGCAATGACGTGAATCAACTTGCTTTTAAGTTTTGGGTAACCAAAATAACTTGTGGAACGCGGACTCTGCGGCAGAGCGCAGGAGCAAAACAAAAAAAAAATTAAATAAAAAATAAAAAATAAAGAAGTAAAAGAAAATAAAAATAAAAAAGAATTACAAATAAAAAATAAAAAAAGATCTGACTAGATTATTGACTAAAAACTTGGATTTTGCCAGTAAAGGTATTGTTAAAATTGTTTCCTCTGCGCACCGCCGCGGCCATTCATATGATAACAGTGCGGCTCTTATCATCTGTATTTTTTTTTTCAGCTGACAACATCACTTCGGTCCATATATGTCTTCAGACTTTAACGGATTCATTCCTATACCGATTCAGGTCAAGAGCCCCGATGTCTTTCATTACATCTACGTGAAGAAACACCAACAGGCGAAAAATACTGACAAGGATATTTCTGATCGGTCCGTATTTGCTGTCAATCTTCCAGTAGATTCAACTCCTAACGCCATAAAACACGTATGCCAAAGTCTAGGCAATACAATTTTGGATCAGTTTATACAGGAGAAAGACAATCGGGGCTTTATAGTATTAATAGATAAAGCTGCTTGTGCCAGATTTTTATCCAAAGCGAAAAAGGCTAGCAAGAAGGAAGACACACCAATTAAATGGAAATCAGACGCATTAACCGGTACAGCCAAATATTATAATTTAGCTGAGCAATCCTTTCCCCCTGAGTCCACTTTGAAACAACGAGCCAATGCGTACATGCAAGAGTTTAATCAACGAGAACAAGAAGAGGAGCAGGAGATTCAGCAGATCCGCAAGACTGTAGATGAGGAGGGATTTACCATGGTTGTATCAAGAAAAAAGACTAGTTCTGTGACGCCAACGCCTCCACCACCAACAGCGCTTGCAAAGAAACGCAAGAAGGAAAAGACCGATTTCTATCGATTCCAGATTCGAGAACAAAAGAAATTGGAAATGAACGACTTACTAAGGCGGTTCCAAGATGACAAAAAGAAAGTGGAAGAGCTTCGACAACGAAAGCGATTCAAGCCATATTAACATATTAGAGTATGCATGACATAAATTAATGTACAAATGACGTAGAGTCAAAAATAAAATGATACCAAGCTAAATTAGTTTAGGGCTACCATGAATGTATTCACATGGAAGGAACCCCCTCTAAAGAAGGTTGAACCATCCGCTGCTTAGTCATCGATGCGTCATCGGAATTCCCCGGACTTGTACATGATTGGACATGAACAACGGAAGTTTCCTTGTTAACCTTTTAGCCTGAGCTTGTGTCTGCAGGACCCGTTACATACTAGTGTGGTACAAAAATGAGAAGATTCGCCGGTAACTCTGCTGCTATTAGTCGAGGAGTAATTTCCCGAAGTTTTTCGTCTACAATTATGGCGAAGAGAACTGAAACTGATGCATTTGGTGAGATCCAGGTCGAGGACTCCAAATACTGGGGAGCTCAGACTCAACGATCTTTACAAAATTTCGAGATTGGTGAGAATGAAAAATTGCCCGAGCCACTCATCCGAGCTTTTGGTGTGTTGAAGAAGGCTGCTGCTGAAGTAAACATGACTTACGGCCTGGACCCTAAGGTTGGTGAAGCTATTCAACAGGCCGCTCAAGAAGTCATTGAGGGAAAGCTTACCTCCCACTTCCCCTTGGTTGTTTTCCAAACCGGTTCTGGAACTCAATCCAACATGAACTCCAATGAGGTCATTTCTAACAGAGCCATTGAAATTTTGGGTGGTGTTAAGGGATCAAAGAAGCCAGTTCACCCTAACGACCACGTTAACATGTCTCAATCTTCCAACGACACTTTCCCTACCGTTATGCATATTGCCGCCGTGACTGAGATTACCAACAGATTGATCCCTTCTTTGGAAGCTCTCCACAAGGCTCTTGACGACAAGTCCAAGGAGTTCGAGAAGATCATCAAGATTGGCAGAACCCACTTGCAAGATGCCACCCCTTTGACCTTGGGACAGGAATTTTCTGGATATGTTGCACAAGTTAAGAATGGTATTGACCGGGTCAACGACGTTTTGCCTAGACTTAGATTTTTGGCTCAAGGAGGAACCGCTGTAGGAACCGGACTTAACACCAAGAAGGGTTTCGACACCGCCATTGCTGCTGCTGTTTCCCGAATCACTGGCTTGGAATTCCAGACTGCTCCCAACAAGTTTGAAGCTCTTGCTGCTCACGACGCTATTGTCGAGGCTTCTGGTGCATTGAACACCGTGGCTGTATCCTTGTACAAGATCGCCAATGATATCCGATATCTTGGATCCGGTCCCCGCTGTGGATATGGTGAGCTTCAATTGCCAGAGAACGAGCCCGGTTCTTCTATCATGCCCGGTAAGGTCAACCCTACCCAGAACGAGGCTCTTACTATGGTCTGCACACAAGTCATGGGTAACCATTCTTGTATCACCTTTGGTGGTGCATCTGGCCAATTTGAACTTAACGTGTTCAAGCCTGTCATGGCCGCTAACCTCCTTCGTTCCGTTAGACTTCTCGCCGACGGAGCAAGATCTTTCCGCCTCCACTGTGTGGAAGGCATTGTAGCTAATGAGAAGAGAATCAACCAATTGATGAGGGAATCCCTTATGTTGGTGACCGCACTCAACCCCAAGATTGGATATGATGCTGCTTCAAAGGTTGCCAAGAATGCCCACAAGAAGGGTATCACTCTTAAGGAGTCTGCATTGGAACTCGGGGTTTTGAACGAGCAAGAGTTTGATGAGTGGGTCCGTCCTGAGAAGATGATTGGACCGTCTGCTTAAGTGGATGCCAATGATATAGTATGAATAGTATATACGCTTTTGTTTTTCTTTTCACTTCTATTTTTTTTTTTTTTTTTTTTGTTTGTTTTCCTTTTTCTGTAGATCTCACATAATGTTGGCGTCAGTAACCTTAAAGACCTGCATACACGGAAAATGACATTATCTTCACCACCACCATGACTACTGGTCAAAGCTATTATCCTACAATATCTGTAGAAAAATGGCTTAAACAGTTAATTAATGAACAAGGGGTAACGGGGCCAAACTTGCTACCTTCCAAGCCGAACAAACAAGCAGGAAAAATTTGTAATTTTTTTGACGGGAAACAATACACGCAGTTAGCGTCGAAGCCAATCTCTGTTAAACTCACAAGTCCTGCTAAACCTTCCAAATCCAATAAACGATACTTCCAAGATCCTAATCACGAGTTAGCGCTATTTTTAATAGTTGACGGTCGATATCTGTTTGACACATGTATCTGCGTGGTAGGATGTTACAATGTTCCTGAGCGGTATAGACTTAAAGATCCCTATTTGCTCCGAGTTCAAGTGCACCCACAACATCATGAATCACACGATTTTGATGAATGGCTGACTCCCCTAGTCGACCAGCTGGCCAATTTGAGTCTCAAAGGGTTCAAATCAAAGGATCCCAAGTCTGGAGTTGAGAAGACTTACAAAGCCCATTTAGTAACTATGACTGACGACTTGCTGGACAGAACAATGCTGCTTTGTTCCCACCTGCCTAAGTCAAAGACTGAGCCGTGTTGCATGTACTGCACTATGCAAAGGAAATTGAGACAAGGCCATGAGCGGAATAGAAAGTATACTAGGTATCATCGTCATGACGACGACGAGCACAGGAGCCATAGCGATGATGACAGTAACGATGGCGACAGACATAGTCATGATGGCGGGCATAGTAGTGATGACGATGATCATAGTAGTCGTGATGATGACGACTCTGAAGGGGCGATGGAGGACTGTGATTGTCAGCTGGGCTACTACGAGCCACTAAAACCAGGTTCACCTAACCTGAAAACCCGTAAGAATATTCCCTGGATGAGCTACGGAAGGGGCATTTTTGACCGGCTAGGATCGTTGAGTTTGCCGCACTCCCTTGTGCCGGATTTAGCCCACGTGTTTCACCACGTCATGGACGATATGTTCTGGCTACTGCATCTAGATTGCGCAGCCCAGGATGACGACTGTGGTGATTTGGTATGGGATTTTAACTGGCCCAACAGAGACCCCGCAGAGGGAGCATTGGTAGTAGATTCTAATGTGTTCCCTAATAATGTCTATGTGGACTTTGTTGCCTTTTTCGAAAGATATAAGACCATGTGGACATTTGATGAGCTAGCTAATGCAATCATGTTATTTTTTCATTTGACCACGCAGCTAGTCCAGAAAGAGTTCAGTGCCAGTCAGTTGAACTCGCTCGAGGAAAATCTGCGCAAAGTCAAATGGGTTATCCATGACTTGATTAAAGACAATGATCAATGGGGCAGCTACGAATTTTTTCATTATCCTATGCACATGCTCGACCATGTAATAGAATGCATCCGCCAAGTAGGACCATTAGCTAACATTATGACATTGCATGTCTCGGAGATTGGCCGTCGCACCGAGCTGGAACTCAGCGAGACCAAGGATGGATCTAGTTCGACCGCCCCAACCAAATTTTCGACTATTACGTCCGACAATGAAATCGCGTCCACTTTAAAAAGGCGCATGCAGTTGTTGGTTCCAGAGAAAACATACGAAGTGCATCTGGCGCCATTTAGGCTGAGTGGCAATCCTGCTTATCCTACTTTGGCTAACCGAGCTTTGGCGTATTTCGATGAAGTATGCCATTGTGCCGATCCGGACTCTATCGATTACCATTTCTTCCATACGCGAAACTTGCTGTTATCGCGTCAGCCAGAAACAGACGTCATTAATCGCCTTGTCCATGGCATCCCCTATAAGCAACTCGCAAATGGGACGAATGATCAGCTAAATGATAGCATGATTGAAGAAACGCAAAAATATATCCACAGCTTTTTGTGGGACGGTATGCCTCATCTAGTAGAACTAGAGCCGGCTACTTTGTCGCGCAGAGAGGTCTTAGAAAGCGAATTTGCATTATGTATTGGATATTTCCGAGCGGTTCTTCCAGATGGTCGGAAAATTCGTCGTGCTTTAGTTTGCAAACAGGTTGATCCATATACTATGAAAGGATTTAATGAGATCTCTGGACATGTCAAATACGACACGCCTCAATACAATATTGACATCAAATTACGACTCGGAGAATCAGTAAACATTCATCAGGCGTTCGAGAGCACGTTGACTGTTGTTCCGTTGAAGAGCGTCAAACGTGAGCTCGATATCATAGATATTGGAAATGAACTTTACGCTATTCATAGAAAGGACAAATCATACGACGAGAAAGGCAATATGGTTCCTCTAAGTTGTCGCAGGAAAAAACAGTAACGATAGACAAAAAGCAATTTAAATGTATATGAATATTATTTAAGTGTACACAATAATTTAATTTAACTGAGAGCCAAAGCTATAGCTGTGCGGGCTGGGAGATACAACTGAACAAAGTTCTTTCGATTATTCCACTCAAACGGCGTAGTATGACACTCTGTGCTTGCATGGTCGATGCGGCCAAATCCACCAAACTCGGCTTCGTCAGTATCCAAAATGATACGATATACGCCAGGGACATCTACACCGATCCTATAGTCCGTGTAGGAATTGGAGTGATGGAAATTAAATACGAACAGAACACCGGCCCGCTCAAACGCAATGACCTTGTCGCCCTCATGCTTCAATGAGATATAAGCCTGTGGGGCTCGCAGCCATTGAAAACGTCCCTCGGTGTGTTGCATGGCAGCATCGAAGGCATTAAGAAACTTATATTTCAACAGATGGTCATCCACCAAGCCCCACTGGCGGCGACAGTAATGGAATGAGTTGTTATTGCCCTCACGTGGGAAGTCTAACCACTCTGGATGGCCAAACTCATTGCCTTCGAAATTCAAGTATCCTTCTCCTCCAAGCGCATGAGTAATAAAGCGAATCATCTTGTGCAATGCGATACCCCGGTCAATGATAGCGGAAGGATCCGACAAAATAGACATGTGCGTATACATTTCCTTGTCCATGAGCCAAAACGCCAGAGTCTTATCGCCGACGAGAGCCTGGTCATGTGACTCGGCATAAGAAATGGTGAGTTCGCCGTGACGCCTGTTGGTGAGTGTAAAGCAAATATTGCCCATGTCCCATTCCTCGTCTTGCTTCTCCTTAAGTAGCTTAATCCACATGTCTGGCACGGCCATGGCCAATCGATAATCGAAGCCAATTCCGCCAATGTCTGTAGGCAAACACAAAGTTGGCATACCGCTGACATCTTCAGCAATAGTGATTAAATTGGGGTCGAGTCTTCTCAGCATTAAATTAGCTAGAATAAGGTAGTTGACTCCTTCCTCATCAACTGATGGGCCAAAATACTCATGATACCCTCCAGAGAAACCTGTGCCAATCCCGTGATGGTTGTAAAGCATCGATGTTACACCATCGAATCGGAATCCGTCAAAGTGATATTCATCAATAAAAAACCGCAGATTCGAGAGCAAAAACCGCAACACCTCGTGCTTACCGTAGTTAAACAATCTCGAGCCCCACAGCGAATGTTCTCCTTTACCTCCAGAATGGAAATATTGGTAGTCTGTGCCATCAAACATGTTAATACCATCCTCAACGTTCTTAGACGCATGTGAATGGACCACATCCAACAAGACGGTGATGCCCATTCCATGTGCGGTGTCGACAAGCTCTTTCAAGTCTTCAGGGGTACCATATCTTGATGAGGCTGCAAAGAAGGAAGTAACTTGATATCCAAACGATGCATAGTATGCGTGTTCCATGATAGCCATGAGCTGGATAGTATTGTAGCCCAGTTTGTGGATTCGAGGCAAAATATTAGTAGTAAACTCTTTGTATGTGCCTATGCGCCCCTCGGGACTGGAGATGCCCACGTGAGCTTCATATACCTTAATTCCTTCAGGTTTCGGCGGGCTATCATTCTTCCATACATGCTTCTCGGGCGGATTCCAGAACACTGCATCATAGATAGGGCTCACAGACAAATCCTGAGTTACGCGAGTAATCCACGCAGGGATGCGATATAATTCCTCACCGCCGGGCAGCTGAAGGCATATTTTAACCTTGGAGTTGTGCGGGATTGCTGGCTCGCCATTGGGCAATGCACTGAGGACAATCTCCCACACTCCATAGGCATTTGCTGTTTTCATCGGATGGGCCGATTTGTCCCACTTATTGAATTCTCCCACCAATGAGGCGGCCGTAGCATTAGGAGCCCATTCCCGATATGTAATTGTATTGGTATTAGTGTCAACGTTGAAACCAAAATACTTGTACCCTTCGGCAAATTTAACAATGCCTCCTTCGTGGGAGTCAAATTGTTTTATCCATTGATTGGCCACATTGTAACGTCTCGCAATGTCTTCTTGGAATGGCTCGAGCCAAGGATCTAATTTCAAAATCTCGGTGGATGCGAATGTCATTATAATTGCTCAATGATAGTCGGATGATGAGACTTGGTTACAGCCTTTAAGTATCACTGATAACCCAATTGTTGGGCCCTCATGCAGATAGGTATCCGTTTTGGGTAAACAGGGACCCAGCTATTTCTAGCCTAACGTTAACGTTGGGTGTTGTAGGGTACGATTGCTTAGGGTTAACAAGTGAACAAGAAAGTTTGGAAAAGGAAGGAGCGATCCCCAGAACGGCACGGCATTATGATGATGAAGCATGTCAAGAGTATGCTACAACACTATGGTTGTATTCTTCTGTTGGTTATGGAATCACATAAAAGCGTTAAAAAAAATATATAGTTTTGCATTTTTTTAAATAGAGAATACAGTGTATTAATATTAGCAGTAAGAAAAGTTCCAGATGAATGAAGAGGAGTCTCCGCTTCCACATGAAACAGCGAAGACAAGCAACCCCGAAGCTTGCCGTGCAAAAAATGTGAGAAGGCCGTTGGACCAATTTGCACAAATGGACATTTCGCAGCCAAAAGAGTGCCAAAATGACGAACCCAGCAAGCGAACTTTTGACAGAGTGAAGTCATTGCTGAAGTCAATTAGCCAGCCGGCATATGTGCAAGAACATGGAGGACAAGAAAAAGAAACCAAGCGGGAGGAGCCGATTCACAAAGATCAAGAAAATAGGAACCTAAAGAATACGGTTAGCGCTACCTTCAATGATTTCATTAAGCGGATAGCTAAGAAGTAATTTATAAGCTAATATATCGTATTTTGGTCTAAAATCTGTATATTGCAACCTTTTCTTGCGCGCAGTCCAAATTAAGAGTATATTTAGATAGCGCGCGTAGTTAAATGCCTGATAATCCTTTTTCTATTTAGATAAATGTATAAAGATCCTTTTCAACGGCCCAGCCCGCAGTGCGTGTGCACTAACAGAAGAACTAACTGTCAAGCGGCACCGGTTGGAACTTCGCGCTGGTCAAAACATGGGCCAGAAATTTTCAAATTATTTAAAAATAGAAAAAAAAAAAAAAAAAAAATTACAATCCCTGCAGCCAAGAATAACCATTTCTTGTGGACTCATTGCAGAAACTGATAGTGAATCAAGTAGAAAATTCTATACAAGACCGGATCATGAACTTCCACCAAAAAAGCGATGGGCTTGCTCCGCGTGTACGGTCGATAGGGTAATTGCAATATATAAAAACAGACCCCAATTAACATGCATGAAGACTTCAGAAAAAGAACAAGCGCCGGGTATACAGGAGAAAAAAAAAGCGGTGTCACACATACGGAACAAGTTATTATCATTATCATAGTCAAAGTATCATTATGGCAAAACGTTTGTCTCTTTGAAAAAAGAAAAAAATGGCCCGTCCAAGAATTGTCAGCATCAACAATCGATCATGCACTGGAGCAGCCGTGCCTGGCTGACACCGGCTTTTTTGTTCCTCTTTCTTCCAGGATTTTTTTTTTTTACCATTTCTTTTTAATCCCTAACCCTCTCAAATATATAAGGAGCCAGAATATTTTTCTTTAAACTTCAGATCAAAAGGAAGGGTGCATGCCACGACGATTTGCTTCTATAGCTAATCGTTGCCATGTATATACTATATACTGATGCATCCGAGAGAAATGCCTGACTTTTAGGAAGTTTGCTTATCGTTACTCTTATTCAGTTAGGGGGAGGATCTGCGAATGTCATAGGAGGGATACATTTATTTAAAATTTATGAATGAATAACAGTTTGTTATTAGAAAATGGTGCACTATATTACTATTGTCTCATTATTTCAGCTTAGTTGCTGTTGTCTAGTTTTAAACTCCTCAATATCCTTTTGAACTGCTAGCTTAAAAGCTTCCTTGTTTTGCGCAAAGTCTTGTAAGAAGTCTGTTTCCAGGTCGTGTACTCGACTGCCACAGATTACCAACGAATGTAATGGTTCTCCGCATTCGTAATCAACCATCTCACTCAAAGTTCCAGCGCGGAATGCCTGTGTAGATGACCCTAATCTTGATACAGCCACCACTGGCGTATCTTTGTTGTATGCATTTTCTTGACGTAACTCTTCAATCTCTAGCAATTGCTCAGCTGCAGTATTAATGCTCATGTATCGAGGAGGTTCATAAATTAGTCGACCTCGCGCTAAGTTTTCTAAGCTCTGTTCCTTGACTTTGATATCCAGTAGTAACAAGGTATGCAATCCAAGACGACGATTCTCCATAACTTTGTCATAAAAGCTGTCCGGCTTCCAGCTATCTGTAAAGAAAACCAACGAAACAGTTTGTCCGAAGTTGTATAACTGCAGTCCACATGCGCCTACCGCATTCATTACAGACGCGTTGTGGATAGTATCGTAAGGGATTTTCAGTTCTCGAGCCCGAAGTACGAGATCACTATGCGTAGTAGCACCAAATGGATCGCCAACAACTAAGAATGCAATATCATCAATATCTGCGCCCGCTAGAATTTCATCCGAATTAGACTCTACCATTTCCCTATCTGCAAGGATTACTGGCCGACCGTACAATTGTTCTAGACTTTCTTGGTCAGCCGCCATAAGAATGGAGGTATAGGCTTCCAAATACACCCGCTTGCATTTCTTGACAATTTCTAGTCCACGCACGGTAATGTCTGTTGCATGCGAAAGTCCTAATCCAACGAGATAGAGCATTTTCTTTTATTTTTTTTTTTTTTTGGAATTTTTCACTAGTTCGTTTAAGTTAACATTCGTCACTTTAATTTACAGTTACAACTTCTTTTGCACTCAAATTACTTTCTTTTTTTGTTGTTCGTTTCTTTTTCTCTGGTCCAGATGCATGTGCAAGAGGCTTCTTGCCAAGAGCGTTATAAAGACAGCCGATTGGAATGAGAATAGACGAAAAGTATCTAGCAATTAATGAATGTCTGTGTGGCTAAGCTTGTTGTTATTGTTGTTGTTGTTGTTGTTGTTCGTTATATTCTTATTTTCTCCTGCCGATTTCTTGGCCCAGTCTTCTTCATATATAAAGTTTTGAAGTCTTTTCAGCTTGGTCCAAAAGACCCATTATTTGTCCTTAACCTCACCTCATCTCACGCTATGACCCGGCGCAACCAGGACAACGAGGATACACGGCCGCTCTTGCAGAGAGGTGATATAGAAGAGCAATCGTACACTAACCCTCCAATTGGCGAAGACGATGAATCAAATGTGAACAACAATGACAGCAGATCGAGTAGCACCCGACCAAACAAGAAACCTAGCCCACTGAAACGCACTGGCATAGCTCTGGTTCATATAGCAGCAGGAATTAGTGCGTCTATAATAATCCTCCTAATACTGCTAGCTGTTCTTTCACGCTTTTGGCGGATCGATCAATTGCAACATTCTTTGGCCCATGTACCTTCTGTGTCATTGGACACCATGGAGGTCGTAGGCTATGATGACCAATCCATGGCTTTGGAAGTCGTGGGCAATGTCCATATGGACTACTCAAAAGTACGAAATAAGATTCCCCGGTCCAAGCTTCGGATAATTACAAGCTTGGCTAGATTGATTGATGTGGTATACGTTGATGAGAGCACAGGGTATTTTAAAGCGATGGTAGAAGAAGAAGCAAATACGCCACAAAGTGAGAATAATAACGATGTCGATGATCAACTGACTAGTTTTTTTCCTCTTTTTTCAATGACTGTCCCACCTCTGTCTATTAACATACAGCCAGGTGCCGACACCTTACTCAATTTCACCTGTAAGATATCTGATTTCGGTGATCCTCCTAGTCTATCGAAATTGATCAGTAGTCTATTGAGTCGCCAGTCCGTAACTTTTGATGGCAATTCAGTCCTCAAGATTCACCGATTGGGCTTTGGTTCAGAAGTGCCTGTTCACATTAACCGATCTTTGATATTTGATGCCCATCGAGATTTATTGGACATAGATCTTGAACAGTTGACGCTGAATCAGTCACAAGACGGTTCTAATGTAGTAGTGGATACACAATTATCGGCATGGTATTCAATTCCCGTATCAGCGGATATTCCGCCTTTGGCGTGGGATCTGCAGATCCGAGGATGTTCGTCCGATGCGATTGATGATGAAAACGATGTTATAACGGTCTCCCAGGGATACACCCCGGTTCTTCATTTTGATCCTGAGAGTCATATTTATTTTAGCGTCCAATCGAATCTTTCGCGGAATTCCTTTAATGGACCAATTACTGAGCCCTGCCGCGGCCGCAACAGGGATGAAAATGATACTCCTCTAGATTTATTTATATCAAAGTACCTTGCTGGTCTCCCAAATGTTGTGACTATTAGTGGAGCAAACAGTACTTTGGATAATAATGGTACCCCGCAGTGGATGAGTAATTTGATTGCCGGTTTAAAATTCCCATTCGACTTCCCCGGCAAAAGCGACGAGGAAGATATCGTTAAAGAGGTAGAATTCTCAGACGTGCGACTCCGGTTACCCAATAAGTTTCCATTTTTAACTCCTCCTGGTACCGACAACAGTGTCAATGCAGATGACACTTCTCCTATGATTAGCACCAAAGTTCGAGTAGTGGTTCAAATCCCCAGCTTATTCGACATTTCCGGAGATTTACCTATTGACGCCCACAATGTTAGAGGTGAGGTTGATTTGAAATCTCGTGGAGTCTTGTTCGCTCACATCAGCTTGAGAGATTGGATTGGCTCTCGTACCTCACGTGAGAGGGATGACAATACCGGAGCGGCACTATATGTGATCGAATTTGAATTAGACAAAGTGCCGTTACAAGTGCTGGACGAGGCGGTGTTTAGCCGAGTAGTCCGTGAAGTTATGTTTAATGGTCAATCGTATATCCGTGTGGAAAGCTTGGTGGACGCACAAGTATCATCCCCAATGGGAGACTTAAACTTATCAAAACTTCCTGCCGCAGGTGACGCTGTGTTGAGGAAGGGTTGAGTATTTATTTATTTATTTATTTATCTATTTATTTATTTGTTCTATTTGACTCACTGATTCGTTGATTTCTTTATACAAATAGATTTACTACATTTTTTTTTACATACACATTTATAAGGGTTCTCCACACTTTAACCAGGTGGAAGCGTAGAAATGTCAACTAGCTCTTCGGCATCTTTGACTTGTTCCTTAGCAGCGCCTTGATCTAATGGAGTTCGCGATAATGCCGTCATACCAGATCGAGCAATCTCCAAAATACCAAAAGGCTGCAACAAATAAATGAACGACGAAATTCTGTCTGGCTTGGCCGACAACTCTACAATACAGTTGCGTTCAGAAATATCGACTACTCTGCCGCCAAACTGCTGAGCAAGCTTAGTTATAGCATCCAAGTGTTGATGCTTGTGTCTGAGAGCTTCACTGGAAGGGATATTATTTGGATGGAAGTCCTTAATTTTAAATGGTGGCGGCGATGAAGCCTCAGCTTCACCTGCTGCAACGGAATGTGCATGTCCATGATGAGCCAGTAATTCCTCGAAATACTCGGGTCCAAGCAGCGACACTTTGGCAAGCAGTAATTCTCGCTTGACGATTGGCGCATTAGTATAATCTAATACAGCCCATACGGGGACCAAATCTTCGATTTGTCTTCTAGCTTGTTCAACGATTCCGTCAGGTCCATGCAACACAATAGTCATTCTGGAGAGGTCCTTAACCTCAGTGTTCGATACCACAAGAGAATCAATATTGAATCCACGAGCGGCCAGCGTTCCTGAAACACGCGACAGTACACCCGGCTCATTTTGCACTAAACAGTTCAACACATGCGGGCGGTCCTGGTTGACGACAGGTTCCGGGGTTTCGTACAAAATAGATGAAATAGCAGCATTGGTAGACCAGTTAGGAGTATCAATAGTTGGCAGTGGAGGCTGCTTAGTATGACGGTGAAGAACTTTATATGCCAACGCAGAAATCGACGAGTTAGACCGTGTGGAGGTCTTACTCGCAACAGCACGGTAGGCCGCTAATCTGCCTACCGGGATTCTAGAGATCATAGTTGGAGTTGGAAAGTGACTCACTGGGATGAGGATAGATAAGAAATTAATGGTGGGCCGGGTAAGTATAATTTATTTGTGGGGAAGACGAAACTTCTTCTGCCTATTTGGTTTTTTTTTTTTTTTCTAAGAAAAAAAAAATTAAAAAAATAAAATAAGATCTAAGAAAATAAAATAATATGATATGAAATAGACAGAAAATGAGTGTGGTGAAAGCACCAGGAAATGGGGAAAGGAAAGGAAGAATATTTCTTTTTTTCTGTGCGCCATTGGCCGTGCTTTTCTCCCAATACGGGTTATTCTTCCGCGTCGCTCAACTTTACGTTCTGATTTTCTAATGACCGTGTCTAACACAGAAGAACGCCAGTACTTGGACTTGTGCAAACATATTATTGACAATGGCGAATTTCGTGCTGATCGAACAGGCACAGGAACATACGCTATATTTGCGCCACCCCAGCTCCGGTTTAGCCTGGCGAATGACGTGTTTCCCTTGTTAACCACAAAACGCGTCTACTTTAAAGGCGTGGCGGAGGAACTGTTATGGTTCATTCGCGGATCTACAGATGCAAAATTACTGGCATCAAAGGGCGTAAATATCTGGAATGGTAACGGAAGTCGCGAATTCTTAGACTCACGCGGTTTGACCCACCGACGCGAAGGCGACCTTGGCCCAGTATATGGATTTCAGTGGAGACATTTTGGGGCTAAATACATTGACTGCGATACAGACTACACCGGGAAAGGTGTCGACCAACTGGCCGACGTGATCTGGAAAATTAAAAATACTCCGTATGATCGACGCATCATTTTGTCCGCCTGGAACCCTGCTGATATGGATGCCATGGCTCTTCCTCCATGTCACATGTTTTGCCAATTTTTTGTGAGCGATGTTAGTAGAAGCGACGGTGCTAGACCTAGGCTGTCCTGCTTACTATACCAGCGCAGCTGCGACATGGGTTTAGGCGTCCCGTTTAATATTGCATCATATGCCTTGCTAACCAAAATGATTGCCCACGTATGTGATATGGAGCCGGGCGAGTTTATCCATACCTTAGGCGATGCGCACGTCTATGCCAACCATGTAGAAGCGCTGAAAATTCAGATTGCAAGAGACCCTGGCGAGTTCCCTACACTTACGTTTAAGCGAAAAGTTGCCAACATTGACGACTTCGAATATGACGATTTCGTCATCCAGGACTATAAACCGCAGGCGAAGATTGCTATGGATATGGCTGTATAAATAAAGTGCAACAAAAACTAATAACACAATATACATATATTACACGAATTAATCTTCAATAAATAGACTTGGCTCTACATAGGACGCCATACATAAGCTTGCACCGTCCATGCAATTTGGACCGGTCAATCTCACACAGATATGCTCCAACATCATACACCGTTTGCAACAACGGAGGCAGCTGATCATCAGGAACCTCCAGCACGGGCGAGCGCTTATCAAATCCTGACTTCCAACGGGTGCTGGTCTGCATGACACGCATCAACTCACATAACGTATCGTGAGTAGCATTCAGCTGAATGTCGCTATTGCTCGCTTGACCGCTACCTTGCATTGGAAACATAGCCAGCAACCGCCTATTGTTGGGAGCAGCAAATTTCAGGTATTCGTCATCCGTCATAGTCTTTTCGTACCATGACAAATAGCGCAACATCTTGTCCTTATGCCAAAACATTACGTCATACTCTGAGAAATTCGAAAATGAGTCCTCCTCGAGCCATACTTTGCGGATTAAATCTACCCATAGATTAAGATCTGTGTCCAGATACTCGTCCGGCTGGTCTGCTGCTGGATCGTGAGTGCTAGAATTGGCTTCATCGTCCGCAGCGGACTCGGTCCGGGAGAACCTAAAAACATTGTCTACAGCAATCATAATTGCCGCCATGATGTCTATTTCAGTCTCGTACTGCCGCCCTCTCTTGCACTCCCGCTGGAACAGCTTGAGTAGTCGATGTGTAAACATTACAACCTCTGGTGGCAGAAATAAGGACCTACACAATTTGCAAGTCATTATCATAAGATCCGGCTCTGGCACCTCAATGTTTAGTTCCGTTTGCAAATACTTGATAAATTCTACCATTTTCTCACAAGTGGTACCGACCTTGATCTGGGTGTTCAGCCCCAAATCCCGCACATGGGTCTTGACATTTGCCCTCATAATCGGCCGTAAATCTGGCATCTCTCCCCGGCGTCGCCATTGCATTATCTCTATAAACATAATCGGCGTGCATGTGATTCTGCATGCCACATATAAAATTACCTCGCAGTACAGGTGGCTCAGCTTGAATGTGCTAGCCTGAGTAGGTTTCACAAACTGTGTCTCATTTAAATAAACTGTCCACAGATATTTGGTGACTTGCTCGATTCGTGGGCTCGCGCCTTTTTCGCGAATCAACCAACGCACCTGTCTTATCAACAGCTTTTGGAAAATCCTGGCCTTGTACTCAAGTGCTTCCGTTCCATGGAGTATCGTAAAAGGGTATCTTTTTTTCCAAGTCGAAGGTTTCCGTAGCGTGCCGTGCAATTCCGGTTGTTGACTTATTCCTGCACCTGTGTAATGAGACCATTGTGTGCCCTCTACTGTGCGTCCCACGGGAAATCCTTCGTCTTCGCCAATTTCTACCTGGCCTTCTCTCACATGGCCATTTCTGCAAACAGTCCGGCCATCAACCAGACGCCAATGACGCGATGGACAATTGTTCACTCCACAAACAGGCCCTCGGGTCCATGCTTGCATTGTGAAAGAAAAAAAAAAAAAAAAAAAATTAGGTTTTTTTAAAAAAATTGAAAAAAATGAAAACTTTAAACTTGACCGTCTAGCGAAGAATGGAGGTGGGAAAACCAAAAAAAATAAAAAAAATAAAAAAAAAATAATAATAGTCAATTTCTCAATTTCTATCAAATAAATACCCGGCATATTCTTGTTGCTTCCGTCGCTCTACGTCTACAACCATATTAACCTGCTCCTGTAACAACGCCAGTCGTCCTTGTAACCCACTAGCTTCCATGTCTGCCAATTCAGAGTAGCACTGACGTTCCGCCACTGCCGTCTGATAAGCCTCCAGCGCCTGTTCCATTTTGCTTACTAAAAACTCGCGTCGCTTCATGTACCCGCCAAACAAGACTGATAGCTTTTTCTCTTGTTTGCGGCCGGCATTTGCTAACTCTTTTAATCTTTGGATCACAAATTGGCGGTCTGCATCAGCCCATTGATGCGCATTCTCACTCAATCGTAAAAGAGGTATCTTTTCTGCTTCGTTGCGAGTTTCCAGCTCTTCGTCAATCAGCCGCTGAGCCCCCTCTACTTGACCATCATCTAAATCGCGCAAGACTTTTCCCTGATTTTCTATTTCGCCATTGCTTGAACCCCCTTCTATGGGATATTTTATCGCATCCGAAACTATAAGGGCCATCATTTCTTCGAAGATCAACTGTTCCGCAGGACAGATTCGTTCATCCAAATTGACAGCCCCTGTCGGACGCGGCAAATGCCGCTGAATCACTTGACTGCGTCGCGCCAGTTGTTTTCTCAAGGCTGCCTCGCGAGCTTCATTTATTCTTCTATCTCGTTCTCCAGAATCTTCGACTAATCCATTGGCAACGTTATCACTCTCACTAATACCCTCCTCTTCGTCATCCTCGGGAAGAGCAATTTCAAAATCATTTTTTGGCCGGGGAAGCATCTTCAAAGCGCGTCGAAGGTATTCTTTTTCATCCATGTCATTCGATCTCTCGCGAACCTTTAAAATCGCGTTTGCCGTCAGAAACGATGAATCATTCATTGGCGTATCGCGCCCTATCACGGCAGGTTCTGGCGATATCTCACCTTCAATCAACGGGGCATTTTCTTCTCCGAGCAATGAGCTCTGATTCTGATTCATATTTACCAGTTCCCGCGTAGCCAGCGCTATTTTATCGGTCGTAGTAGTACTTGTGACACCAACACTGGTATTCTTGGCAACATCCCCAGAACTGCCATCTGTCAATCCTCTCTTAATATCTTTAATCACGTTTTCCAATTCTACACCCTCCACTTGTGGCTTCGACAGCACCAGCTGTTTTCGCTGGGCAGTCATCTCAGCATCTCTAAGCTCTTCTAACCGCTTCGCAGCGCGGATGGCTCCAGCTGTATCATACGCGTCATTGTGACTACTATTAGTGTTATTTTTGCTGTTATTATCTTTCTTCTTGGGTTTGGAATCTGGGTGTGCCAATCCTTTTGTACTGACATTCTCCAGGTATTTTTTTCGTTCCACCTCATTCGCCACATTCTCTTCGCTCACATCATAAAATCCTGTCTGCGGCCGATGTTCGAATGGAA
Organism: Crinitomyces ghanaensis; assembly: GCA_030581755.1. Taxonomy (NCBI): domain Eukaryota; kingdom Fungi; phylum Ascomycota; class Dipodascomycetes; order Dipodascales; family Trichomonascaceae; genus Crinitomyces; species Crinitomyces ghanaensis. Next base: position 151,686 of record JAKTVX010000025.1, read on the forward strand.
TATCCGCATTGTAATCCATAAAGTTCCCCTTCGGCTTACTATGCAATCTGGTCTGAATCCCTGCCTGTTTCAGTTGCCGGCGTCGTTGAATCATAGCCAGTCTCCGACTCTCCTGCAAATACCGCTCACGGTCTTTCCTGCGGGCCTTTTTGCCCTGTGTATTAGCTAATCTTGCTCGTGCTTCAGCTAACATTTCTTTCTCGTCATCATCCATATCGACCTCATCAGGTTTAGCTGGTCGAATCTCTGGCGACGGATCTATGTCCCCCACCCGCAACGTCCGTAGCTCCGATGTGGAAACTCCAATGCCGCTTTGACCAGCTGCCGCCCCGCCCATGCCTGCTCCGGCCTGTTCGGCATCATCCAGCAACCGCTGGTACCTTTCAATGCACTGACTAGCTGTTCTCCCTAATATTGGTGCTATAGATCTCCATTGCGTGGGCATTATCTTGGCCAAATGTAATAATCTTTCATCTTCTTCACGACTCCATTCGTTCTTGCGAATGCTGGGATCTAACCATTCCGTCCACCGGGCTTTCGCCTGCCGTGCAGTCTTTCGAGCCAGTAATGACGATACACGAGCCCATTGATTTAGACCATATTTGGACACAGCTGCGCGTAAAATCTCATCCTCCACATTAGTCCACACTCCACCTTTCGTGTACATGGGCGCCATCTTGAAGTGTCAAATCAACAAACAATGTACTGTACAGTACAAGGTACAAAGTTGTTAGCGTGCACTGTAAAATAATTTACTGAGCGCTACTAAATAATTTTGCACACACCTTAACTTTATCGACCCATCTGCGTGCATGAACGATGTGGGCATATGCAGTTAATTAAATCCCTCAATTCCGTGAGAGCAAGGAAAAGAGCTACATAGCCAATCGCTATGTATTTCTTTTCTTGCCTATGCAAAATTTTAGCTCTTAACCATCGCCTTTTATGTATTTGCTTACTCTGTCTAATGTTTTACTTCATTTCTATCAAAATATCAACTTCTCGTTCACCAAGGGATATTTTTTCTGCGGGGCTGTCTATATATCCCCTAACCCGCCGCAGAATCCCAAGTTTAACCATCTTAAAATACAGTGTCACTACCTCGGTTGTCTAACAGGTACGTACGTCTTGTCAACCCCACCTAATGTACAAATCATTATAATAAGTTGACTATTACTTATTCCAACGATATTCGACATTTGTTTTCCCCATGTTATCCAAAAGGTTGGCGCCCAAACATCAAAAGCTTATCAAACAATGTTATCCTCCCGGTAGAGCCCCTGAAAAGCGTCCAAATGCTAGCGAATTGTCTTATTTATTATACTATGCTTCGACTAGAAAAGTTAAGTTGTCCAAAGTCACATTGTTTTTAGAAAAATCGGTGCGCTCCGATTTATACAAGGAGCGTGTTGGTAACGTTCAGGTTACGTTGGACATATTGGATGCCTTGATTGATCGATGCTATCCTGACCTTAACCTATTTGCTGACAATGTAGTGGACATTTTAAATTTGGTAATTTCTCAGTCAATGGACATCTCGCTATGTCAACATGCATGCCAAGTATTTAAAACATTTTGCAAGTATCATGACGGAGCTTTGTTTAGTGGAAGTGACACAAATTACGTGGCTGCATATCATGATCTGGTAGCTAATTTTGCCAAATTGCCGGAAAAGAACAAAAATGTTACAACACCCGATTCGGCTGTGCAACAATGGGAACTTATTGCTATAGAAGCCGCCGAAGCTGTCTCGTCTTCGCCTGCCATGAATACCCCAGCCGGACAAGTGGAAATAGCCGTATTGGTCCCGCTGGCCTTACAAAATTTGAATGTCGATAATGATGGCTCCACATTACTGGAACTGCAATGGCATGAGGACGTCACCAGTAACAGAAATAAGCGAGTCTCGACGAAGAAGACTGGCGCAGATTGGAACTTCTTTGTAGATAGATTCGAAGGTGCTGAGGGAGATTCGAACGTTAACATGAATGCTAATAATGGCTCTTCAAATGGCAACATTAATGGCAGTGGTAGCCAGCTTCGCCCCACTGAGACTTCGCGCTCGGCTACTTCATCCATTGCCTCGGACTTCGACCCTCTGCTATTGCCGTCTTTGCATACCCTGACTAACTTACTCGACTCTACCGTAGGGTCTCAGGTCCGAAAGACGTCTCACCAGGTACTTAAATACATTCTCGAAAATGGTAGTCCGCCGTTGTGGTCCACGACACTTGTTGGGCTTATGGCTCTATGGACTCCCGTGCAGTTGAGATTCATTATTGTATCATGTTTAGTAGACACAGTAGATCACGAGGATTTGGCCAATATCAGTCATCAATTGATCGTAGTCAAATTAGTGTGTTCCTTGTTGAGCTCTGCGGTAAATATGGTTGGCTTGTCGGTAATGGATATTCTGCGCACTTTGATATCTCATCAACATAAGATTCTTCATCGTCACTGGCATTCTTCTCAAGAGGAGCAATTAGCTTCGGATTTAGTCAAGGCGACGTCGGATGCATTGTCCGCCCTGGCTACTCACATATACTACGGCGACCAGGTGGCAGATATGATCTCTGAGGCGTTGAGTTTTATCCACTCTGGAGGCGCTGCAGAGGTCGATGGCGCCAGCTACAATAGCAGCATGACTGGCCCAGCCGGCAGCGTGGCTGGTGAAGCTTTAATGACTCAGATCCGCAGACTCAATCCATCGACCGTGTGTAATGATTTACATAACGTCCGCCAAATTGTTCAAGTTGCGTCCTCCACCTTGTCCAAGGGAGTGTTGACTAAAGTTCCTTTGGCCGTTTGGCTAGATACTGATTTGCTCCTCACACATGTCAATAGCAGTGTCGCAATTGATTATGCCAATACATTTGGTGTGTTCCTTTCCTCTGATCTGCATGATGCGTCCTCAACTTCAAACCATATCGAATCGTCAGATATCGTGTCGTCTATGTACGATTCTAACACGGCCATCGGCACTATGATCCAGGTGGTCACGACAGCTATTGGTGACCCACAAATGAGACATCACAACTATGTGGCTGCATATCTGTGGTTCAAGTCGGTGATTGTCAACTTGAGAATCCGGGGCGTGCTACGTACACTTCCTCATTGTCTCAATCTATATGAAGCCGGCATGGCTTTAGAAAGATCCGCTCCGTCGCGGATCGTACAAGGGACAAGTTTGTGCAGCTTGGCTTTATCTCTATTGGAGTGCACTGCATCAACTCTTAATCTGAAAAGTATGCATGAGACTGTCAGTGGTTATATATCTGACAGACAAGCTGCCAATTTTTGGATAGACGTCACAGATGTTGACAGTGATCCAACCATTTCGACTGACTCTGATTTTGTCCAACCAATTGACAGACACTTGCTAAAGTCACAATTCCTGGTCTCTGAGGTTAGTGATGAAGTAAAAGCGTCGCTATTTCATATTGAATCATCGATAGATGGAAGTGAGGACGGCACCAGGAATGTGGCAAGTTATGAGCACAATCCGCTGACTCCCACGATCCCTGAACTTCTCGTCACTAGATCTAGATCTATGCGTGGCAGCTCAATTAGTGTGTCTGTAATGACGGATTCTCCTCATAGCCCCATTGGATCTAACGGATCCCAGTTTAACCATGACATTAAAAAAGAGTTCTCTCCAAGAGTTTCCGATCTTAAGAAGGCTATCACTCAAGGCAGCAGAGCCAGGTCTGTGAGCAGTTCTTCCAGTCGTCAGGAAGATTCTCGCTCAACTGATGAGAAAGTCAACTTGGATCAGTTGCTTAGTGGACTCAACCTTGGAGTTAGCGGACTTCTAACTAGTAACAATTAACTAATTAATTTGAACGATTTATTAATTAATAAATAAAAAATATGGTAATTGGCTATATACAATGTCTAGTTTCTGACTTTACTCTATTCCCATTTTTCCGTAAAATGGACTATCTCAAAGCACACTTCTACTGTGATAAGAATAATAATCATCCACTCTAACCGCGTACTCTGTTCTTCGCTCAGATGAGTCTTCAAAATTCCCACCAGTTCACTGGCATAATCAAGCTTCTTATTAAGAATAGCAATCCGTGGGCTTACATCCAGCTTCTTACTGATAAGACTGTATAATGCCTCTAGTTCAGGTTCTGACCAGTATAAGTCTGGAGTTTCTATAAGCTCCGAGTACAAATTGAGCTGTCCTCGGATTTGCAGCAATCGCCCGGTGATCATTAGTACCTCTTTGCCGTGGATCCCAAGCTTGCGTCCCGTGGCAAGCTTATCAGAGAGTTCTTTAATCGACTGGATGTAATTTTCCATGGTAATCTCCAATGCCGCCAATTTCGTATTACGTGCCAGTCCCGACGAAAAAGCGGCCTTGTCTAACAACCGCTGGCTGGGATCTGATCCTCGGATGTAGATTACGTCTTGTATCATCCCACTTTTCTCGGTAGCAATGTTTGAAGAACCCCCTGAATTTATTGGGACAGCAGCACCGGCAACGGCACCTGCCGTCGCCGTAGCTGAAACATTTGCGCTACTTGTACTACTACTATCTGTATGAGAGGCGACGTTTCCACGGCTCGTATTATGCTCATTTCTTGCGGTCTTTACGTTAGCATTTCGTTCCTTGTGTTCGTTCGTCATTGTGATCGCGTCCTCTTCAGCTGGATAATAATCATTCTCTTCCTCAACGTAATCCATATCTTCGGTCTCCGCTGAGTTGTATGACCGAAGTTCGGCCTTCTGGATTAGTGGAATAACCTCGTCCACCACTTCGAGCTCCGTCATTCCCCACGCGACAACAGTGCCATTGGTTAGAATTAATACATCGGCCCTCTGTTTGCCACTATCAAAAGGAATCTTGACATGGGCCATTTCTCCAGGTAATAATATCTGTGCGTTACGGAATCCTCGACTGTACAGTTCGTCTATCGCTTGCCCCAAATCGTACGATTCGCAGGTAGATGCCGTGGTACATGGCTTGACAGGGAACGCCACGGGCTGTTTGACCGGCACATGCCGGAGCGAAGGCTTCTTTTGTTTGAATGCATAAGAGCGATAAGGAATATACGGCAAGTTCCGCTGAACAGTGGTTTTAAACGACGGCAAGATTCTTCGCAAGGCTCCTTGAAAGACTGCCTCTTTTCGAGGTACTCCCCACATATTCTTCTTCAGTTGATAGTAGTAGTAAACTCCGGCGTTTTATAACGGGATTATAACTGAATTGTTAGTTAGTCCCGATTATAGTTAAAAGTCGGGCACTAATACTGCACACTCAGCTCGGCAACTGAGTTACCCTAAAAGGCCGCTGAGGATCTCAGAGCAGAACCATTCGTAGACAACTTTCAATTAATGGACAATGAACCTACCCAATGCGATGCGGTCCAACTGACTCACGAGAAGTACCCGTCTGTCGAGTTGCAAGAGCCGAGAGTCTATGATTTTGCTCCCACTCAGCCCATAGAAGGTTTGGCTCACCAATACAGTTTATTAGAGGGAGATGATGACAAGAATAATAATAATAATAATAATGATCAAGTCCCCGACTCTCGTGGCGGCCATATCGAGTTGACAATAGACGAAAATAATAATGACACCGATCTGGATATAGACAAAAGCACGAGGCTGGAAGAACCCGCAGGTAAATTCTTCGACCAGTCTGGCTTGTGTAGCGATTCTCCTCATGCGGTCGGCAGATCTCAATCTGAGCCGCTAATGGCTACGCAGAAGGCTGCGTTTTCTCAGTTGCTTCCTACTCAGCCATTTGATGATGATGATGTCTCTTTCCTCCCTGGTAGTGCAGCGCGCGGTACTCAGAAGGCACCATTCTCTCAACTGATGTCAACCCAGGCCTCTTTGCAAGATGAAAACACTGAGCGTCGGTCTAAGTCGCTAGATTCTTTGGACCGACCGTTAACTGAAGATAATGTCGCCTTTACTCAGAAGGCGGCATTTTCTCAACTGGTCCATACTCAACTTGCATCCACTGATCCCCAAGACAAGCCGTCCGAGCCCGACTCGAAACCCTTGAGGTCGCTCGTAACTTCCCAAAAGGCTTTTTCTTCTTCTCACCTCCTACCTTCCCAGTTACCGCTTTCTCAACAGGATGCTTCCCAGGACCTGTTGTCTCCTCAGATTCAAAGTCGAAGCAAAGTTAGCAGGCACATCATTCATTCTACGCCAAGCAGAGATGTTCTGGAACCAAGACTTTTATTTTCTCCTTGGCAGGATTTGCCGAAGAATGATCGTCAAGATGACGGGCCCGTAGGCCCCAACAGCGATCCATTTATGGAGGACGATGTCGACCGGATCCCGGATACTCCAGAAGAGAGCCATCACAATATCGATAGTATTGACAACATAGAAAATCATGATCCGGACGTGAAAAAAATTATTTCCGGAACCGACCCGTCGTCTAATGGCTTGGCAAGTGACGGCAGTAGAGCCGCTTCAGGGGAGGATCTGGACCACAAAGAAATAAGAGACTCGCTCTTGCAGCTACAAATCGAAGATGACGATGTAGTTATTCCCGAGACCCAATTGTCCGAAAATATTTCTAATGGGAATAAAAAGCGCCGGTTGGTTGTTGATAGTGATGATGAGGAGGAAAAACCCGCCGACCAAGGTCTTAAGCGCCAGCACGTAACCAAGGGCATTAGCCCTGATCCTACTTCCCAAAATGACGACAGCGGATTGATGAAAGGAACCATCGAGGAAGGTAATGGCGCGCAACTGGGATTGTCTAGCGAGGAGAAGCTGCCGCCTTTGCAACGCGATGAAGAGAAACAGAATCTACAAAGTAGCGCGCAAGAGCCCTTGACATTTATCAAAGAAAACGGCGCTTGGATCAAATATTCAAGTAAGTGGTACGCAGTGCGAGTGCAAGGTGTGAATAACGTTACTTCGCTGTTGGCATCTAGCCCCCGTACTATTGTCACTGTGATCTACAATACGGACGAAATAAGCGAAACAGCCGCCAGATACTTACATCTGTTAGATATTCGGGTTGGTGATAAAGTCAAGGTGGTACAGAGTAATCCTCGCTGTTCTTATGTGGTGGAGCAGTTGCTCAGTTGCTCTGCCGAGTTGAAAGATATGGAAACCGGTTTAATTGCTTGTAATGGGTACGACAAAGTGATTGTGCGGAATTTATCCAATCCGGGTGAGGTAAGAACAGTCTCTCTGGATAATCTGATGCTAACGGTTGCACAAGCGAAGGAAAATGAAATAGCAGCCCGCACTGCGAAACGAAAAGAGGAATGGTCGAATGGTAAAATAAAACAAGGCTATTCAGCGAGTCAGCGAAAAATTAGTGAATCTATGGGATTGAGAAAAGGCAACACAACTAGCGTTAATTTGTTGGCCGGAAAAGGAAATAATGACAACAATGATGATGAGGATGATGACGACAACGATGCTGACTATACTTACGACGGTCATATTGATGTCAACGGGAATGCAGGCAATATAATTAACTCGCTGCGGGCGCAACAGTCTAAATCTGTAGTTCCGACCGATGATATTTTTGAGGGATGCGTATTTACCTTATCGAAATTAGATGAGAGAGAACTGTCGGAGACGGATCGCGCAATTTGGAAAAACGGAGGAATTGTGCTACCTGGATTCGATGAGTTGTTTAATATTGATTTCGATAAATTGCACTTGACATGGAACAGTGGCCGGAATCTAGACAACGACACCTTGAAATTTGCTGCTGTAATAAGCAAGGAACCTCAACGGACAAGAAAATATCTGGAAGCGTTGGCGTTGGGATGGCCATGCCTGTCTTATAAGTATATTAAGGATTGCGTCAAGGAGAGACGTTTCCTTCGCAACTGGGACAAATATGTTTTAGCTGCAGGTCAAAGTGAAGAATTGGGTGGAACCTATTGCAGCTATACTGATGTCTATGAGTTTCGAAAAAACTGGATGTCTGGTAACTTTACTCTCAAAAATCAGTTCTACAGTCGAACTAGTCCCCTGGACATGCCTGTTTATATTGTGGGCAGCCTCCGCAATGCGGACGCTTCTGAGCAGGAGCGAATGCTGGTCTATCTTTTATTGGCTTTGTGTTCTGATAAGCAGCCTCCGAGATGGATTAAAGGAGCTATGACTAATATTACTAACAATGCGCTTATTCTAGATTTAGCCAGTTCAAAGGAACGATTGATTCAGACAATAATTAATCGGCGACTAATCACAGAATAGGATAATAAATCAGAAATAATTATTTAAATTCGATTTGCTTGTTACTTTTCTTCCTCGATAGCCTCCTCCTCTTTAGAGTTGGGTTCAACGCTGTTTCGTCGATGGAAATTCTTTCGTTCTCCAGTTGCGCTATCCGCTCCGAAACTACGACGGCCACCTCGGTGATGGTGATGATGATGGCCCCCGTGATACCATCCTCCAGTGTTGCTATGATGTGATTGCGGATGTTTGGGTCCCACACTGATCCAGCCGTCATCGTCGTCTGCTGCATTATCATCGCCTACGCTTTCGCTGGTAAATCCAGCTTCAACAACCCGGCCAGCAATTGTCACACCGCCAGTACTAGAACCTGCGGAACCATTAACGGTGGATGTCTTTATACTATTGAACTCCCCTCCAGCGGCTCCTCCACCCATGTGCAGCTTCTTGTACAAATTCTCCCTTTGCAAGAAATAGCGTGACGTTAAATCCTTGAGATGGGACTCGTCATCGTCCTCTTCATCCTCAGCCTCCTCAGCTCGTTCGAGCTCGTTGCTGACTGCCTTCACCTCTCTCTCAGCCTCATGCCCGTGGCCGTGATGTCCGCCATGGTGATGGCCTCCTTGATGGTGGCTATGGCCATGGTGTCCATGGTGCGAATGGTGGTGACCAGCCCCTACCGTTTGAAATTCGTCGTCTCTGGTTAGCACACATTTCGCCGGCAGGATTTTCTCGTATCTCTAGTACTTACCGATGAACTGACTTGATATCTGGATACAAAAATTCCGGCGTCTTAACAAGATCGCTTTGTTGAATAGCTAGTAACTGATCCACAGTATACACTGGCATGTCGTTCAAAACATTAAAACTACTTTTGTTACAATGTTATCATGCCAGGGTTAGGGCTCTCAGGTGACCTGACACTTTAAAGTAGAAATGAGAACATTAAAGTATCAAACAACAGACAAACTGCTACATTATATATATATACATGTACATAAATATCGAATGATTCAATAATAAATTAGAAAGATGTCTCCAAAATCATGGCCAAGATAACGAAAAATCCAACAGCTCCTACGGTTCCGGCTGTTAATTTCACCAATAGCCACGTAAAACGACGATTGGCATTGTACTCTCGTTCAAACACCAGTAAACTTCCCGGTCCTCCGCCACCTATACACGTCCATCCTCCACGATGGAGCCTAGCAATAGTCCTGGCATACTTTTCGGGGTTAGAAATTTCAGATAAAGCTCCATACAGATCACGTTTGGCCTGTTGGTCACGGAACGGCATCTTTCGACTGTATATGAGCTTTTGATTAGGCGTAACTATAGTGTACTCTAATGATCTAGCCTTCTGTTGTTCCTGCTTAACATCCGAAATCACAGAAGTGAAAAAGTTTCCGCGGTCAATGCTTTTTGAGGATCGTGCGAATTCATATGCGTTGCGCAGTCTAAACATCTCAGCCTCATGCTTGGCTTCTTCCGCTTTCGCATCCCGAAGCGCATGTTCAAGGTTGTTAAGATTAACTTTACTGAGATCATTAGGGGGCTGTGGAGGTGATGACGAGCTGGGCTGCGGAGTCGGTGGCAGCTCAGAACTTGATTGGGACATCGGACCGGCGGTTGGCTCAGAAGATGACGGCTCATCGCCCGGTCTCTGACCGCTGGTTGTCTCAGCGGCTTTCTCAGTGGGCGCCTCCCGCGGTTTAATTGGTATGCTATGATCCTCTTCAGGCTTCATCCCCTCCTGGTCCCGCAGCTCTTTCAATGTAGGCTTGGAGCCGCCCTCAAGTTTAGAAGCTGCACTCTTGGCGCTATGCTTGCCCTCCATTTCCCGTTGATGTGTCCGGATATCCTCCAATCTAAAGCTAGCCGCTCGTGTCTTGGCCGACCTTGCAGAAACTGGTTCAGCCGGTGAGTCGCTTGCTCTCGGTTCTGCACTGTTATCAACGCTATCTTTCGCTTGCTGCTTTAGATTGTGGGTTTTTCTAGTCATAATCTCCGCTAGCGACAAAAATCTCTCAAAATCTTGCTTTCCCTCGCCAATTGGTTTTACTGGCTTAGTTGGCTTAACTGGCTTTACGGGCTTAATCGGCTTGCTAGAGCTTGCGCTACTGTCGGTCTCCAAATTGTCCGAGCTTTTCTTATCGAACGCCAATCTATACCCTCCGAACGGCCCATTTCCCGAATCGTATTCATCTGTCGAAGGATTACTTGTTTGTTCACTTTTCTTCACTTGATTGTTGGCACCACCATTATCTTTTCTGATCCGCTTGAGAGTAATTAAATCAATATATCCATCAGACCCCGGTCCATTTTTTGTGGCAAAGAATCGTAAAATTTGTGACTTTGTTGTTCCCCGGATACTAATCATAAAGATAATTTGAGCGACCTCGATACACTTCAAACTATTATATAATTAATTATATGAGCAACTCTTTGATTGTTGTCGCTTGACTAACGCCCATATGCGGGGATATAACTTATCCTATTTGGGGTTCTAACTATAATTGATGATGTGATGGAAGGAGAGAACCGAAAACAAGATAAGATGAGTGATGAAAAACAAAAAAAAAAAAAAAAAAAACTTACGAATTATAAAAGAACCTATGCCTCTTGTTCCTTTCTTGTTCTTCTTTTGCTTCGTGCTTTGTGTACGTTTTTTCTTTTTTTTCTTTTTCCTTTTCTTTTTTTTTTCAGACTTTCCCATCTCTCCTATATTTCGTGGTCGGCTGTTATATGACTAATAATTCACAAAAATATAGGAAATAAAATTCATGAAATTTCACTTCCCCCATCAAACCATGTTCAGATCCACACTAGCTGGTATACGGATACCCAGCCTTCGACCTACGGTTAGGCTGCCATCTATCAGGTTATATTCTACTGTCGATAATACTGATACTTACGATCCACGACACCTGTATCCAGCCAAAGGCTCATTTGTCGAGTCTGACTTACAGCCTTCCAGAGCTACTGGCCGTCCTTTACCTGTTAACGTTGTTTTAAATCAATACGCTCCGCTGCGTCATAAATTAACTCATGGACACAAGGTGGCTGACGTTCATTTGAGATCCTTTACATCCCAAAATTTGGATTTCTATTGCGACTTCTTGCTGAGAGTAGCCTTTTATTTAAAAATCCCCGTTAAAGGTGTTAGTAGGTTGCCCAACGAAATTAAAAGATGGACTGTCATCAAATCACCATTTGCTCATGCCAAATCTAAAGAGAACTTTGAACGAATCACTCATAAACGGGTCATCCGGCTGTATGATGCTAATCCAGACATTGTCCAGATTTTCTTAGCCACAGCTCGTCAGTATTCAATCACCGGAGTGGGTCTCAAAGCAACATTGCATAATAATGAGAGTTTAGACATGATTGAAAGTCTTGAGCATGAGTCTTCTCCCGACAGTCCATTGGCTGTTTCCAAGGTTGACTTGACAGGTGCAGATTCCCAGGTGGCTCAAGCTGTATTGGATATTTTGGAGGATCCGAAATTTAAGCACCTGATGGAGGAAGGAAAGGAATCCAATGAAGAAACGAAATAAGTAATTGTATATATTAATTGAATAGATTTAGAATGTCTTGTACAGTGGCTATTGACTGGCGTGCGTCGCCAGTAACCTTTTAGTTATGGGTGTGCTCTCGCATATGTAGTTACTCGCTCTCTCTCTCCCACAAAATTAAACTTCGAAGGTTAAGTGTGCAACACGCGGACTAATTATCTTCCACATGCGGTAATGTCCACCAGACGCTCATCGGAAACCACAGACAGACATTCTCCATCCCCCTTTTTAGGACGCACGCAGACGAATACGCAGGAGGAAATCAGCAATCCGAAGCCGGTAGTTGACAAACATGATCGGATGTGGGCTGAAATTGATGTGTTGGACGACGCCAGTCAACTAGCTAGTCAAGTCAAGAAGACCGGAAGCTTTTTTGGACCTGCCCATGCAGAGGCTTCCAAGAACTTAAGACAGGCCCAAATTGACTTAGCCCACGAAACGGCACAAGTAGAGGCTCACCAGGACAGATCAGAGTATAAATTACTCTGGGAAAACGGAGATATTGCCAGTTTGAGAAAAGTACTCTTTGATGACCGACATTACGAAGCATTATCGGCTCATGTAGACCATACAGTTCAAAGGCTAGAACAAGTGTCTGCGCTTATGACAGCGGTAGACGAGCAGAGCAAAGAATTGTGGCATTCTCTAAACGCCAACGAGGTTATTGAACCGAAATGACGCCAAAGATCCTAGCGCTAGGTCGCAATCTGGGCAGCCTCTAATTTTATTTATTTCTAATTAAGACTTGCAACTTCTTTCAATAAATATATTTAAAGGATTGTACTAAAGGCATTATTGTTCCTGCGAGAAGTGACCTCATGCATGGAGTCGTCAACATGTAGATCGCGCTGTTTAGAGTGGCGATAAGTAAAGCCGATAAACGCTCTTCGCGAGGGCTCATCAGCATTGGCAATCATATGTTCCATTTGGTCTTTCTTATTTAATACTTCTTTGTATTTCTGCAGATCCTGCTCGTTGCTGAAATCGTCGAAATAGCCGGGGTCGGCCTCGGAGTCTAGTTGGGGTACAAACGGGGCATTTTGGGTGCGTAATACTTCCCATTCTGTTTCGTGGAAATAGGACAGCGCTTTAACTTCCTGAAAAGTGTTCAGACGTTTGTCTCTACCAGCGACCATGGCCTGCACCAATTGCCACGTGCGGTCACTGAATACATATTTACCGTCCTCGTACTGTGGGCGCACCATTGTGCGCCTGTAGTTCCGAACGTTGGAATATACTTCGTCGGTGTTTGCGCCTGAAAAAGGAGGAAATCCTACAAGAGTTTCATATAAGATACATGCCAATGACCAGTAGTCAATTGTGTGGTCATATGGTTTGCCTTCCAATACCTCAACTGCCATGTAATCAGGCGATCCGACGGTGGATTGGGCGTAGGTGTTGATTTCTTTGCGTACGCTGCGGTATAAGGTAATGCGTTCTTTCACAGATCTGTAGGGTACATCAAGATCCTTGACAGCGTCCAAACGACGTCTGAGGGACTCAATCTTGTCACTGGACATACGCCCAGCCGCTAAACCGAAATCTGTCAATTTTATGTGGCCATGGGCGTCGATCAAGAAGTTCTCAGGTTTTAAGTCTCGATGGATGTACCCAAGTTCATGCAGCGCGTTTAGCGAGGCAAACATTTCAGCAATATAAAATCGAGCATGACGCGGGTTCAGTGTGCCTGTGTTGTTGAGCAACGTGCGGTAATCTCCTCCTGGCACAAACTCCATGGCCAAGTATAGGTTTTTGTTATCCTGGAAAGAATATAAAAGTTTTACCAGCCATTCAGATTCGGCACTGCGCAAAATATCTCTCTCTGTCAGTGTGTGACGGACCTCATCGACCTTGGCAATGACTTTCTTGTTGAGCACTTTGAGAGCACACACCTCTTTTGTATCATTTTTACGAGCCAAGTAAACTTGGCCATAGCCGCCCTGTCCAACCTGAGTCAGCACTTGGAAATCGTTGAACTTCATGTGGACCCTGCGTTTGCGCAGGAACACTCGCTCGCGCCCTACATAATTCTGCCACTGAGCAACTTTTTCCTGATCGTCTTGTATTTCTGATAATACCTGACGGATTTTGTCGAATCGACGTTGTCTGTTTTGCAAGTAATTAATCAAGTCCAGATAATAGTCAAAAAAGTACAATTGAGCTACATTAGTCATTCTTTGAACATTGTCGCTTTTAAGTTTTGTCTGAGCTTCTCTAGATAAGCCCATGGGACGATAAGTGGTATAGGGATTGACATTTTTGTTGTTGTTGTTGGTATTGTTGGCATTGGGATTGTTATTTCGTTTGAAACCGAAGTTCTTGAGACCGAAGATCATGGCATTTTCATCGGCACTAAAGCTATCTCCCCCTACGCTGGCCAGATGGCCGGGACCTAGACCTCTTGAGCCTCCAGCTCCGTGGAAGTCCATTTTATTTTCTTTCTGAGCTAATCTCATCGGGTCAGAGTGCAATGGCGATTGCGACCCCATCGGGTTATTTATAGTGGCTTTGTTTATGTTTTGTTGGAATGAGGGTTTTGTCTCAGATTAGGTTAGAGTTTAACAAAAGAGGGAAAGTTCGAAGGACCAACGGACAGATAAAGAAGAATAAACACGACTACAGGGAGAGTTCAAAAAAAAAAAAAAATAAATAAAATAAAGATAAAAATAAAAATACAAAAGGAACAAGGCAAAGTGCGCAAGGGGACCAAATAGAAGCAGCAGAATTAAAATAAAACGCCATGCTATATTCTATTGAAGTTTCAGTTATTACGGCATATAAATAGCCAGAATTGTACCCACTGCTGCAGCTATGCTGCCCGAAGTGTGGACACAGTGGTCGGTCAATTGATCGCAATGTAAATTATATGAAATGTTTACTCCGTACTCGCCCGCTTTGGACATGTCATAGCTTCTAAAACACTGCGTACAAGCATAGCCAACGTACCTTCCGTCAGAAGAGGTGCGGGTACGGGAGCTAGAAGTGCTGCTATTGGATTTATGGCTACATACAACCAGCCTGCCCTCATAACTTGGCGTAGTATAGCCACATCCGCCGGAAATAGTATTTAGATCGTAAGATTTCCACCATCCCATGCCGACTACCAATAACTGTCTGTCGAACATGCATACATCATGAACGGGGCCATCATGTTGACCGGGGTATATATCGATGATAGACTCCAGCTTGGACCAATCAAATATACGAATACAATGATCACCTTCTAACACAAGCAGTTTGCCTACATCATTTGCCAGGAACTTGACAATATGGCCGGCGGCTCTCAATGTAATTTTCTGTTGAACAGAATAGGAGCTAGATGAGTCCACATACTGCCAGACGATTAGTGACATGTCATCACTCGTGGATACAACTAATGGGTTGTTTGAGCCGCTAAATGGTAATATATCAATGGAGTTAATTGGAGCTGAATGTCCGCGTCTGCCCTCTAGTTTAAAGATCTCGCCTGTGGTTACGTCAATTAATGAGATGGTGTATGTGCCGTGGACGGCGGCTATGTATTTGTTATGAATTGTTAGTTTTTCAGTCGGGATGCCCAAGTGGATAAATTGGCGGTTCAATTGGGTGGTATTGGTTTCATCGGGATGTAAAATGGAGATTCCTAGTTCATGACCACAAACAACTACTCTCGAAAGATCATCCCAGTCGATACATCGGATATCGGCAGGAAGTTCCCATTCGCATATTTTGTCTGTTAGTCGGCCGACTAACATGTTAGGAAAGTGATGAAAAGGATTCAAAATGAATGTGCGGCGGGAAATACTTTAATTTCGAACTTTTTGTTTTCTTTTTTTAAGGAATTAGAATAGATTAAGTGCCAACACATTACTTAATTGGTTATTTGCGCTTTGTCTTTCTTTTTTCTTTTTTTTTTTTTTCTTTTTACTTTTCTTATTCCATTAATTTGGAAAACACTGGAGGACTTGTAGGTTTTGTTGATAGTCCAAAAAAAAGCACAAAACTTTAATTTTACAAGCAAAAGTTGGCGCAGAGTTTCTATGTAAAGAAGAAAACGAAACATCGCACCGAACATAATAAATACATGAAAAGTTCCCCTTGTTTGGTTGCTTCGGTAGTAATTTGACATTCTCAAGAACAAAATATGCCGTTGAAAAACATGGCACTCAAGTGTCACACGTGCAAAGTGGAGGATGACCGAATAGTAATTAGAATCAAAAAGACTTGCTGAAAGATTAGAATTTTTGAATAAAAAGCTAGAAGTCACCGAAAAACAAATTGCCAAACTAAATCGAGATCTCCAAATAGCAGAACAGGAAATTTCCAAACTCTCTGACTACGCTGCTTACAGTCGATCACTAGAATCGTATACCTTTTGCTTAGAAAAGCTAAGAGAAAAATGGCAATGGGCATTAGAGAGCGCCGAACGCGAAAGATAAAATTGTTGAACGTCAATGGAGGAGAAGTGAAAAATTATTTAGAGATTTATCTAGGGAATATGGAACACTAGAAAGTTCGCTTATAGAAGAGCAGAAAAAGGAGGCAGCCACAAAATGGCCTGTCCGGCGCCGCGAATAAAAACGTCCATGTTGATTCCTCGAAACAGCCCAAGCGCACACAACGACCAAGAAAACCAGAATTACGGATCTCATCCTGCTGTGATTGCAATCCCGCCTGGTGTGCCCTGTTACCCTTCATCGTTGTATTTAGAGTACCCATCACCCGCATTGACGCCAATTGCTGTTTCGCCTACTTTCTCAGACACTTTCAGCCAACTGGATGAATCGCCAGACTACTTGTCATCCTCAACGGGGTGCGGAATTTTAGCGAACGTTTTCCGAGATGTTTCACTCTCCGACGGCAATATTTTAATACAGCCTCCACATGCAGGAAAGTCAGGTAACGCTCCTCACGTTTCTGCAAAAAGTGTGTGCGCAGCGTATGTGCCGAACCAGTTAGATGAATCAAAACCTCGGCTCTTCTCAGCGATCTCCCAAAACGACTCTAACTCACTGCCAACCTCTAGCTATGAGCGGTATTGGAAACTCTTTTTGTCCAGACTATTTTGCAGGTCAAAATCTCTTCGGCCTCACTATGAATTGTCTGTGACGAACGACGTTGATCTGCAGCCAGGAAACGTCAGAGAGCTAGATCTCAGGGACGCACTGCACTCATCAATATTTTAGAAGCTTTTCGATTTCAAACACGGCACGTCTAGTACTTTTTGCTGGGGCTTATGAGTACATTTGGATTGGCGGCTATCATGAAGAGTTGAAATCTATCCGTACCTCCGTACACGCATGACAAGGCGGGCTGGTTTGAGCCGGCGGATAAAGAGACATGGATAGAACTTAAATCTAAATATCGATTTGAATTATTTCAAGGCGCACCTTTTCTTCGCGTTTCAAGAAGCAATATGTACCTCATGAGCTCCTTAACGCTGGTTCAAAAAAAAAAAAAATAAAAAAAAAAAAAAAAAAAAAAAAAAAAAAAAAAAAAAAAAAAAAAAAAA